>JAGPOW010002173.1:17595782-17612571 GCA_030014935.1 Caiman crocodilus
GTTGTGAATTTGTTGCCAAGTTACCTTATTGACAATTCCTGGATTGGTAGTGATTTGAGAGGAGTGAGTCCAGATACGCTAAAAACTGAGCCAGAGCAAAATCTGCCACTCTCACTGAAACCTCTGTGGGTGCCTATACACATGCTCTGGCTGGGAGTTGGGGGCTCCTTTAATTAGAGCAGCTCCAAGAGCCACTTTAATTAAAGCACCCGGAGTGTCTCATGTATCAGCATCCCCACACTTCACAACGGTGGCAGGGGTCCTTTATGTAAAGCTCATGGTGTGGGGACTGGGGAAGCATGGAGGGGATAGGGCCTGGAAGGGCTCCCCCCGTGGTCCCCTCCCCCCTCCGCCCCTGGTACTTTTCTGAAGTTTCGGAACGCTTTGAATCAATTCAGACCTTTTAATTGATTCCCTGATTTGATTTGGATTCGGAGATTCAGCCACTGAATCGAGCCTAATCTTCTCCGAATCGAATCACCACCTGAAGTTTTGCATAGCCCTGGTAATTACCATGCTTCAGCAGACTCAATTGAGTCTCCTTCTCCGACTCTAATTACAGTGTGTCAGACCAGCCTCCATGCTCATGTATAGGCACCCTAAGGCATTCAAGATTTTCATTAACTTGCTTCATTTTCACCATGCCTCTGGACCATGGTGTATATTTGCAAACAGGACTAAACAACTTAGTACCAAAACGCCTCAACAAGTCTCTTGCTTTATGAAATATCTTACCACTTAGAAGTAAGGTTGCTAGACATTTCAAAAAGGATGACAGCCAGACCACAAGAGTTTATCAGCCTGGCTTCCTCTCTGCAAAACAGAAATGTTTAAAAATGATTACTTGGTACCAGTGGACACAATTTATTTACTCTTGAGTAGTGTTAACAACTGCTCTGCTTGAAATATCTGAAACTAAAACTACAATATTGAAAACCTCTCAGCAGTTGCTTTTACTAATGCCCAATAGTATTGTCACATTATCCTAAACTGCATGACTGGCACCATGCAGAGTATAACTACAGAACAGATAGACATGAACCTGAGTAGAGATGAGAAAAGTAATTGTGACAAAAAGAGACGCTGGACATTTTCAGGGTTTCTAGTTTTAGCTTTTAAGTTCAAATTTGAAAATGAGATCAATTTGCAGAAAACATTCTTGTGTATCAACAGTTTCTCACTTGAAGACAAGGTCTTTTCCCCAGTTAAACGAGTTATTTTATGAGAGAAAATGGACATCTTCCAAGCGAATGGTAATTTTGTTCCATTCCCAAGTTTTGATTTCTTTCCCCCATTCTTATGCCAAAAAAGTGATTTTTGTGGAATTTTATGGCAAAGTGAAAATTATGGGACATAAAAATTCCCCATCTGGTATATGCAATACATGTATATGAAAGCAAAACCAGTAGTTGCATAGCACAGGTCCTGACAGGTACTTTGTCCTAATAAATCTGTATTAGCACCCCCATGACACCATACTGATTTTCACCATTGGGCTTTATGCTGCCAGGAGCCTGTGATAAAATTTTCATGGACAGCCTTCTATTCCTCACTGTTGGGAAATCCGCTGTAATAACTGGACATACTGTAAGAGGGGACATCCCGAAGAACAGATTAGTCTTTGCATTCCTAACAAACCCAGAGGCTACGCAGGGGCATGGTGATGACACAGTACCCTGCTGATCTGAGGCCATATGAAGCTCTTGGAGGTACTGCTGCTCCTATTGTTTCGATGGCAGAGGCCCTGATTTAAGATTTACAAGCTCCCTGCTGCTGCTGCTTGTCTTATTGTCATAGACAGGAACCAAACGTGAAGCCCTGGGGCTTGGCCTGGGGAAACTATAGCCTGTGAGCTGGGTGGGTGCTGCTGTTATTGGAAATCATATAAATCATCAATGAGGTTACAGGGGCCAGGAGATGGATTGCAGCTGTATCCCTCCAGTCATTGTCTGAGCAGGATCACCAGGCTCTTAACTTCAGGCTTGCTCCTTTCTGCCAGATCACAAATGGACAGAGCACCCCTCAGCCAAGGGCTTTTGGATCAAATTAAGCCCAACCTTAAGCAGGTACAACTCTCCTTAGTTACTGAGACTGTGCTTATTTGCACCAAAGCTGAATTTAGCCCTTGACTGCTTGCTTTGCCCCATGAACTGGATCATTTGATCATCTCCTACATGATTTCCCCACTTCCCCTTAGGAAAATATCCTTCTCAGTTAGCTTCTCTCATCCATCTATCACCCCTTTCACTTCCTTTTCACTCTTGTTCATGTGATCGCTCTCTCGCAAAGCAAGGAAAAGAACACAAGACCCAATCATCTCCACAAATACCAGTTCCTCAGCTCACTCCCCTTGTATTTCCTGGCATCATGGGGTTAGGAAAGAATTTATCTGGCCCTATGCTACCACAGTCAGTCACTGTGTGGGGCAAGTGGAGATATAAGTTCAACTTTCTCTGGAATCCTGGCTACTGGACAGAGCCATATCCTGGAGTGGAGCCTATATTAAAGGGTTCTCGGCATGATTTGGCCATTTGTGATTCATTGAATCCTTGAAAAGTAGGGCTGGAAGGGACCTCAGGAGGTTGAAGCCCCCATGCTAGGCATGATCAGATCACCCCCATCCAAACCATGCCAAACACATTCTTGTCTAACTACACAGATCAATCCTGTTACACAGTTACAGGGCACAGCACCCTAACCTGCCACAGGTAAGGTGGGAGGACAGTGGTGGTCAGTGTTCTTGTGCTGCAAGGGTTGTTAAATATGCTTGAGAGCCAAGAAAGAGGGTCATGCCCCTTGCTACAGAGAATGGCAAAACCCACTACATCTGTACCAGTCTCACCATGGGGTAAAATTCCTTCCTGATTCCAAACGTGATCTGGCCCTGAGAGGAGGGGAAGAGCGCTCTAGCTAGGAACCCTCTGCGTTTTAGCCCCAGCAGAAGCATTAGCACACTCCAGTCATAATGTCACAGCTAGCACCCAAGCCCTTAAAGGAAGGTGAAAAATAACCCAGCAGAACACCGCCACCCATCAAGATGTGTAACAATAGGAGGGGGGAAAAAATCTTTTCTGGCTCATGGGGCAATCAGCAAAGTTCAGAAGCATGCAATACCCATAGCATAGTATAGGCATAGCTACTTCCAGATCTGGGGTGCTCAACCTCTGGCCTGTGGACCAAATCTGGGCCATAAAGCCATGACATCCAGCCTGCAAGGATCCCCACGGGTCAGAAAAAAATTGGCAGCGGGGGAGTGCGGAAGCTCCATGTGGCAGAGTCCAGTCTTGCACAGGCTGCTGCGGTGTAGCAGGATCAGGGCTGGGACCACCCCAAGTGTCCAGATTGGGCTGGGCTGCTCCCTGCCCCCTCCACACATCTGGACAGGGGTCACTCCACTCCACCCACACCCCAGCTTCGTGATCAGGGCTAAGCTGCTCCCCCTCCCTAGCATGTCTGGGTTGGGGCTGCTACACCCTGCCCTACTCTGTGCATTTGAATTAGGGCTGGGCTTCCCTTCCCGCCCAGCACGTCCAGATTGGGACCACTCTGCCCCAACTGGTCCCCCCTGCCACATCTGGATTGCGGCTGGGCCGCTCCCCACATTTCAGGATTGGGGTTGCTCCACCTCACCCCCCGCCATGTCCAGATCAGGGCTGCTCTGCCCTGCCCTACCCCAAATGTCCTCCCTTCAACATCTGCCCTTGGTCAAAGAATCCAAAGCCTTCACATCAGGCCTTTGGACCATCAGGGTCCAATGCTTTTTCACCATCTCAGCCACACCTTTACTTCCATGATACAGTGGTCCAAGCTTAGGCCTTTATCTTTCACTGAGAGGATTGATGAGAAACCCATTTGTCCTCCAAGCTCCTAAATCCTCCTGTCAAGAGCCTCATAGCCTCATTTGATCTGCTCAGTGTCAATCTTGGTAGTATCATTGGTGCCTACATAGACAGCCAGGAAAGGCAAGTGGTCTGAGGGATTGGTGAGCTCTAGCAATCTTTCTGTGATGTCCTGAATGTGGGCATGGGCAACCCATTTCAGACATAGGGGCAGTGTGTCTACATGTGCAAATGCTGCTGGATGGGTTTACTCAGCAGTCAGCCATCTACACATACTTTACTATTCAGTAACTACTCGGCAGTTAATTTGCTACCTGTATTTGCAAATTAACTGCCGAATAGGGCAAATTACTGCACAGTGGGGTTTGCACATGTAGATGGTGATGCTACTGTATGGTAATTTGCTCTATTGCACAGTAAAGCATCTCATGTAGACATGTCCAGCATGAACTTTATTTGATCTTGAACCTAACCAAACCATTTCTAAGTTTTTACAAAAGTTTGCATGGCTCACTTTCTCCTATATTGTTTCTTTTTATTATCGTCATTATTTTCATCCCCTTTCAGGGTTTGTGCCAAATTGATTGCTGGTATAACTACGTGCTAAATCACCACAGCTAAGAGTATGGCCCACCATCTGGGATCACGAAGATAGCTGCTGAAACACCATCGGATAGTTTGGTCTTGATGACTTCTTTGTAAGTATCACATTTGAAAGCTCCTGGGGCCTTCTCTCACTTATACTCATATTGATCTACACTACTGCAAGTAAGAAAATAATCAGGCCCAAGAGATTCAGATAAAGTTTGAAAGCCAGCCCCAACTTCTGATGTTTTCCCCCACCAAATGTTTTACCTTCTGGACCCTCTCTGTCCCCCACCCCCATCACCACTTGTCTCTTTTCTATATGCTAGAGGACACTGTGTCCCTGAAGGGGTGATTCTCTGGCCAGGTCTACAGAATAAACATACCATGCTTCAGTTATATCTGATTAGCACTTCTAATGGGCTACTTAGTATAGGAGTATGCTAACTGGAACTGCCACCTTGCAGTGCTAATTAGCCCATAGGAAATGCTGCACCAACTGCAGCAAGACAAGCGCTCACTGGGAAATCTCCAAAGGTTGAGAGGTTTGAAGTACTGTGCAGACATAGCCTAAGGGGCATAATGTTAGGGAAGACCTGGTAGGAAAAAACTGCATGGGTATAGGGTGAGATGTAGTCTGGGTCTTGGGAGAATGGCATAAAGGTCATTCCAATCACTGAAACTGGTCAGAGAGAGAGAGAGAGTGTGAATCAATGCCTTATTGAGTGAGCATGGGGATCACTGGTACAGTCACATTCCTGAGATAACTAAATGAGGATCCGACAGTGTTACTCATGACAATTTGAAAATAGTCCAGAAGCAAGTGTGTAACCCAGCTTTAGAGAGAAGCAAGAATAGGAACATGCATTTAAGGAGGCTGCAAAGAGAAGGTCAGCTCTGGTCAGTGAATGCACAACACCTTGGTTTAAATCTTCCTTCACTTTTGGCTCTTTGTCACAGCAAATACTATTATTATTGTTCATCACTGGCAAAGTGCTCTGCCTCACAACACAAAGGCCCTTCCCAGAAGAGTTTACTTTATAAGAGACAGGCATAAAGAAGACAGGATCTGCAATAACTTGCTGGGACTCGGGTTGTTTTTCTGCTCCATGTTTGTACAGTGCCTGGAGGGTGGGGGGTCTGCTCTACTCTCATAAAAATAATAGACAACATCCACAATACTAGCTGAGGAGATTAGGAATAAAAGCTGGGAATTTCAAATGGCCTTAAGGGAAATAGTTGTTAGCTGACTGGCTGATTGATTTTCAGTGGAAGCTTTAACAGAGTCGGGATTCTAGTCCGGCTCCTTTAAGTCTCTTTGAAATTCCCAGCCAAAATTACTCTGTGGACCAACTGTCCCATAATTACCTGCTCCGGGGGTCTTGTGTATTGCTCTGAACCATTTGATGCTGGCCTGTCAGGGTGAGATGCTGAACTGGGGCTGAGGGTTGTGCCTTTGGAGACGATAGCAGGAACTGTTCTGCAGCTTCCAGGTCCGTAGTGCCTGCCTTGGGGCTTCTGCTGGGATCATGCACCTCCATACTGCCCTCTATTGTGGGCTTCAGAACTACTGTTTAAACCTTAAAATTAAATCTTGTTTTAAAAACGGGCCTGGAAAATGCAATTAGCGATGCTAATGGAAGCAAGCTCCCCTGATGGCTTCTAAGTGCTTTGTTCCTAGTGAAAAGAAAACTTTTCTAATTGGCACTTTTGAGTCTTGTGCAGCTAGATGCATTCCATATGGCAATCAGAGCCAGGGCTGCCCAGTCCCTGCATAACCCTGCAAATTATGGGAAGATGATACATTTAATTGTATGGATGTCAGGCACTGGAGTCATTTTCCTAATCCTGAAATTGGAAAGAAATACAGAAAATAATGAATATACAATCAGCTGGGGATGATTCAGTGTCTTCATGCTTCCCTTAATTTCAAAAAAGTTAGAAGGGGAACATATGGACAAAGATCTCATTTTCAAATTGAACAGGCCAGATCCTCAACTGCTGCATCATCAAAACTCCACTGAAGTCAATGGAGTTATACTGATTTATGCCTGCTGTAGAGCCATCCCTATATTTTTAAAGGTGGAGTCTGATTCTCTTTGCACTCTGGTAGGTGTAGAGCAACAAGAATGCCTTTGAAGTCTGAGATCACATCTACATAAACTGGAGTAAGTGAAAGTGGAATTGGGCTAATAATTTAATCCGCCTGTTACTACTCATGGCCATGTTGCCTCTTTATTTTTGTCTAAAAAAATCCCTCAAAAAACCCGACCTCACAGATATGAGCCACCGCTGACGCCTGCTGGAAAAGGATGACATACTTTCCACTTAAATTTTGCTGCTTCCATATGATATGTTTCTTTTCTCATGTTTTTTATTATAGGGATCAATCCCAGCCATAAGCTTGTCAAACTTCTTGACATCTCTCCTTAAAGCAACAGAGAGGGGGGTTTAAATGTGGAATATAAGGACAGAGGAATAGCTTGACTGGCTCATGCCTGAAATGCATCTGGTCATGTTACCTAGCTCTGACAGTAGCCAATAACAGTTCCTTCAGCAATGAGAACCTGGAGTAGGCAAATACATGGTTATCTGTAATCTGCGTTATTTCTCAACAGATTTCCCCTAGACATTAGTGGAAACCCGAAAGGACAAGGTTTAATAGCCCTTCCAAATGTTTTATAATTAATCATAATTCTGAATATTCTTGTTGGCTATAAAAATGGCTGATCCAGTTCTTCTATGGGTTTGAGCCAGGTGACAGAAAAGCCAAGTCTGGTCCCCTGGTCACATTTACACAGCAAATACACCATGTCAGGCAATGACACATCCTACTGCTGCCTGCTGGCTACCACCTGAACCAGAAGCAACATATCTGAGTTTGCACTGCATTGTGGATGGGCTAATTAGAGACAGGGCTCTATGAAAACTTGGATATACTGCTCGTAGTCCAAGAAGTAGCCCACATAGCTCTGCAAGATGTGCCTAAGGCAGTACCTGCCAGCCATGCTGCATTTATTGTGTAGACATGCCTTTACTGCTGGCAGAGCAAGGCATGTCATGATAGAAACAGCATTTTTTCCCACTTTAAGGTTGTCACTCAAGGCAAATTCTGTGCAAGGTCAGTATCGATTAACTCTAGTATCTATCATGTACTTCTTTATAACAAACCAAAGCATGGGCTAGAACGTTCATACTACCATTTTTGTTCTTAAGTGTTCCATTTTGTTTTTTTATGTAGCCCCTTCTGTGCTCAATCCAGAGAGCATATGAATCAGTTAAAACTTTGAAAAGGAGGAATTGGCATTTGGTTCATGGCACTAGCTCTGGAAGTGTCTACTTTCAACTCTTTCACAATCAAGACTACAGATACACTCAGTTCTCACAATCAACAAGCTAAATCCAGAGATGCTTGAAATATCTGCAGATTCCTCTTTGATTTTCAGGTGGCCTATGCAAGTACTCTGCATCTCATCAAACTGACTTACCTACTTTCACTACATTTCTTGTGTTCATCTAGCTAGATTCATTCTGCTCTAGATCTTTACTATGCCTATTTCAAGGGAACAGAGCGTGATACTCCTCCAGCTCTTTTTTTTTTCCTGTTACCCTTCCATTTGTCACTAACTATATTTAATATTTCATTCTGAATTTTCATAGCTAGGCACTTACACGCATGAATTATTAAACAGACAGATTTCTTTGAAATAAACATATAGATAAAGACAGCTAGCTGCAGGTATATTTTTTAAGGGTGACAGTTATTTACTAATCAGAATACAATATTTTCTGTTTATAGGGTTGGAATAAAAACACCAAAGCCTGTTTTCATTCTCTGCTTTGAAAATATACCAGTCTCACGATGGCATTTTCAGAAGCACACAGGGATAGTGTGATGCTGCTGCCACTGAAGGATTTGGGAGTTTTATCATTAAAATTAGTGAGACTAGAATTAGAACAGGGCTAAGCACATTTGAAAACCCTGCCTTACGAAACCTGCATTTCAAGAGGCTTCTAACTTTTGCACCCGATAATGACCCCTCTACTATCTATATTTACAGAGATTTGAAGTGACTCCACTGATTTTAGTAGAGGTGCTCTGGATGCATGTGGTGCAACTGAGGGAAGTGTGCCCCTCAGCAGTGTCAGCTTATGTCCTTAATGGTGCCTCCCATGAAGTTGCATTGGCTTGCATTGAGGCCCAGACAGCCCATGACTATAAGGGTGGGGTTTGGAGGTGGAACATGTACCGTTGAATAGGCATCATGCAGTAGCCCAATATTAGAGGGTGGATGAGAAGAGGCAGGATATATGGGAAACTCATTACTCAGAGGGGGGGATCATAGTTCAGCAGAAACAAAAGACTGATGCATCAGCGGTAACACATCTGTCAAGCACCAGTGGTTAAGAACTACTTCAAGCTCCTACCGTTTTAAAGAGAGATGGCCTTGCTTCTTGCTCTCACAAGTTTATATTAATTTGTGATCTTAGGCAGATCCCAGCTCAAGAGAGCATTGGGACCAACCTAACAGAGAAGAATCCTAGCCAGATTCAATCTCCCTATTCTGGCTGATTACATTAAGATGTGCAATGTCATTTCTTTTTTCAACTACTCTGCTGCACAAAGCTCCAGTTAGCCTCACCACATGTTTTTCATAACTATGATGCTGTGTACCTTGAAATCAGAAAGAATGTGGATCTTCTGGCTCAAAATTAGAAGCAAGGGATGGCTCTGGTGGTCATAGGAGGGGCCTCCGTAGGTCTTGGAATTGTGTCTCCACCACATAGCTAAATGTACTAATCCCTTTGCCAGGGTCTGTAAGAGTGAGCACTCTCAATCTGTGCATGGGTGTGGTAGGGGGAAAGTAATAGGTTCATTTTAATGAAGACTGCTTTGGTTTGCTGCGTCTGGAAGACTATTTTTGTTCTTTGTAGTTCTGCTGGTTGGCATGCTGGGCAAGAACTAGGGCTGCAGCGTGGGAGTGGTAGGCAGGCACTCAATTTGCTGCCTACACTTGGCAGAAGATCAAGGCTTTAATTTTCATTACACTTGCCCTGCTTGCCAGAAAGAAGCACTTTGATTTATTTCTGGTGGCTTCTTTTCAATGCCAAGCTTGGAGACGCTAAGATGTGTTTCAATTTCTTGAAGAAACCACATTGCCTAGTTGAGGAAATGTATATTTAGATAGCAATGGAATTGTGTTTAAGTATGGAAAGGCTTGGTTAATAGAAATGGCATCGCATACTATATGTAGATGCCATAGTGTGGAATACCAGTTTTGTCCTTTGCTATTAAGTTGGCAGGTCGTGGGGGGTAGTGGCTGAGTACATTGGGAACTCAACTCCAAATCGAGACAGGAGTTCATGTGAACCTTCACTATTCCTAGAGGTATCTTTTGGAAAAAATGGTTGCTATAATGTTTGGCAGGGGGTAGAAGATGATAATAGGACTGGTTGATAATTTTTCATTACACTTTTGTTTTATTAAAGATTGTTTTTTGAATAAATATTTTTTTCTATAGAAGCTGTCTCGTTTCCTCATCAAATTTGTTTTTTTGGTGAACAACGCTTCCTCAAAGGACATTTTTTTGAGGTCTCAGCCTGAAAAAAAATGTTTTTTGGCTTCTAAACATTGAAACACAAAATCTCATTAAGGGGTTTCCAATCCTTTTTCTTAATAAAACCTTTACATCTTTGCCTTAAAAAAAGGGGACCAAAACGAAAAAAAAAAAAAATGAAAAGAATTGTGTTTCATTTTTCCTTTGGGGAAAATCCTTGTTTTTTAACTAGCTCTAAAAATACTAGTAAAGGGGTAGAATTAGGGGACAGACTTAAATCAGTCAAAAGTCTTCAAGAACACATAAAAAAAGACAAATGAGTGCTTACGCTGGATGTCCTGTTCACTGTTGATCAAGGTAGAGTTAATTTATACCATGGTATAAGTGTCACAGATGATGCATTAAGAAAGGTACCGCCCTGTCTGAGAAATGTTCCTCCACTATTATGTGAGGTAATCTGGGAATGTGAAAGCCTGCCAGCTAAACCAATGGTCCTTCATTTCTATTCATTCTGTGGTTTATATTGAAAACCTGATCCTCTAATTGACACGTCCCTCCCCAAACGCTCCGTTACAGCTGGCTGGAAAGCAGGTTTTCTGTTCTGCAGAAATTAATTTTGAAAACGGAAAATTTTATTTTTTTAAATCAGAATAAAAAGCTACGCTTGTTAACCCACCCGCAAAGTAAAAATTCTGAGAAAATGGGCTTCCGGATAACCTAAGTTTACCTTTGATAGAATTGAAGCATTCAGTTTCCAAGGTGTCATGTTATTTTGCTTCGTCTTTATCATTATATAAAACACAATGTATTCATATACTTAATGTCAAAATGAATACGTCAGTGTATAAACCAAAAAGAAATGAATCAAAACTTCATTTCTCAAATGAAACTTGAAATGAAATGTTCATACGTTGTCAGAACGAAACGTTTTAATGTTTTCCCAAGGAAAACTTCTTTTTTTTTTTAAATTGGCAAATTCCTGCAAAACAGCTTCATTTCTATTGTGTGGTATTTTTCAACTGAAAATTATTTTGTGAAAATATTTTCCATTGGCTCTGTTACTGTCCTTCTTCATCTTGGTCCTCAACTTTTTCATTCTATGGAGCCTTTGCAAGGGGTTTACAGATCCTAGTGTGGTCAGCGGACCATGGTTTTAGAACCAGTTTAAGAATCAACCCAGCCCAGCATCAACTACTCTTCAGTCATTTTTTCTGAAGTGGCTCCAACTGGTGAATTTAACTGTGAATAACTTGTCAAAAAAAGTGGGACGGAGGACTTGCCTGCAACTGAGAAATTTGACAAGGCCTTTTTTCTTTATATATCCTCCGCATGCAGAGGGCCCCCTGGGCAGAAAGAACTGGAAAGCAGGCAGTACTTGTAAGGGGTTTTTTTTCCTATTAAATTCTGATCCAGAAAGATCAAATCTAAGCCCCCTCCATTACCTACAAATCTCCATCTCTTAATCTCTCACCCATCCATTCCCCTGAAAATGTATGAAGTGTTGCTTTTTTTGGGCTGAAACATTTCTTCTCCTACAATTTGGTTGCATCTTACTTTCATTATGAAATTCAGTTTGGAAGTCACCTCTGCATTACCGCTGTACAAATCTAGGTTCTGGTTAATATAAAATTGTATGCAGCCAACACTTGATTTTATTTGGCAAATTCCCCTTCCTAGTTAGTGAAAACATGAGTTTTTAAAGCAAATAAAATAATAATAATAAAAAACACAGAATGAATATATTACTCTGGTCTTGCTGGAAAGAAGAACAGAGGAACTGAAGAACAGTAAGGAGCATGATTCTCTTTTCATTTATATGGGCTTTTTCCTTCCATGTTAATCCATAGATTTCAATTGATTATAATGATGTAAATGAGAAGATGCTCAGGTCCTGAGACGTGGATAAGGAATATGACTTCAACCATTCTTCCCTGCAGTTTCTTCCTCTGTAAAGTGGAGATTACAATACTGATCTCCTTTGTAAAGTGCTAGAAAGGGGTTCAACATTATTTTTCTCCAACACGATGAGTAGCTGTATGTGTGGCTAATGGGGGCCAAGGATGCCCTTATAGGCCAAAAGTGTCCCTTAATCGTTTATGGCCCAAACCAGCTTGCATTGGAGTGAATGAAATCTAACCAGAGCTGGATTAGAACTAGATGGAGTACCTCTTCCATGGTTTCAGCTTCTTTGTATTTTAAATTGTTCAGGAATCATATCTCCCTTCTGCCAACCTCCTACTCCCCAACTTGAAAGCCACCCTCCTCTGGACTAGCAAACCACTTCTGCTCTGCATGGAAACCACGATATCAAAGTATGAAAATAAAATTCTGCAGTCAAATATACCCCATTGATCCGTCCCTTTTATTTGCACTGGAAGTCAGGCTGTGCTCCAGGAATGGGTCCCCAAATTTTAACTGATCTTTTTTTTTTACTATAATTATATTTGCATATATGAGATATAGATATATATAGATATATACACACACATACACACATATCTATATCTACATACTTTTTATATATCTCTATATGCACATACATATATATAATCAAAATGGAGCTGCCAACTGGAAAGCTCAGTGAGTACATGTTCATTAAAAAGTCATTATTAAAGCCCATCGAGGTTGACAAACTTCAGTTCAGAATTAAAAGTGAGATTTTCATTATCCCACTGAATACTGTAAGTCTTTTCAAACACTGAGGCCAAAAAATAAATCAGTGCCATTTCACAGAGACATGAGCTGGCAGAATGGTTATTATTATTATTTATTATATAGAGGGGAGAAATCTTGGGAGGTTTCTTTTGATGGGCTAAATTGCAAGCTCTCTAACTTAGGGAAAGATGCAGTCATCTAGGGGCACAAGAAAGCATTCATCCTCAGCCTCTGATTTAATTTTTACATCAAGGAATATGCTTCCTGAGCTTGTGCCAGCTGTGCCTGCAGAACAGTCACACGCAAGCACAAACAAGGAATCGTGTCAAATTCTCTGCTCAGGTGAGTTTTTGCCTGGTGTAGCAAAAAGTGTATCTGGAAGGTGAGGGGGGTGAGGTGACGGGGAGGGGACAGCCAGAGAGCTGGCTGCAAATCCGTGATCATCTGCCTGGCCCCTCATTCCAGCCTACGTCGAAGTCAGCCAAGAGTGCTCCAGCTTGTGCCACTCAGGAGCCATTGTCTACTGCAATGTCTAGCCAGAAGTCAACTGGCTACACGTCTCCCACTACAGACATATTCATATACATGTATAAATTAAAGCTGGAAAAGATGGCAATCTGTCTAAAACCTGTAGTCTGACCTCTTTGATATGACCAGCCTTTATGCATTATGATCTATTCGCTATAGCAAAACAAAAGCTGAAGGTACACAAAACCACTGCTCAAAAACCATGAATTGTGCACCACAAATAGTGAATGGGCGAGATCAGAGATCATTAATACCCGAGGCCTTTTCAATGAGGAGGAGTTGATTTAGTGAGAATTGATTCAGATCTCAGCAAGTGAACCCACCCCAAGCTGTGGAGGAAACACACTGACCTGGGGATAAATCCCTTCATGACCCTAGATCTGGAAATCTGAATGGGCCTGAGCATGTGAACAAGTCACAGCAGCCTGACATGAAGGACAGCTTGAGTACCCCCAGAGCACTGGTCCTCTATCCTCCGTGCCCAGTCTCTAGCCATGGTCAATCTTGATATTTTCAGGTGAAATAAAAGTCAAATATGAAGTAGAGGGGAAAATTAATCCTTCCTCATTACTTCCCTGAAGCATGAGATTCATTTATAATTCTGGGCACCACACTTCAAGCAGGATGTGAACAAGCTCGAAAGGGTGCTTGGGATCTGGGACTGTTCAGCCTGAAAAGAAGGCTGAGAGGCGACTTGATAGCTACCTACAAATACGTCAAGGGAGAACACCAGGACCTAGGTGAACAACTTTTCAGAAAAGCCTCAACCCCAGGAAGATGAGGGCCAGTGGACACAAGCTAGTCAAGGAAAAGTTTCAGCTGGGCATAAGGAAAGACTTCTTTTCTGTACGGGTAACTTGAGCCCAGAACACACTTCCAGCAGGGGTGGTTCAGTCACCATCTCTTGTGGTCTTTACGAGGAGACTGGACATTTTGCTCATTGGAGCCCAATTACCTCCTGCCCATGGCAGGGGACTGGACTTGATGATCTTATAGGTCCCTTCTGGTCCTTCTTTCTATGATTTCTATGATAATGTTTAACTAAATGTGGAGCTGATTCTGTAACTTTAGGTAATGAACAGATGATGTCATATCTACAGGTTACAAGGCTAGGAAGGGCTGCCATGTGCTTGCACCCCAACCCACACTCACGTCCATGGGCTGAAGGACTTTTCCCCAAACTAGGCAGAAATATATGTATTGGAAAGATGCCCAATCTCACTGCAAGGCTCTGAGTGATAACAAGTGTGCCTCCCCACTCCCTAAACTATTCCAATAGTTTATTCCTATGCAGTTTATTTCAAGATTCAATTTTTCAAATTTCAACTTTTGGTCATTGGATCTTGTTATGCCCATGTAACAAGGTCAAAGAGTGTTCCCATTGGTAAACATCTCCTTCCTGTGTAAGTACCTATACACAATGATCAAGTCACCTTTCAATCTTCTCTTTAATAAGCTGAAAAAACAGAACTCCTTAAGTCTCATGTCATAAGGATTGTTTTCCAACCCCTGGATCATTTTTGTGTCCCTCATTTGAACTCTTTCTAGTATTTCCACATTCTTCTTCAAGGATACAATATTTTAGCAGTTGTCTTCCCAGTGCTGCTTATGGGAGTAAAATCAATTTCCTGCTTCTGCACAATACATCTGACAATCATAGTAAGCCTTTTTGCCACAGCACAGCACTCAGATATCAAACTGAGGCAGTTATTCCCAAAAACCTCCACATCCTTCTTTGAGTCACTGTTTTCCAAAATAGTTTCCCATAGTGCAAACAGAGCCTGGATTTTGGTCTCCAGATACAGTACTTTGCACAGACTTGTACTAAAACATGTCCTATTGGAGTGAAACCTTCTGACCAAGAGGCCCACATTATTTTGTAACAGTAAGCTGCCTATTCCATTTGCTATCCCATAAAGATCTGCGTTAAAATTTACCACCAAAGAATCAAAATCATGGTTTAAGTCTCTTCTAACAATATTAAATAGCACTGGATCAAGAACTGGTGTTTGGGTAACCTGACTAGAAACAGATTCACTGATATCTGCTCAATCATTAATAACAGCATTTTGAGAGTATAACCGTGAAA
The DNA here is from genome assembly GCA_030014935.1 of Caiman crocodilus. Lineage (NCBI taxonomy): Eukaryota > Metazoa > Chordata > Crocodylia > Alligatoridae > Caiman > Caiman crocodilus. The sequence goes on from JAGPOW010002173.1 coordinate 17,611,037, forward strand.
CAGTTTTTGTTCCATGTAATATTAGCTCTTTAACCACATTATATGGTACAAAATCAAATGCAAGGGGAAACTGAAAATATATTAACAACTGCCTTTATGAAACAGATCTTTAATCCTCTCTTAAAAGGGCAATAGGTGGTTTTTTTTGGTAAGACCTGCCTTCCATGAAAACCTGTTTAGTTAAATTGTTTAGATCATTTTAATACATTAATTAGTCATTTTAATATAGAATATTCCTATATTTTAGCTAGGATGGTTAGCAAGCTAACAGGTCTCATTCGCTCAACTACCTTCCTCAACATTCCTGTAACCTTTTTAATCATAGGAACAGCAACTGCAGCCTTCACAATCCTTCAGTTTTTCCAAGTCTTGTTAAAGATTAATGCTAGCGATTCAGAAGGCTTTTTTCAGACTCTTTGCCAGTTGATTTGAAAATATTTAATTTTAGCAGATGTTGCCTCATATTCTTCTTTATTACAAATGGGAAAGTTTTCATTTCGGCAATATCATATGGGATGAATATCTAGGAATATCTATTGAACATTTCTTTTGAGACCACAATGTCTAATTTTTCCTATTTACAACTAGCAATGTGCCTATGACAGCTCAAGGATTTTCTTGTTCCTGACCTATTTTACAATAGCCTTCCTCTTATCTTTAACACCATTGGCCACTGATATTTGACAGCTTTCTGTTCCTTGCTTTATGAATTCTCTCTTCACATTGTGATTTGTAACTTGTATTTATCACTGTTTACTTAAGCATTTTTCCTTCCTCTATAAATGGATTGTTCATGTTTTATCATCACTCTTGCATATCTTCTTTGCCATGATGTCTTCCTGCCCATTTCTTTTCATGTCTGGGGTATTATGTTTTCAAGGCATCCCATAGGATGTCCTTAAACAATCCAGTCTTTGTTGACACTTTCCATATTAAATGCATTTTCTTAGTCAGTCTGAGCACCAGTTGCCTTAAACTTCAGAAAAGTCACCCTTTTAACTTTCTGAATATATAAATTACTGCTGGCATGTTGAAAATGTAAGCAGAACTTTATAACCAGTCTGAAGGCAATTGCTAATTATGAAATCAGTAATTAACTTTGTGTAATATTTCGTTATCAAAATGGAGTATAACTATTCACAAAACAAAATGGCCGTGCTGAAAATAACAACGCAACAAGGACAACCCTTCTTTCTGCTTGCAATGCCATGTACCCTCCCCCCTCCCTTCTAGCCAATCAGTAGTAGTCACGGGTAGCCGAAATCTCGCGAGACTAGAAACTAATAAAGGGAGCCAGCGAGGGAAGATGGGCGGAGTCTCCCTAGGACCTCGCCACGAACGGACGTGAGCCTGATCACCTCACGTGTCCTATGCCATCACACTAACCGATATTTGTCCACTCGTCCACAGGCTACCCGTCAACCAGTCAGTCTAGGCAGCCTGACCTAACCCTCTCCGCTTGCTTCGCTGTTTGTTACGTTCGACACACCAATCTGCCTGACCCCCTGGGTCAGGCACTCTGTAAGTACCCAGAG
>JAGPOW010002173.1:17612671-17636515 GCA_030014935.1 Caiman crocodilus
TAACCCTCTCCGCTTGCTTCGCTGTTTGTTACGTTCGACACACCAATCTGCCTGACCCCCTGGGTCAGGCACTCTGTAAGTACCCAGAGTTAATAAACCCTGTTCCGTTGCCAAATCCAAGTCTCGACTCAACCTGTTACGAACGCATAACAAACTTGTCTTTGTCCATCAGACTGAGGTCTGATATTGAGTTACACCATGTTGCACCCAGGGCTTCTGTGTTAAGTTACCATCTGTTTAGAAGCTATACAGAAATGTTGGTAATGGCAGCACAAGACTCCCAGCAAGTCTCTCAGGATGAAGTCACATATAATAGCACAGGTTTTGTTTCTACACATTATGGGAGAAGTTTATCCTGGTCCCTAGTGCAATGATTCTTAACCATGGTGCTGCAAGGTACACAAGATGAATACATTGGTCAGGTCCAGATGTGCAGGCATGTGCTGTTTGTGGCACCACAAACCTCTTTGCAGCCCCACAAGTTGAATGCCTGGCACATTAAAATGTGCCTTGCCTTGAAAATTTGCAGCATGGGGGGCAACATTTGTTACAGGGAAAGTAGCAAAAAACACCCCCAAAACCCACTGTGAAAAATGTGGTGTGGCGCACACCACAGGAGCATGCACTGGTAGACAGGCTCAGTCCTCTAGGGAGAGGCTCTGGCTGCTGGCCAAAGCATCTCCCCTTCTTTAGTTCCGCCTTGGTTACTTCAGCATGCTGGGAGAAGCAGGGAGAGGGCAGTTTACCCGAAATGAGGCATTTGCCCTACATCAAAGTGAATGTTCAGGGGTGTACACAGTGACAAAAAGTAGTGGCACAAATTTGTGCTGCTACCATTTTTGTCACTGCAAGCACATGCCTCTGCAGAAACACTCTGACCTGTTGTGGTCTTTCTGAGTTCTTCACAATGGAAGAACTGCTCTACTGTTTTTCTGTAAAAATCAGTGAAAACTAAGCTGGTATTTTTTGAGGGATGTCCTAAATCTAAGGAGGGGTACCCTGACTGCCTTAAGTCTAACAGAGGGGTGCCATGAGTCTAATGAAGTTGAGAACCAGTGAGAAGAGTCAGTATGTACTAGGTATACTTGGAAAAAAAGTAGTTCTTATTAACTTTAACGCTCCAGCCATGTTACCCATCTCACTTAATCCCACAAATGGCTAGCTGCAAAGTTATAAGTATATCAAGATGTATACATATATAAACAAGGGGTGCGTGAAGCGGGCCCTATCTGATTTGGATCCAGATTTGGCCCAAAACAGGGACAGTGATTCAATTCATTGATTCGGATCACTGTCCCTAATTCGATTCGGCCAAATCCGAATCTGAAGATTCGATGCTGATTTGGAGAATCAGTGATTTGAAGACAGACACAGATTTAAAAGTTTTGTCTATATACCATGAGGTACCAGAGCAGCTGTGATCACTGTGATGCTGGGGCTCATGGAGCATCCTACAGGAGTGCTGTGGGGGTCACCCACGTACTCAAGGGCGAACCCAGAAGCGGACCGGAAGTGTTTCCGGTCTACTGCCATGACTGCCAGGGAGCACGCAGGGCCCTCCTGCCCCCCCCCGCCCCCACCAGTTTGGCAATCAGCCACAGGGGGACACCAGGTATCCCCCCAGGCCCAGGAGGCACCAGTCACCAAGCTGGTGGGGAGTGGGGAGGCCCCCCAGTGAGCTCCCTGGGAACCTAAAACTGGACGGGAAGTGCTTCTGGTCCACTTCTGGATCTGTTGCTGAGTGCACTGGGGTCTACCCCACGCTCCTGTGGGACGCTCCATGTGCCCCAGCGTCATAGCATCCATGAGCTGCCTGCTACCTAGAGGTATGTAGAAAAAACATTTAAAGCTGTCTCTATGTCTGAATCTCCAAATCTTTCCAAATCTCTCTGGATCAATTTGGAGGGTTCCAATGCAATTCGGAGAAATTAAAGGGTCCTCTGATTTGATTCAGATTTGGAGATTCAGCCATTGGGCCGAATCTCCGCCAGAGTGAATCAGAGACCAAAGCTGGCCCTAATATAAACTAATATATAAAGCATGACCCTAATATAAACTACTAAAAGTATGTTCCTTACATGCCTCTTTGTGCTTTGATTCATCATCTGTATTATGTCATGAAGCTGATTTTTGCACTTAAGTGTTCCTACTTGAATTACACTATTATAACCTTCCCCCTTCCTGGCTAGTTTAAGGTTTAAGTAACAAAGCTAATCTATCCCCATTAGTTTGGTACCCCTATTATCGGTGTGGAGGTTGTCAATACCATACAGACCTCACTCTCCAAAGTGGGTGCTTCACTGAAACACAAACCAAACCCTTCCTCTCTATACTATTGAATCATACCTTCACCTAGGTACATTAAAAATCTTTTGCAGGGGGTTATGGACAGTATCTGGCCTCTTTGAGTGCCCTGAGCAACCTAAAGATTGAAGAACAAGGTAAGAGATTCTGCATCTCTGTGCAGATGTTGCAGCAAAAGAGCTGTGCATGCACAAATGTTCCACATCTGCTCCTGTGACTGATTCAGAGGTGACTTTTAAAGAAATGCAGTAACTGGCTGTCAGACCGATCATTCAAGAGGTCTGTGGTTTGGGTGCCATCCAGATAATTACTGAAGAAGAACTCTGTCAGAGGACTTTGGGAGGAGACCTAAAGCTGGGTTTAATTAGCAGCTTATTTCCAAATTAATATTTTTAAGGGTTTGGGCTACATTTTATTTTCTGTCCCTTCCTCCACTACTCCGTATCTGAAAATCCAAGTATGTTTAATCTTAGGACACACTGTCAGCTTTTAGTACATGTGTTTCAGCCTGCTAAAACCTGTAAAACTTGGAAAAAAGGGGAAAATAGCTAGGAACGGGTGAATGTCATATAAATAGCAGTAAAACTGTTAAATCTATTTGCATTTCACACCCCATAATTTTAGAGTCCACCTCAGAACGCTGCTTGAAAGTCAGCACTTTTAATTGTCCAGTAAATTTCTTTTTTAGACAGCTGCTTCATAAACTGCCATTGCTGTGCATGGTGAGAAAAAACAGATAACTGATTTATCTTAGGATGGAGACTAGAACTACCAGTTGTGTGTCGTGCCTCACCGCACCACCTTGCCCCCCACCCCTGGCCCTTTCCACTTAAATCAACGTGCAAGGGCAATTGGTCTATCCAAAGACACTGGCCTGAAATGCACAAGGGAACAACATTCATTTGTCAGATGTTGCTTTTCCAACTGTAACCTGGACTAGTCCCGAAAAGGTACGGACCACACTCTGGTCATGAGTTCACTCTGCCTTGTTACAACAGTAAATTATTTTATGCTGCACAGGGTGTGTGCAAGTTTTGATTTGGATTGCATAGCCATGAAGGAATAGTTTATAATTCAGTTAGTGCTTAGGTCAAATCTGCTGAGTTATGTCATGTCTATTTAGCCTGAAGCTGGTTTCTTGGAAGCCTCAGGACAAGGCAAAGGGGGATTGAGCTTTAAAAAACCCCTCTTACCATAAAATTTTATGGGATTGTTACAACAGTTATGGGACTGTTTAATGTCCACAAAATGTGGACACAGTGGACCAGGCTGTTTTGATTTAAAAATAACAAGAGTCACAATGAAAATCCATTGCGTCTACAGTGATTTTTTTGTTTCCCATTTCATATTCTTCAAATTTTTCACTTTAAACATGGAAAGATAGTGTTCTTCTGTCTACCCTTTCTTTTTCCTTTCACTCATTCTTCTTTTCTATCTTTCTTTCTTTCTTTCCTCCCAGAAGTATATTGGATAAGTATACGAAGTTGGCCCAAATATAATGCACTTCATAGATTTTATGTCCAAATATTATATTCATTGTTACAAATATTATGCATTGTGTGTACAAAGAGATGCTTCTTTAAGAAAGAGAATGCCTGAGAATTGGACCTAATCAGTGCTCAGGATTTAGAGAAACCTAGACAAACAGGAGAATTGGATTAAAAGAAATGTCATCAAGTTCAGTAAGGACAAGTGCAAAGTCCTACACTTAGGAAGGAACAGTCTCATGCACCAGTACAGACTAGGGACCGACTGGTTAAGCAGAAGCTGTGTAGAGAAGGACTGGGGGGTTACACTGGATAATAAGCTGAATATGAGCCAACAGCGTGCCCTTGTTGCGAAGAAGGCTAACAGCCTACTGGGCTGCATTAGGAGGAGTGCTACCAGGAGATCAAAGGAAGTGATTATTCCCCACTATTTGGCACTGGTAGAGCCACATCTGGAGTATGGTGTTCAGTTTTGGCCCCCCACTACGTAACGGATGTGGATAAATTGGAGAGGGTCCATTGGAGGGCAGCAACAAAAATGGTCAGAGGTCTGTGAAACAACTTACGAGGAAAAGCTGAGGGAACTGGGCTTATTTAGTCTTTAGAAGAGAAGACTGAGCGTAGGGGGTGGATTTAATAGCCTTCAACTACCTGACGGGGTTTCCAAAGAAGATGGAGCTGGACTCAATGGTGACAGATGACAGAACAAGGAGCAATGGGCTCAAGTTGCAGCAAGGGAAGGTTAGATATTAGGAATAGATGTTAGGTGAGACATTAGGAAGAGCTCTCTCACTAGAAGGGCAGTAAAGCACTGGGACAGGGTACCCAGAGAGGTCGTGGAATTTCTGTCTTTGGAGGTTTTTAAGACCCAGGTAGACAAAACACTGGCTAGGATGAGACACTTGGGAATGGCCCTGCTTTGAGGTCCCTTTCAATCCTAATTTTCTTGATTTTGTGACCATTTCTTCTTTGTATGGCTAATGGCACCTCCATAACCACAAAATGGAGATGTTTGACACGTTGCACAGTTTGGATTGTACATAGGTAGGCTTGCCCTGTGCTCCCTTCTAACCATGGACACAAGGCTGTGCTATGACTTTGTAGGCACCTGAGCAAAACAGAATTCCCCAGCAGTATGCACATCACTGGGTAGGTCCCAAAACCATAATGGTAGAAAAAACACAACTTTGGGGTGTTTGGAGAGTGAGGTTTCCTACCTTCTAGCTCAAGCTCTATGTAGTTAGGGAGTCTAGGTACCCAGAAAGTGAGAGACCTTGGTTTTAGGCCCTTTTCAACCAGGGGGGTTTGAACCTGCATCTCTACTGCCCAGCAAAGCATTCAAACTAGTAGGCTAGGATAGGCATTCACAGGATACTTGCCTCTTGCAGTTGGCCTACAGAGCAGCCAAGAGGGGGAAGCCAGAAGGAGTTATCCAAGCTAGACGGGGAGTAGCTCAGTGGGATGGATAATACTTTACAAAGGTACGAGCCTTGGGTCCTGTACTCCTAACGGGGTGCCATGCTGTTTACCCATTTCATTTAATGGGTGCAAAGTGAAATGGGTCACCTTCAAGAGAAAGGTTGGAGAATGGTTTGGGCAGTGTCTAACCCATTGCCTGCTGGGTTGAGTGCTTTGCTATAAAGTAAAAGAGATCAGTTCAAGCCCATTGTTCGTGTGATTGAGTGTAGGGCAGAGTTTCTAAAAAACAAGTCCTGCAACAATTAGGCTATGTGGCTAAAGGGTCACTCTATGCATGTACCTTCTATCAGGTCCATACAGAAAGTGACACTTTTCTACTATAGGTGAAAATGGACTCTAATCATATATAAGTGCCAAGAATTGCCATTATGCAACTAAATTGGGCAGGTCCAGACAAGCGCAGATGTGTGGTATGTGGCGTCGCAGACAACTCTGCAGCACCATGCACCACACGCAGTGTTCCCTGCACTGCTAGTTTGCAGCACGGGGCTGTTTCTTGACCCTGGGTTAAAAAAATCCATGCCAAAAAAAACAGGACGGTTCACATGGTGGCAGCATGTGCCACCCAAAATCAGAGCCTGGCCAGCTGGAGCCACACTCCAGCTGCTGGCCAGGCTCCCTGCTGCAGGAGCGCCATTGCTGCAGCTCCCCAAAGCCCCCAAGCCCCCAGATAAGGCTGCTGGGGCCAGTAGCCGTGCTGACCCCAGACTCTCTTACCCCACCCAGGGCAACCTGCCACACGCCAGAGTGCGCATGGCATGAGAGTTCCCCAGGGAAACACTCATTCCTGCTCATGGAGACATGCCCATAAATGCTACTTAGGCATGTAGTACTGGGATTGAGCCCAATTCATTCAGATGTGTGCAATATTATGCTATATAATTGTAATTTGAGATTATATGCTTTGAGGCACAGAATGTAGAGTCTTTTGAGAGAGATTCAGAGACTATATTTAATTTGTTCCTGGCTCAGACATAAATGCATACAGTAGGTTAATTATCCCAGCAGGATATCTCTCATCTGAAACTTCTTATACTCATTCCTCCTTTGCCCAGAAAGAAAGGTAATATGAATACATCAAACCATTTCTCTCATTTATAATGAAAGATTTGGGATACTTTTGTTTTTAGAACTTTTTTTGTATTTAGGGTTATTCTAACCTTAAGGAAGGCTAGAAGGAAGGAAATCTGTGAACAGTGTTTCTCACTGCAAAACTCATTAATAAAGTCCTTTGACTATGCAAACATTTCCCTATTTTGTTCACTGGGGGCAAAATCAGGCCCATAATTCACCAAGATAGGTTGAATAAAATGTTCAGCGCTCTCATGCATTTCAGAAGGTTCTCAATGGCAGATGTTATCACACAGAGCCAGTTTTATAGATTCATAGATGTTCGGGGCTGGAAGGGACCTCACGAGATCATCAGGTCCAGCCCTCCTGTGTTTGGGCAGGAAAGATTGCTAGGGTCAGATGACCCCAGCCAGGTAGGCATCCAGATGTTTTTTGAAGCCTCCAAAGTAGTTGCTTGTACCACCTCTGGAGGGAGTCTGTTCCAGATTCTGGACACTCAAACTGTAAAGAAGTTTTTCCTTACGTCCAATCTAAAGCAATCTTCTAGCAATTTATGACCATTATGCCTTGTCTTCCCCTGGGGTGCCTTGGTGAACAGATGCTCCCCCAGGGCCTGATGTGCGTCCCACACCATATATACTTATAGGCTATACCAAGTCCCCTCTAAGTCTTCTCTTCTCTGGGCTGAACAGTCCCATGTCTTTCAGCCTCTCTTCATATGGCCTGCTCTACAGATCTCTAATCATATGCATAGCCCTCCTTTGGATTCTCTCAAGCTTCTCCACATCCTTCTTGAAGTGCGGCGCCCAGAACTGGACAGAGTACTCCAGGTGTGGCCTCACCAAAGCCGAGTAGAGTGGGAGGAGGAGATCTTTAGTCTTGCTTGAGAGGCATCGGTGGATGCATGCCACTGTCTTATCCACTTTGCTGGCTACAACATCGTATTGGTGGCTCATGTTCATTCTGTGGTTTATCACAATCCCCAGGTCTCTTTCAGTCGTTGTGCTAGCAAGAGCCTGTAAGTGTGTTATGGATTATTTCTCCCCAGATGGAGTGCTTTACATTTTTTGGTGTTAAACATCATCAGGTTTTGATCCATCCACCATGCAAACCTGTCCAGGTCAGCCTGTATCCCCAGTTTATCCTCCAACATGACCTCACTCCCCCACACTTTGGTGTTGTCTACAAACTTTGCCAGTACGCTTTTAACACCCGAATCCAAATCATTAATGAATATGTTGAAAACCACTGGTTCGAGTACTGAAACCTGAGGTGTGCCACTGGTCACCACGTGCCATGTTGACTCATTTCCATCTATTAATACTCTCTGGGTTCTGCCTTGGAGCCAGTTTCCTAACCACTAGCCCATTAAGTTGTCGTGGCCTCAGTTCCCCAGTTTTACCATGAGGACTCTCCATATGCATCAGCATCTCCTTCAAGTCAACACAGAGACTTACTAAATTGAATTAATCTGCTTACACCTCATGGCTGCTCTGTAGATTGTAGACCTGATTCTCCATTGCTCAGCAGTCACTGACAACAGTGCAAGTGTGTGTCTATGCATGTGTGCATACAATACAGTTTATGTATGTACATATGCATTTGTATATACATATGTTTCTGTCTCTGTGTCATGCTAGCAAATGATTTCTTTATCATATGTTTAACAATAAAGACATTACCACTTCTTTATTCATTTTTAAAGGTCCCTTATATTCACAAGAGAATTTATTTACCAGGCCTATTTTTCAAACACATACAGTAAAGTAACCACCAGCCTGGTTTATTGGTGCACATGCTTTATCATCCATTTAACAGTCTTATTCCTTTGTAATGAATGACCCTGTTGGTGGGAAATAAATTGGAATGTCAGTTCAGGGATCAATCAATACACACATGTAGCCTTTATATTTGTAATGGGACATCCATTTCTGTAGTTCAGATCTTGTTCTGGAAGGGCATGATTGTATATACTACAGGTCTGGGTTTTGCTGAGAAACAGTATACCTAAAGAAATGATTAAGCAGTTCTGGGGGAAAATAAAAATGGAAACCAAAAAAAATGGACTTGGATAATAGAGATTTGGTTCTTCAGTTTCCTTCATCTTATGCAGTTATGGCAATGCAAAATGAGTGCAAAGGATTGCCAAATGCAAGCTCTCAAAGATCTTAAATTCTGCCCGAAATAACCCATGAGTCACTTAACAATCAAGGGACTAAAATCACTAAACACCCTTGTCTTCTTGATTTGGAGCCATTAGGGTTCACATTTTTAAACTTTCTTCTACAACCATGAGCACTAGAAATACTTTATAAAGAAAACTGAGATTCTGATGTAATCAGAGGACTCCAGGATTTGGGCCATTAAGGAAAGCAGGAAATACTGTGTAACTTGCAATAAAATTGGAGTTGGACACACTGGAATCAGAATGGTAGTGTTTTATATCTGCTTTGTCCTCACTTGGAACTAATGTAAATGACTGTACAAGGTATGGAGTAATGTGGAGTCAGACCTCTAGTACTCCATCCAAACTATCTAGAGAATGGCCAAACAACTACCAGACTCCAATGCTCCCCGTCCCCTTTCAGATTTACACCAGATTAGCTTTAAGCATGAGAGTAGTTACTCCAGTTTTCATTGGGATGCACTGGGCATGTCTACATGTTCATTAAGGTGCCGTAGTTACTGCATATTAAGTTTAGTACTTGATAACCAAGCACAGAATTGTACTACTCCACAGTACCACTGGCACATGCTTTTTTAGTGATGCTACTGTACAGTAGCCTAATACTACTGTACAGCAGTGTATTAGCACTGGTTTTGACTTGACATGCTACTGCACATTTAGTGTCTTGTGTAGATGCACTCACTCACATTTATCTATTACACATGGAAGCGGCAGACCCCCATTACATGAGCTGGCAAAAGGGTATTTGGGACATGCCCCAGTGCAGAGTAAGTCTCTTGTCTCATTCTAGGTTCTTTGAGGAGACTGCAGCACTGAAAGAACATTAGGTATGTGACCTTATTTCCCAGATACATCATGCAAAGCCTATTGCAATCAATGTGGGATCTTGTACATGTGACGGGGGTTAATCCCCCAGGTTTTATTTTATGTCCCCTAAGTTGAAACAGTGGGTCATAGAATAAAACCCTGGGAACTAAACAGTTTCAATTTTTCCATCATGTTATGGTGAGGGGCCCAATCCTTTTTTGGTTGTTGTCAGAGCTGGAGCTTGCCTGCAGCCAGGGAGTTTCCAGCAGGCCGAATGGTTCCTGAGCTGTGTCAGGTCCTTCCCTCCACCAGAAGCTTGTGCCTCAGCCATAGGCAGGCTCTTACAAAAAAAAAAAAGAAAAGAATCAGGCCCCTCGCCGCTTCTGCGTCTGAGCTGCAGGCGGGGGGGGGGGGTGCTGGTCCTTCTCTCTGTGGCAGCAGCACCCACCAGGGTCACCCTGGCAGGATGCTAGTGAGCTGGGTGCTTCTCCAGCTCAGGAAAGGACCATGACCCCGCAAAGCACAGGGGCCACCTTGCCTGCTGGCAGCTCAGCCCCTGGCTGTCAGAGAGGTGGGCAGGCTCTGCCAAAAAAAAAAAAAGGATCAGGCCCCTCACCACTTCTGCTGAAGGCAGAAGCAGCAAGAGGCCTGATCCTTTTTTCTGCAGAGCCTGCCTGCCTCTCCTGGGGCTGGGGGGTGAGCTGACAGCTGCAATGTTGCAATTTGCAACACTACAAACAAAACTACATCCAGATGTAGTTTAGTTTGAAACAATGCAAAGACACTTTAAACCCTCTAAAGGAGACCTTATGATGGCATTCAGCCACACAAAGTAACATTTTCATCATGTGTACATGTTAATGGCGTCACATATACAAGTGCCCCGAGTCTCTCCATTGATTCTACTGGCCTTTAAATGAAATTCCATGAGGAAGAAATGTGTAGATTTAATATCAACAAATCTGAGACAACTTCTAACCCTATCTTTAATCCCTGTGCTGTTGACCTAGGCCAATCATACATGAGAAAATGAGAAACCAAAAGGGAGAGCTACTGAAGTAACTTGTGCTGACAATCTCAGTCAGGCCTCCCAGTCAATGGAGGGCACCCCACACTGTATCCTTTGCTACAGTGGCAAGCGGTCACTGTAGTAGCCTCTTGCTATTCAGGTTTCTGGCTTCCTAGTAGCATTCTCCCTGCTCTACTCCTCGCAGCTCCTGAGGGCCATGTCTTTACATCACAAACCCTGCCCTAGCAGTCAGCTAACTTCAGAAGAGACAACTTTCCAATATAGTCATCCAAGCTACTCTAAAGACCTCCTTAACCCTCCACACACACACACACACACACACACTGCTTGTCTCTCTTGTGCTAAATCTTTCTAATACTTCGGAGGAGAGCTGCCAAACCATAGTCCCATAATCGCCCTCACAGCTTGCAAGAAGCACTAAGATTACTGCAAGTGTCAGCTCTGAATGTGATCTTAATATAAGCAGGGAAATAATATGTTAAAAGTTAATTTGCCATAAAATATGTCCAAGTCCCTTTTCTGCTTTTACAAGGTGTTTTTAACCGGGTAGGAAAGTGGGGCTGAAGTGGTCTGCAGCAATAACAGCCCTGTCATGGAAATGATAGATATTACTTTACTGATGGTAAAAAGACATGAATCAAGTCTGTCTGCCAGCATGATTACCTAATTGTACCATGAGAGTTCAGCAAGGCCACTGCTGTTGCTCTGATTAGACAAAGTCTTTGGGTTATTCCACTCCTGTGCCTACCTTATCACTCAGGTTTCAAGGCTTGGGAGAAATATGTCGACGCGGACGTCAAGAATCAGATGAAGTATCAGCTCTAGTGGAGGATCCTCCTCACCGGCTCCAAGCTGAATACCCTTGAAAAGAAATGGAATATTGAAAAGTGGGGCACGAATGGTAAGAGCTATTATTGCAGATTTGATAATATTGATCTTGTCATTAATAACATGATGAACCTTAAGTGAAATTCAAGTGTCAGTGCCAAGACAGGTTATTTCTGTCATAAACGGCACATCAGGCAAGTTAAGAACATTGATATTAAGATAGATAGAAGGAAGGATGGCAGAGAGAGAGGCATAAAAAAGAGGAACGGAGAGAAAGCTCTTATGGGACTAGCTTGATTTTGGTGGGTTGTGTTGGTATTGGCACTGGGGTTCATTTGGAGTTCAATGCTTCTCAGACTTGGAAAAGTCCAAGTGAAAATCCCCACAAATTCTGTCACATGATAAATTTGTAAGAAAGCTAGTGAACTTCACGCCTCTTCCTCACAGAAGTACACCCTTTCCTCACCCTTCTTATTCCCAAAGATGCCCTTATCCATAATGGTGGAGTGGGGCAAGAAAGGTTCATAACCCCACACTATGAATGTTTTTTGTGTTTGAGGAATTAAAAAAAACAACAACACTTTTCTGGGTTTCAATCAAAGAAAGGAAACAAAAAACAGTTGCTGATTTTTTTTAGTTTTGAATCTTTTGGGGTTTTTTAATGAGTTATTAAAACTTCTAGATGAAGAGAGTATATTTGATGAGTATGTTTTGATGGGGCCTACTTTTGGACCAGCCTTACCTAAAAGATTACTCCCTAGCCCCAAGCTGAAGAACGCTTCTCTAATGTGGCTGTTTAAGGCAGAATGCCTGATATTAAAAAAAAAATCCTTGAAGATTAATCCCTCATAGGTTTGCTTAACAGGCAGTTTTTCAAAGTCCTTTAAAATCCATGTATATCCTCAGATTGTCTTGAAAATTGCTTTGCCTCACTGTAGCTCAGATTAGGGCTTGGTGGTGCAAATTTGGGGTCATCTGGTCAAAGGATTTCAAAGACTGAGTGTGGAGAACAAAAGACCTGTGGCCAAATTTTTAATACCTGTTTTTCTGAAATTTAATTTTAGCTTCCACTTTCTTCAAGGGCACGAGGCAGCAGTGGGAAACCTGAACTCAGCATTAATAGAGATTTTGTCAGTGGATACTGTTTAGAACTATTATTGAGGAGCAGATTGCAAAGCTCATATTTAATAGGCCTGTGCGAAGCAGCTAGTATTTGCTTTAGATTTGGCCAATTTGGGAGACAGTGATTCAATTCGGTGACTTGAATCACTGTCCCAAATCGATTCAGCCAAATCACCCAGGCCCATCCCCTGCCTGCTCTCCCAGCCCCGGCAATGCCCGCCCGCCCCAGCTCCCAGCACTTGGAAAAAATAAAGCCCCCACTGACCAGGTGCTGCCGGGAAGGAGGCAACCCCTGCTGCCCGCCTCGCTGCCCCACGAGCATAAAATTCTGGGCTGTGGAGTAAGTACTCTAGTAAATCCTCCAAAGGGGGTGCCATATGTGTACTGAATCTTTTGGGCTTCTTGTAAGGCACTGCAAGCTGGGTGAGAGTAAAGAAAGGTTCATAGAATATTTTGGGATTTTTTTTTCAGTTTCTGAGCACTTACTGATACCAGTGACTTCCTCTAGAGTTTTGAGTCCTCTGCCATTCTGGGCATCAGGCCAAACAGGATAGTTTTAGTGTCTCCTTGCTAAGCCCAGGACCACCTCTACAAACCTGGACCAGGCCACTGACTCCTGCTTAGCACACAACCAAGACTGTAACTTAGTGGTCATCACTGCATGCTGAATAGGAGCAAGTGAGTTGAACTATGGGCTAAATCCTGTTTCCCCTTTTGTACCTAGATGGCACAAACAGAGCCTCAAAGCTGCAGCTGTGGGCACCCAAACGTAATCTGTCATTCAGCTCTGTGAGTGCAAAACCTGAGGACTCTCAGTAGGGTGATGTTCTCATCAGGTACCTACGTAACAAAATTGGATTGTATGCATGTAAAGTAGGGTATACCCTGAAATTTTAGTCACAAAAAGCCACCACTGGAGTAGGAGGAGGATGGTCCTCCTGCCTTTTTATTAGTGCATTCACCCAAGGAACTGAGAGAGGTGGTTAGTCACATTGATCTGAAGTAAGGCAGAAGGCAGAGTTGCACCTCTGATTCAGCTAGTGTAAAGTGCAACTGTATGCTTTTGCCTTGAGGAACATGAGACTGAGGTTTTAGGTCCCCTGCCAAAAGCAGTTTCAAAATTTCCTTCTCCTGAATGGAAACCTTGGAAATATTTCATGAAAAATGTATGAGAGGCCCTATCACAGATGGATGGGATTCAGGCTGTTTCTTGGAATGTGAGAGGTCCAAATTCAACCAGCTCTAACTAATGGGTTAGAGAATCAGTCTCAGTCTCTCACGTTGTCGTATCAGTGCTGTTTAATTTTGTACAAATAATTAAATAATCATTGAGCCAATACATTTCATAGATTTCATAGACATTCGGGCTGGAAGGGACCCTGGAGGATCATCGAGTCCAGTCCCCTGCCCCATGGGCAGGAAGTCAGTAGGGATCATTGGATCCCAGCAAGATAAACATCCAAATGTGTCTTGAAGACATTCAAAGTGGGTGCATGAACCATCTCTGGCGGCAGTCTATTCCAAACCTTGGGAGCTCGGACAGTAAAGAAGTTCTTCCTGATGCTCAGCCTGAATCGGTCGTGGCAGAGTTTGTGACCGTTTGATCTTGTCATCCTTTGGGGCGCTCTGGTGAACAGATGTTCCCCCAGATCCTGATGAGCACTCCTGATAAACTTATAGGTGGCCACCAGATCACCATGAGCCTGCACTTTTCCAGGCTGAAGAGTCCCATGGCTCTCTTGACATAAGGTCTGTTTTCCTGACCTCTGATCATGTGCGTGGCTCTCCTCTGCACTCTCTCAAGCTTCTCCACATCCTTTTTGAATTGTGGAGTCCAAAACTGGATGCAGCACTCCAGCTGTGGCCTCACCAAGGCCAAGTACAATGGGAGAATGACGCCCCAGGATTTGCAAGCCAGTGTTTTGCTTGCTTTACGAGCCACAGCATCACACTGAAGGCTTATGTCCATCTTGTGAACAAGACAGATTCTGTAACCTGGTGGTTAGGGCACTTCTCACCTGGGGCACAATGGAGAAAGGATCAAGTCTCTGATCGCAAGCAAGTAGAGAAGGGACTGCAACCGGTATCACTTGCATCTCGGTACATGCCCAAACTATGGAGGAGCCACTATCTTGTTTGGATCAGTGATTATCCTAGACTCTGAGGCCCTTTGGTGATGAAAATCCCATCCATATTTAGTGATATGTTCCCACTAAACATTTTTTCCATCAGTATTTTGTTAAAAAGCATCTGAGCCACTCCACCGACAAACCCATTTCTTCAAGGTTTTAAAGAGTACATTTGAAGCATTTAGAGCAATGGTGCTAGGTAAACAGAAGATGATAAACCTTGGGGAACTTTTAGGCTCCTCCCTCTATCTAATTTTGATACCTATTTATTGCGTTTTTAAAAGCCTTATTTTATTTTTTTTTTAGCCATTCTCACGATTTCTGGGGATTGATGATGGCTGTATGCTTGGGGCTGGCAAGCGTGGGTTAATTGCAGTGTATTTGCTCTAATGTTTTTGTTACTGTAGGAATTTACTCAGATGTTGACAGCTTCCTTTGCCTTTCACCTTTGAGAAGGAGGTTGCAGTTAATGTGTATTCCTTCTGCTTCCTTCTCCACAGCAGTGGTGGAAGTGCCAGGTGTTCAGAGATGGGCTCATTCAGTACCTGCCTTCAGCACCGAAGTCATTAGAAGTGTAATTTACCCCCCACTAGAAACATAAGCAAATGTAATCAAATAAATATTATTTTGTTTCTCCCGCTCAGCCCTTCTCCTTCAAAGTGCCACCCTGTTGAAAAATCCGCTGCACTGGACTAGTAAAGCTGATGGAGATCACCTGCCATGCCTGACAAAACCATTCCTTTTTTAATCAACGTGAATAATGCTGCCCTCCCGCCCCCAGCTTCCCATCCATGACACATCCCTCCCCTCTCTGAAACAGGCAACAGATTTCAATTGAGCTTTGAGCAAAAGACGCTCAATTGGGTTATTAAATTTCACACACTAATTGACACACCTGCCGTAAAATATAAATTACGCAAACACAATTTATACTAATGACACCAGGGCAAAACCTTTATGCTTCCAATTCTTACCTCGTCCTGTTTCCCTCCACTCCCATGGGAATGCCACTTAATTGCACCTTCCTAGTGTAAGCGTTTTATGGGGGTGGGAGGTTAAAGAGAAATAAATAATGAAATGCTGATGGGATGTTTCCTGTTTATACGCAGAAGGTTAGTGTGAGCGGATGTGTATATATATGTGCGCATGCACATGTGTGTGTATGTGTTTTAGTCCCATTCTTACAGTGTATGTGCAGCTCACTAAGTAATGCAGTCAGGGAATGCAAGCACACACGTCCCCAGACACATCAAAGTTCTACTTAATAATCCTTAATGGAAACAGACTGGTCCCATGGCACAAGTTAACTACTGATGTTTTACAGATAGATTTCCACAGGCCTATTTAGAGATCTTCATTACACAGTGACAGACAGGCAGTTGCAGATCGACATTTAAACAACCATTCGCCAACATTATATTTCTATTTTAAAAAGCCCTGTGACAAACAAATTGACTCTGCAGAATTTCCTTTCTCCCTGCTTCTGCTGTCAGATCTTTGAACATAAAGCACATAGCAGGTTTTTCTTTGAACACCCCCCCACCCGTGACAAGCAATTGGCTTAAGCAATTTGACAAACTGAGTCCCCGTTTCTTGTGCATTTTGGCAGTGCAGTCGAGCACAAGGGGAAAAAACTGGATGAAAAGCTAAGATACTGAAGCAACAACATTAGGTATTTTATATGGTTGAAAGACAGAACATAGGAAGAAAGAAGATAGACGAAGGGTATAGGGAATCAAACTAGCTTCATTTTGAAGAAAATAACCAAACTGCTTACCAAGCAAAGTTGAAAAATCACTTTCCTGGAAGATGGCTTTGAATAATTGATGATGTATGACTTGGGAATTTTGCTGATTTTTTTTTCTGTCTGTATGTGTGTGCATATAGTTTTCATTAAAAATTAAATCACATACCATTTTTTAAAAAGAAGCAGATTCTACTTCTTTCAGTGATGTGCATTTTCCCCCAAATTCATCTCAAGTTCCACTTCCCCAGCCAGGAAAATGTGGTGAAAGATGGAGGATTTGGGGGTGGGGGTAGAAAAAGAACCTATCAAGCATGGTAGAGCTGGGTTCCACTCCTGAATTCCAGATTTTTGAGAAGCTATGTCTGAGGTCTTTATACCTGGGTATGGTCCTAGCAGAAGCATAACTAGCCATTTTGGCACTGTGGTCAAAGATGCTGTTGAGTGCCAAAGAGTTGGGGAGAGGGGAAGCATGAAGGAAGGGGTAGGTGAGCGCCAGAGCTGTGGAGGGAAATGCCAAGTGCTTTCAGATGCTGCTGATGCCCCCTCCCAATCAGCACATTTCCTCCTTTAGCTATACTATGTCCTATTGTAAAAGCTGCCTTGAAGCTTCATGTAGTGGCATACTTATAAAGCAAATGAGAGAGCCTTGCAGAGCCACATTCATGACAGAGCTCAGAAAAATGGGTCCAAGCCTCCCCAGACTCTGGGAGTATTTGGACTGAGATCTGGATTCACACTGAGAATAGAGGCCCGCGTGGAACTGTGCTGCCTCTCACCGTATGCTGTATTTTTATTCATCAAAAAATTCTCCTTCTGTATACAGAGTGTGGCCGTACCAAGAACAGAGGGAGTGGAGAGGCCCACAGACACATTCGCTTCAGTGTTATTCCTTCTTTTTCCTGCGCTTTGAAAGTACATAGCATTGCTCCATGGAAATATAACAAGACTTTTTGGCAAGGTCTTCACTAGTTCAAATGTGAACCAGATTTGTGCTCAACAGGAAAAAATAATGAGGTTATTAGTGAGTACAATGGGGAAATACATGGTACTTGGTTTTTCCAGATCTGGCCCTCTCCATCAATGTGTCCATTGTTTGGCAACGGCCCAGTCATTAAGGTTGATGACTTCTTCCATTAATTCTGTAACTTCCTCCTGACTGAGGAGGCAGGGGATAATATGTATTGGGGATCCTGGTAGCCCATGGCTGATTCACTAGTCACTGGGACATTCAGTGATACGGCAATTTCATAAAAGTAACCAAAATTAACAAATTGTACATATATTCTTCATTTTTCAATCACATATTTCCTTATGGTGGTGCATTACCTCATGGCAGCTGCATCTGGGTACTGGATGTGTCCATTGTCTTCTACAAGTCAATGCTCCCCCAAAGGAAAATGCAACTGAAAGTTGAACTGACTTGAAATGAGATATTTCATTTTGCTTTCCATGACAAGTAATATTCTTTTCTAAGAAACGAAGAGAAAATGTCAGTTAAGAATGAATTGTATTTTTTGTTGAGAAAATTGTTTAAAAAATTCCTGGTCATCTCTAGAACAAGGTCCTAATGCATCCCAAACAGTCCAAAAGTTGGAAAACAGAGAGAAAGAGCTCAACACTTTTAATCCCTTATTCAAATCCAGTCTCCTGATTTCTGGGATGAGGGGCACGATTCCTGACTGTTGAATGCTTGAAGTTAACAGGGGTGGGACGTTCAGCTGCTTTTATCCCTCACTGCAGGGGAGTTACTTAGCTTGAATGATAACCAAATCTCTCAGCTGTGTTCTCGCGGGTTCTCCGCGGGCTCCTTTGTTGTGCACTGGCAGGTTGCTATGTTGTTGTTGAAGGAAGCAGTGCATCATGGTAATCACGTGGTTTTACCAGAAGAATAAATGGAAATACAGGCTCTGGGGAGGCCCAACAAAAGCGATTTGGTAATATTCTCTAATCAGTTCTACCTCTAAGCACAGGGGTAGGGAGTAATATTATCCCTGTTTTACACATGGGAAATGGAAGCATCAAGAACTAGGTTTGGTTACATGACAAATCACAGGCATGGCTTAGAATGGCGTTCTTGTTCTGTGCATTAGGCTACAACCTATTTCTAATAAAAGGTGTGGTATGATTACATTATTCATAGCTAAAAGTGGCTAGATGGCTAGCAGAATTTGGTTTCCTGAGTTATTGTAAACCTGCTATCAGTGAAGAAAGTTTCTGAACACTAGCCTGACCAGATTTGTTTGTCTGAAGCTCAAAATTGTCACTTGGCATTCTAGTCCTGTGCTTGTGACACATTATGCATGTGTCCAAATTGGTCATATGCTCTGTCAACAGTTTGCCCATCTTTTCCTCCAATTTTTTTTGAATACTTCGGAAACTTTTTTGTGTTCTAAGTCAAATTAGCCAGATCAGTTCCTAGTCCTTTGAATTGTTCAAAAACCACATGTGGCCCTGCTATTGGCAAGTGTCCTCCATCCTGGACTTTTCAGCCTGGGGCTTCAGATACTTCCAAATCCATATGTGCAGTCCCAAGCCCAAAGGCTTGGGGTTCAGATGCCCCTGCGTTTTGCTTGCTCTCAGCTAACAGCTGTAGGAGCAAGCTAGGGAGGAGTCCCCCATTTCCATAAAGTTGGCATGTAGCTGAGATCCTCCCACTGGAAGCTGGCTAGTGGGAAGCTAACTATGAGGCTTTTGGAGGGGGTCCTGTCCATATTTGGACCTCCACTACACAGTGCCATTTTAAATCTATTTTGGCTTGGGTATCAGACTAACACTGCGACCACACTGGATCTTAGCTTACAAGAGGCCGAGATGCAATCTTTTCTTCCAAATAGGTCAGTGGCTAGGGCACTTGCATGGAAACCAGAGGACCTGGGTTCTAGGGTCCCTTACTCAGAGAGGATTTGAACCTGAATCTCTCGCAGTATGGGTGAGACACATGCACAATGCTTTTTCCTATTGATGGGGGTCAAAGAGGAAGTCAAATGTAATTCTGCTTTTTTCTGTTCCTGATGCCAGGTCCAGTTGTCACAGGTTTTGGCTGACTCCATCTGTGGGTATCAAAGGCTGCTATGCATCCACAAGGGGCATATGTACAGACCCCAGCTTCTACTACACATGCTCAGTCTGTATGAGTATGTAGTCATGCATATCATTCACATGCATAGGGTGACACACCCAGAAATAAAATGTCAACTTGTATGTGACTTTCTGAGGGCTGAGATGACCAAGAATGTCATGTAAATAATGAAATCTGGACACCCAGATGAGCAAAACGAATTGAATGTCACCTCTATTGCCTCAGCAGGGTCTGCTCCTATGTGCCTTATGCAGTAGTGATACAACTAGTTGGGAGAAACCTAGGTCCCAATTCCTTGCTTGAGTCCATTCATTAATGTAAAGCATGGATTTCATTATGCTGATTGCTCAGTCCTGTTATTAAGACATAAATCTATGCCTCAGTCAATGTCCACTTGTGGGTTATGAGCCCTGAGGGGGGTCAGTAGGAGTTCTCCAGCACAGGTCATGACCCCACTCCCATTACCTATCCCTGGTGTTCTGAAGCATATTTAGTCAATCAGCTGGGTCCTCCTGAGATTGCACCAGGTTTAGCGATCTGAGCATGGATCAGGAGCCAGGAACTCCTACATTCTAATAGCCTTGCAGTCTGTGCCTGGATATTTACCTTTCCTTTAGACAAATCACATCATCTTACTCATGAACTTGCTTCATCTGTTAACCGAGTTAATGATCATCACCTTCCTCACAAGGATTCACTAACCCCTCTCTCACTCCTTGCTCTGTTTATCATATCAGTTTTTAAGTTCTTGTTCTCCCAATCGAAACTGTGAACAACCTGGTTCCAAAGTAAGGTTCTGGTCTCCTCTTCTGCTGTATTGCTTCACTTAGTAAACAAAGTGCTCTCAATATCCCGTTCGCCTCTTCTCCCATTACGGTATCTATGCCTTCTTCTGCCAGTCTCTCTGTGCCTAATACCCTGATGCCACCCATAACTGCTTCACCAGGCCATCCTCTCCCCACATTTTTCCTTGCTTGCACTTGCAATCTCAGCTGGGGTCAAAAAATGCAGGGATGGAATGAAAATGAAAAACAATGGTGTGGGTTGCAAAGTTGCCTGAAGACTTTTATGCTTGAGGAATTTTAGGGTTTAGGGGCTGAAGTGCAGAGTTTTTTTTTATTGAATCTAGTCCTTAATTACAAGTGAAATACTAAATGATTGAAGAGATAGCATAGTGCTACAAAAAGATGGATGGATAGATGGTATAAATTGCTTCAGTGATTCTAATTGCAGCATTTCAATTTACACTAGCTGTAGATCTGGCACTGCAGTGCAAGGGAAGAAACAGAATATACCAGCATCGTGCTGAGTCAGTTATGTTTTTTTCAGGAAGCAGATTAGCGTGTGTTGCAGTGATAGCAGTGGCTGAATGATGGAGAGCAAGAGAGGGCCTGCATGATGCTTGCTGTGGGTCATGGTACATTAATGGGTCACAGCTCCGCGAAACACTGGCACACTATGCAATATGAGATACGTACTGGTCGCCCTGCTGCACCAGGTGCCAGTGTTTGCAATTAGCATGAGAGCTTCACATCATGTCAGATCATTTTTTGTAGCACCCAGTGGGAGGAGGGGGGGGTAAGGGAACAGGTGGCATTCATCCAAAATCAGAGCGTATTACATTTTTATGGGCATTTTGTGAAGCATAACTGCAGTCTGTAGCTGCACAAACAGTAATTAACCACAAGCTGTGGGCAATGTTGATCTGCAGTCACCCTAACCTGCTAGAACACAGGAAACCTGAGAGTCTGCCAACAGGTTTTCAGCAGCTGAGTCCTAGGCCATTCCTGGCCCAAATCTGCTCAATATGGGTCTTAGATAATGCTGTTGATTTTTTTACTGAGCTCTGGCTGAATGTTTCCTGTTGTGTAACTTTTGGTTGGAAGAACAAACAAACATACACCAGGGAGGGAGCCAGTGAAATCAATACCTCATCTAGTTAGAACGTAATGGTGTCAATGGGAAATTCAGTTATAAACTGGCATTGTTAATTAGTAAACAAAACACAAAGTTGGCAGTACTGATTAAAGGAAGGGCTGATAGCCTGAGGCTGTACTGTCCACCCCATTCTTTCCTAGACTCTAAGAAATGTTTTATAGCTTTCTTTCTTGCTGTGAGATTGATCTAAATAGGACAGTGGCCTGATCCAATCTCATCTCCAGTAATGGCCAATAGAAGTTGGTTCAGCAGAAGGTGTACAAAAATGTTGATATTGCTGTTATAGGAGAATTTGTCCCAAAGGAAAGTTTTCTCCCAGTTCCTGGTAGTTGAAGTTTGAATCTTGACTTGACACAGGAGCATTTCTATCTCTTGCCAAATCCTTGATATTTTAAAGATTAATGCAATTCATCACATTCCACAGACTAATTAAGACTAGCATATTCCTTTCTTTTCTGGACAAGGAAGCAGACAACAATTCACCAAAAGCATGGTTACACAGGGATCTGATTGTTGTAAAGGCGAGATGCCTCAGTGCATTCTTCTCTGTTACCGCATCCCATCCTGCCATAGTTAAGTATATTCCCTGTTCTATCACAATGTAAGCACTGCTTCCTCTGTCACTTTGTAAAGAGCAGGAGTTACAGAATTATATCTGTCTGCTTATCTAACCACCCTTTCGTTCTTATATTATGTTGCACTCAGTCCCTATATTTTAGCTTGCCAATCCCTCCATTTATGCTCTTCTACAGTGCCCAACTACATGGTATCAGGTACCTTAATATGTCACATACATCTTATCTTTTCCCAGTATGTCAGCAAGTCATCTAGAAAGTTTATATACAAATATTTTTTCCCTGAGATACTGTAGCAGGTCCTGGCTCCCCTACCCCTGCCAATAGCAGCTGTGATGTCCCCTGCCAAGACTCCCTTCTGGCCAAAATATCCCTGCCTCACCTCAGCTCTTCAGAGTACCCTCCCTTTGGTTGATTTGCTAGGATATATATTTTAATTCTTTGGAAGGCTGTCCAGGACCCTGAAGTGAGCCTCAGTTTACCTCTCCCTCTACTTCTTGTGGTCAGCTGGCACCAATCTTGTTCTCAGGCACTGGATTGCCTTAAGGGCATTAATCACAGCTTTCTGCCACCCCCATGCCTTGCAGGTGTTACCCTAAGTCCACATACCAGTTTGTACAGACTTCAGCCCCCTTAGCTTTAGCTCGCTGGTTACCCCTGCTGTAGACTTGCGGCCTAGGCCTAGTTCCTCTGGCCCAGCTTTTGAGTCTCAGCCTGGTCTGGCCCTGGGCCCATCTCACTCTGTTTCAGCCCTTGGCCCTCTTGCTTGGGCCTGACCCTATCTCCCTGTTGGGGCGCTGGCCCTCTCAGCTGGAGCCTGCCCTGGACAGATTCAGACCCTGGAGCTCCACCCTACATGGCTTCTTGCTCTCCCCTCCAGCCACTACCTAGTCCTCCAGTGAAACTGCAACAAATAAGGCAAGTCAGCTGCTTTAAATCAAACATTTGGAGCTCCACCTAGGTCAGCATGCTGCTGCAGAAACCTCTTTCCCACTCATTGGCCCTCTCAGAGCCCCTTGGGTATCTGATCTAGCCTGCAGTTTATACCCATTGCTTGCATTAGTTGACACAGCTCTCCTCCATGCAATTACAGGCTGCACTGCCCCCCTACTTCACTAACTCAGATTTATATTCCCTGAGCTCCTCCTCATCCAGTCAGGTGCTCTTCTGACCAGCCAGAGGTGTGTCCTCCCAGCTTGATGGACAGCTTAGTACAGCTAGGCTGCAGTTGCTTCCTTGCTGCCTTCCTTCTGGCTGCTAATCTCTGTTCAGCTGCCTGGGGCCCCTTCTGCTGTAGCCTCTCTCTCAAAGTAAAAAGAGACCCTGACTCCCTGTTACAGATATCTACAATATACTTTACAGTCGATGGGCATTGCTCAAGATCAAATCTATGATGATAACCCTTCAGTTTTTAGCCAAGGATATCTACTTAGGAAATCGGGGTTTTTTTGTATTGTGTATTAGCTTTAGACAAACTTCATAACTGTTGTAGTAGTTAAAGGTACTTCGACTAGCCACTGAGACCTTTCCTTTCCTGTTTTAATTGTCATATGCACAAATAATGTATTCAACGTAGAAAATTAGAAGATAGGAGGATGCTTAGGTTCTTTGGTCCTCTCAATCTTTTCATGAAGAACAACAATGTATGGAAAGACTCCTCTCTTAATTAATATAAGAATGGCCAATATGCATTGAGTTTGTCTGGCACTTTGATCTAGAGCACTAGAAGAAGCAAAGACTGTGCTGTACTGAATTTTAGATGCTCAATGAGGAATTCTCCAAACAGTGCTGACAGGTAGGAGCCCTAAGGGGCATTGCACCAGTGAGGAATGCTGGAGCACAGTGCGTCCTAGCCATACCTCACCCACCGTTGGCATGTTTCCGAGTAGGGCATATGGAGATGGATGTCTGTTTTGTGTGGCTGGAACAGTGCAAAGGAGACTTAAGGCTACCTCTGTAAAAGGATTTACACACTGCAGGGCTTGTGGTACATAACTTAGAGACTCTTAGCCATAGAGGGAATCCTTAGCCCCAAGTCAGGTGTTATAGCTCCTTATAAA
>JAGPOW010002173.1:17648554-17704300 GCA_030014935.1 Caiman crocodilus
TTTAAGCCTGCACATTAGGGCTGGTAGCACTTCCCCACCTTGCAGGGTGGCCTGTGAGGATAAGCAAAGTTAAGACTGTGAGGTACTCAGGCACTAGAGTAATGGAGGCGAAATCAGTGCAGTCTTTGGGAGTTTGGAAGCCCTGGGCATTATGCTGATTGGGGTCCTTTAGCATTTTCATCCTCTGACAGTTGTTACTGTGACTGTGCCCAAGTGTGCATTTGGCATTTCACATAATTGGGTTGAATTTTAGCACATTTGTGGGCTCAGGCTTTGGTTCTCTCTTCATTTTGCAGTCACAAACATTTGCTCTCTGTGTAGGGACACATGTTCCACATGCCTTGTTTCAGCATCGCTGGGTGGTTCTGGGGAACCTTCTGTGCTGGAAGCCAAATTACTGGGCCCTATGCATTAAGGTGGCATTGGGCAAGATACGTTTCTAAGACACCCAGAAAGAAGGGTTAGATTTCCATAGTTTCATAGTTGGTAGGGTCGGAAGGGACCCGAGCATATCATTAAGTCCAACCCCCTGCCATGGCAGGAAAGGATGTTGGGGTCAAACAACCCCAGCTAGGTAATTATCAAGCCCCCTCTTAAAGACCCCCAGGGTGGGAGTGAGCACCACTTCCCTTGGAAGTTGGTTCCAGCTCCAAGCTGCCCTGACTGTGACGTAGTGCCTCCTGATATCTAACCTGAATCTACTCTTGGTCAGCTCATGGCCTCATTACTCCTGGTAGTGCTCAGGGGAACAGGGACGCTCCCAATGCCTGCTGGTCCCCCTGACTAGATTGTAGATGGCCACCAGATCCTCTCTCAGCCTCCTCTTGTGGAGGCTGAACAGGTTCAGGTCCCGTAGCCTCCACTCCTAAGGCCTACCCTGCTGTCCCCTGATCATGCGAGTGACCCTCCTCTGGACCCTCTCCATGTTGTCCACATCCCTCCTGAAATGTGGCACCCAGAACTGGATGCAGTGCTCTAACTGTGCCCTGACCAGCGTCGCATAGAGGGGGAGGATCACCTCCTTGGATCTGCTCAAGATGCATCTGTACATGCATGACAAGGTGTGGTTAGCCTTCCTGACTGCGTCCCCACATTGGCGGCCTATGTTCATTTTGGAATTCATAATGACACAAAGATCCTTTTCTGCCTCTGTGCTGACGAGAAGGGAGTTCCCCAGCATGCAGGTATGCTTCTGGTTCTTCCTCCCCAGGAATACTTATCAGTATTGAAACCCATCCTGTTTTCATCTGCCCACTCCTGTAACCTGTCTGGATCTAGTTGCAGCCTGTCTTTCTCCTCCAGTGTGCCCACTTCTACCCACTTCTTAGTGTCATCTATGAATTTAATAAGGTGCTTTTCACCCCCTCATTCCAGTCGCTGATGAAAATGTTGAGCAGTGCAGGCCCAAAGACTGAGCCCTGGGGGACCCCACTGCCCACATCCCTCTAGGTCAAAAAAGACCCGTTCACCACCACTCTCTGGGTGCGGCCCTCCAGCTAATTTGTGACACATCTGACTGTGTAGGCATTGACACCACAATCTCCTAATTTTTTAATGAGAATAGGGTGAGAGACTGTGTCAAAGGCCTTCCTGAAGTCCAGAAAGGCTATGTCCACTGTGACACGTGCATCCAAGGATTTTGTGACCCGGTTGTGCACCTGGAAAATCTTCTCAAAGAGTTTCCCCAGGACCGAGGTAAGACTAATGGGCCTGTAGTTTCCTGGGTCTTCCTTCCTCCCTTTTTTGATAATGGAGACCACATTGGCCCTTTTCCAGTCCTCTGGCACCATGCCAGAGCATCATGAGTGCTTGTAAAGCCATGTAAAGCCATGCTAGTGGTCCTGCAATGACCTCTGCAAATTCCCTCAACACTCTGGGGTAGAGATCATCAGGACCTGCTAACTTGAACACATCTAGTCCCACCAGAAGTTCCCTGACTAGGTTCTCACTGACCCTGGGCCTGGCAGTGCCTCCCAGCAGGGGGGATGCCCCAGTCCCTGCTCAAAAAGATGGAGGCAAAGAAATTGTTAAAGAGGGTAGCTTTCTCATTTGGTGTGACCACCAGATTTCGTAGCTTATCCTGCAGAGGACGTATATTACCTGGTACCTTCTTTTTATCTCCTATGTATTTAAAAACGGACTTCTTGTTATCCTTGATCTGGGTCACTAGTCCCAGTTCCATCTCTTCCTTAGCCTTCCTAACAGCCCCCGTAGTCTTGAGCAACGGAGGTATAATCCTCCTCGGTGATGGCCGCTCCCTTCCATTGGGTGTATGCCTCCTTTTTAGCTTTGAGACATTCCTGGATGCTTTTGGTGAGCCATGGGGGCTTTCGAGCACTCTTTCCCCCTTTGATCCACATTGGGATTGTCATGCTTTGGGCTTGGAGGATAGTCTCCTTAAGAAACGACCACTCTTCCTGGACTTCCAGCTCCCCTCCCCTCCCCTCTGGGACCTCAGTACCTCCCCGACTAGTCTCCTTACCTCATTGAAATCTGCCCTCTTGAAGTCTAGGGCTGTTGCCTTGTTGCAGGCCTTTGACACGCTGCGCTGGATGATGAACTCCAGTAAGCGATGATCACTATCACTCAGGTGGTCGAGAACCTACAGTCCACTCACCAGATCATCGTCTGTGGCCAGGACCAAGTCCAACAAGGCATTTCCCCTGGTGGGACTGTGCACCTCCTGCGTTAGATGTAACTTGGCTAGAATCCTATGCAAGTGGTCAGACCTGGCTGACTGCTCTCCCCAGCAGATATACGGATAGTTTAGGTCACCTATGAGGACCACATCCCTTGACCTAGCTGCCTCCACGAGCTGACCTGAGAATTCCCAGTCTGGCTCTTCCCCCTGGTTGGGTGGCCTGTAGTAACCCCCTACCATTAAGTCCCTTTCCTCCTGACCCCCTTATATTCAGACCCCAAACACTTCAATCTGCCCCTCCTCTGACCTAGTGCTGTTTACTGAGGATGTGTGTTGCTCTTTGATGTAGAGCACCACACCCCAACCCTTCCTTCCTGTTTTATCCCTCCTGTACAGCTTATAGCCCTTGATGTTCACTGCCCAGTCATGCGTTGGATCCCACCAAGTTTCAGTGAGCCCCACTATGTCTGGGTTTGTGTTAGCTAGCAGGAGGGCAAGTTCCTCCTGCTTGTTCCCCATGCTACAAGCTTTAGTGTAGAGGCATTCCAGTGGTCATTTGGTTCAATGACTTGTAAATCACTACACTAAAAATTCTTCATGGGATAATTTGATTTGTATTGGTGAGAACGGAAGGAGCAAGGTTGCTGGTTTGTATCTCAGCATAAACACAACTGCTTTAAGGAAGATATTTGTAATTTCAACATACCAACGGTGATTAAACTTAATGACCAGGTTCTCTTTTTCAGAGCTTACATGAGGCCTGTGAATGAGGCTTCAACATTGCCATGGGAAGCATCATAGACTTCCCACAATATAAAAGAAGCATTTCATTTGTGTAATGGGTGTTTACCTTGGTGTGCTGATATCGTCTGACTCTGTCACTTCAGGATCCAAACCAGAACTGCACAGACTCTGATAACAAGGCCAGATGTGCCATTTTAATTAATGCAATTTGCTAAACATTGGAATAATTAAGTGCAACATGATAGTGCAGTAATCTTTAGAGCGAGGAAGTGCCTTCCTCCAGGCACCCCCAGCTGTTCCAGCTTTCTTTTCTAATCTGTCATTTTCATGAATATAGAAACTCAAAAGATTTGCAAAGAAACCAAGACATTAAATAGAGAGTAAGGAAGAAAAAGTGCAGGTGTGCACAAAGGAAGCAGAGGCCAGTGTTTCTGCAAGTGTCAGCTTGGCAGGTCATGTTGTGAATAGATGCCTATAGACTGCAATTGCAAATACAATGTCCAAGTGAATACAAACATGCATGCACATCCAAATGCCCTATTATGTGTCCATGGACAACTTAACTATTGCATTCTATAAACACCTGAAACATGCAAACACATACAAACAACTTGGGAAGACATACATAGACACACTCTTGCACAAGCACACCTTAACACAAAGTCACATATGCATGAACCTCTAACAGTTATGTCCCTCCCTTCCAAGTACCCAATAACTCATTCCTACCCATATACATTCACAGAAGAGCAGCATGGATCTTAATAAACAACAACCAGTATTCTCCTTCTAGACAATTCACTTGGCTCAATTAAAACCAACCCCCCTCCCCGTTTCTTTCCTGTATTTCAGTATGTGTGTGCATGTGAATGTGGGAAGAGCGTGGTAGAGAGAGAGTATTTCCAATGGGAGAGCTGTCTCCATTATATTATACTTGAATCCATAAATACAAATCTAAAATCTGGTTAAAAGCTGACTGAAAAAGGAAGAAGCTATTTAGCACAAATATTTTCTTCTTTTTGTTTCACAAGTTTCAAAACAGGCCAGTTTTTCACCTTTTTCCAAAACTCTTACAATCTTTAGATTATACATATTTTTCACATTTAAACATTTTCAATACAAAAAAGCAGAAGAGGAAAACAGAAAGAATGAACAACAAAGTTTTATCATCATTTTCACAACTGAGCATCATATGCCCTCAGACCAAGCCATCGCACACCCCTAGACCAAACTGAGTAAACCCAGAAAGTGTTGTGACAGAGGA
This sequence comes from Caiman crocodilus, assembly GCA_030014935.1. Taxonomy (NCBI): domain Eukaryota; kingdom Metazoa; phylum Chordata; order Crocodylia; family Alligatoridae; genus Caiman; species Caiman crocodilus. Next base: position 17,653,204 of record JAGPOW010002173.1, read on the forward strand.
CTACCCTTATTAAGGTATCCTGTTATGTTTCCTCTTGGCTTTGAGACATAATTTACTCCTATTGCCCCTCCTGCAGTGGCTATAATGACCGGCGTACAGGGCAGTGGAACCAAAGTGTATAGTTTTTGGTCTTCCAGTTACCTGAGCGGATTAGGAGCTAGTCTAGAACTTCACTGCCGAAGTTCATAGGCTGGTGTCTCTCAGGTCGTACTCTCATAACAAAGGATAAGGTCAGGCATGGCCAAAATGAGTACATTTTTAAAACAGAAACCTCTTCTTGTTTTGAGGAAAACTCCAGACTCCAGATAACTACAACTTTTTGCAAACTCATTTTTTAAAAAATTATCAAAATGTTTCATTTGAAATTCTCCCCCTGAAAAATATCTGGGGAAAACAAAGCATTTCATTTTGATGTTTTAGCCTATAAACTGTTGCCAATTTTTTAATTTAGAATGAACTTTTGTTTCAAAATATATTTCAAACGTATTGAAAAATAAACCTTAAAAGCGGTCAAAGCAGGTTTAATTTGCTTCACTTTGTTCTGAAGCAAATTTTCAGTACTACAAGCAGACTGAAAATAATTTGCCTGCAGAGCTCTGGTGCAGAACCACACTCACTCCTGTACACTTTGGGTATCCCTGGATGGTGCAAAGCAGTGCTGTGCACAGATGCCCTACACTAGCTTTGTGCATACTATGTCTGGAGAAAGCATGTGGACTAAGCAGCTCTGCTGACAATCCGCTCTGCGTGTAAGAAGCATTTTTATTCATCTTTGGCAGCAGGTCATCTAGCACACTGTCTAAATATATCTGTGGCACTTATTCAAAGAAATGCCTGAAAAAACCCTCATTTTGTTCATTTGTTGTACAGGGTTCACGCCACCGATTTGAAGACTGACTTTGAAAGTTAAAAAATATCCCAAAAAATAGCCCATCACCATGTTGCAGCTCACCAAGGTAAGGTGTGTGAGGGGTGGGGGAAGTTATCTTTAACTTAAATGACTTTGATGCCCTTTCAATATAGATGGCTCATTCAAATTGTTGAGAGGAAGGTCTTAAAAAAGAATGGAAGACAACCTCTGAAAACGGTGAAAATATAATGTCAGCCAGTGTCATTATTTCTAATGCAGCAGAAATGACAAGGACCAAAGGGCATAATTAGCAATAGAGGAGGGGGGAGAAGGAAATTTAAAGCAGCCTCTGGGTAGAATTTTCCATGCAAAAAGTCATAAATTCCCAGAATGGCCTGGCTGGCAGTGTTGTTCGAACAGAGCTACAGCCATCATCCAAATGGAGAGAACAATTAATGCCATCCTGGGAGAACTGAGGTACTGAAAATGTGGGTGTCAATGGACTGACTAACCTTTCTGCATTTCCCAAAGATCTGCACCTCCCCGAGCTGTCATCTTCCATGTGAAGATCAGTCTTCATAGTCTGTCAAAAGGAAATCTAAAAAATGAGAAGAATGGGTTAGTTCAGCATGCACTGTATAGAGGGGGAAACGTTTCTTCGTGAACAGATGGGGCAACATGAAGTCTATCTACCACTTAAATCCCATTTAAGTCAAGGGTTTGAGCTGGTCTCTAATTTTACCCAGAGTGATTGGGGGAAGACTCAAACATCAAAGGGTTTGCTTAAATGAAACTTTAGTAGGTTTGACATCTAAAGCTTTTATCAAATCTTTCATATTCTTCAGGTCTGGAAATGCCACATAGACAAGTTCTCTCGGGAGATTACTGACCCTTTCAACCATTTCAACCTGTAACCAGGCTGGAAATACTGTAAGGACAGTTTCTTCAAAAGAAGTCTATGGAGTTAACTCCATGGAATTAATTAGGCCAGTTCTTCAGCTGGGTAAATTAACCCGGTTTTGTTCAATTCAGTACTGCTACATGAATCCATCCCAGCTGAGGATCTCACTCATATTCACCATTCAAGTTTTATGCTCATCCATCTGTGTCTTTTATCAGTTAGAAAACTGGGATAATGCCATGACCCTTCTGAAGACAATGGCAAAGTTCCCATAAACTTCAGTGATGCAGCCTCAGGTCTCTGGTTTGTAAATCTTAGTCTACATGTAGCTTTTGAACTAGCAACACTATCAGATAGGGGAGTGACTTTTCACTGAAACAGCTATACTGTAGCGAACCCTTGTGTGGTTTCACTTATACCATGTAAAGTGGTCTTATACCAGTACAACTTTATCTCTTTTCCGCACAGGAATATATCACATTAGCACAAGCATTGTGACACTGGGTTCATACAGACCCAGGGGGGCAGAACCACTCTGCCTGCAGCAAGTCAAACAGTACAACTTTTGTGTGTATATATCTCTATTAATTGTTCAGAAACAAGTTTTTCGATATTTGATCAGATCTGCTGGGGACCTTGAAATATGAGCAAGACAAATATGCACACACATGACATTTGGATTTATTACTAGGTAACAAATAAACCAAACTGGATAATAATTGCTGCTTTACCAAAAACTAGTTTAACCTCACACCCTGTACAGACCTTGAAGCAGTCTTCACCACTGAGTAAGCACTGGCTGATTTGACCAGCACCTGGTCTCAAATTGGACAGACAAGAGAAGATTATTTGGAATGATTTGCTGTTTAGGAGTGATAAAACTGGTGGCTTTTTGTTCAGGCTTGATACACTGACCAAAATAATGTCTGTACTCTGGCAAACACAAGTACTTTACTTAAAAATTAAGAGCTGGGACTAAAAATATACTATAACCATATATTATAGTCTGAAAACTGACCATAGATAACATTTTCAAAGGCATCTAAATAATTTAGGAGCTAAAGCCAGATTTTCAAAGACTTAAAAAAACCTGACCTAGTCCACAAAGGAACTTTGCACCTAATTCAGCATCTAGATGCCACTGGTATTCACAAACGCACTGCTCAATTGCAGCCAAATTTAGGTAAGTGCCTAAAGTCCTTATCACCTAAAGTTTCTGCCTCTAAAGTCTTTTAGGCACAAAACCACTTCATCCTGACACTGCTGATCTGCTCGGTCAGGGGTTATCCTGACCCCTGGCAGGATTCTCAGACAGGGCAATCATACCTGCAGGTCCCAATCTAGTATCTGTTCACTCTTCAAAGTCAACTCAGGGAGTTAATTAGACAGCTCCCATTAATTTCAGTGAGTCTTATGCTACTAATCCCCAAACTGACTTTGAAAATCTCAACCTGTAAAACTTTCTCAGACTATCATACTCCTTTCAGATCTCTCCTACACCTTAAGTAGGACAGGAAATTAAATGAATTAATATGCTGCTCAACAAGATTAATTAAATAGCTAATGTGCATGCAGCATTTGGGAACAGTAAAGCACTATATAACATGCTATGTATTAAGAAATATGGCCTAGCCAGCACAGTGTAACTAAAATCTATTAAGGAAACTGACTGAAAAGGTAAGTGGCAGACTGGGAAAACGGTCTGTCAGTTTACAACACTGAAATGCACAAGTGCCGCATCTCCTTGGTAATCATGGAGATATAACGAAAAAGTGCTTCTTCCTTAATGAAGGATGTGAGGTTACAAGATCATAAAACATAGGAGTCCATAAAGTTCTGAGTTTTGAAAGTATGCCTTAAAATTTAATATCATGCAATATCACATCCATAACAACAAGTCACTTGGAGCCATTTATTATTCATTGAGAGTTACCGTCTCTACACACACACCAAAAGTCATTAAGTGTCCCAGATATATTCCCCTTTGTAGAAGAGATTTATTTGAACACTACTGCATATTAAAGAAATGCCAATCAATTATTTTAACATGAAATTCTGTAGTTTTAACCACACTCTGCTCCAGTACATATAGGCCATATTTAATGATGTGGCTGATAAATGGCACACAATGTCAATTTGGGTTTTTTTGTAACTAAGTATTGTATTAATGGCTGTGTCATAGCCACACCTCATTACAATAATAGCTCATGTTGAACTGCTATCTTATTTCATGTTACAGCAATGGGTTTCAGCTCTAGGCATCCTTAGGACACCTCTACTAAAAGCTCCTCTCAGCTGGAGACTGGCTTTACATGAGATTTCATCTAATTGCCCGTCAAGTATTAGAGTTGGGATTTTCAGAAAAGCCTCAGGGAAACAAATGTTAAGACACCACTGAAATTCAGCGGGAATTGGGTGCCTGACTTGGATAGGCTTCACTGAAAATCTCCATCTAGACTTTTTCTAGTCTCACAGTCTCTCTTAACTCCCCCTCTATGCAGATACTCTGATTTTTGCAAAGGCATATAAGAACGAGATTTAAACCAACCAATATATTAAATGAAAAATCCCAATAAAATTGCCCTGTAGCAGCTTTGATTTATTTATGGAATAAAAACAAGTAGAAGGGACAAACTATGTAAAGTAAGTGAGAAAGGGAAGGTAAAATCCAGGGCTGCATCTCATTTCTTGAGGAAGTAAAAAGTGTCCCAACCCAATGTTTGTTTTCCATCCCAAGTCACCTCTAAAACTGTGTTAGAGAAATATGGATGATCTTGTGAACAGGAACTTGTCTTGAAATCAAGAGGTTTGACTTTTGTCTATGATAAGCTGCCTGTGTGACCTTGGGCAAAGTACTTGGCTGGTCTGTGCCTCACTTCCTCAACTGTGAAACAGGGAATAAGTGATATCTGTTTTTTATTACTGTGAGTACCCTAAAGCAGAGTATGTCTCTTGCTGTGCGTATATACAGCACCTAGTGCAGAGTATCAAATTTACCTGGGCCAGGTCTGGACTTCAGGAGCTCCTCCTAGGCTGGATCCATGTGCCTAGCAGTGACTGTAGTGAGTCTGGGGGCAGGCAATGGCACAGGGCCACATTTGGGGAGCAGTGTGGGGCTCTGGCCAAGCATCAGTGTGCAGCTGGGGGTATGCAACTGCTCAGGGCTCTTGCCGGACATCAGTGTGGAGTCAGGGGCCAATGGCAGTGTGTGGCTTTGACAGGTGACAGCATGGAGCAAGGGGCATGTGGCAGAACAGAGCTCAACTGGGTTGGCAGCATGGGTTCTGGCTGGAAAATATTTGGTGGGCTGCATCCAGGCAGCAGCACAGGTCTGGAGGTATGCAATGGTGGATGCCTGTGTTTAGGCAGCAGAGCTGAGGGGCCACCACTGATGGCCATGTCCATCAGAGTCCAGGGCCCCTGAATTCTGCATCAGGTCATGCCTTCCCAACTACAAGTAGCTCACTGGCCTACTGGTAGGCAGGATGAAATAGTTCTTCAGGCCAAATTCAGCCCACTGGCTGTATGTTTGACACCTCTGACCTAGTCCAATGAGAGCTCAACGTACGCTGGAGAGTCTAGGTGCTACTGAAGTACTTCTTCAGAATGGACTGAGATAAACAATAAAATCCTTCATGCCTTATGTCTATAGAACGAACAATATTTTCAATACAGCTTTTGTTTTCTGGTCAAGCCTCACACAACCAAGGGAAAATACAACCAAAGCCAACTGAAAAAAGCTGCTATTAACGCTATCATTGTCTGTACTAAATCTGCTTTCATAAATGTAGCTTTGATAGCTCTCTCAGTTCTGTACCAAAAGCCATGTATAGTGAATTAAATTGGACAAGCATAAAGACAGGGAGGATGTCCCAGGGGGACAGTCACCAGAAGACAAGAGACTCCTCCTGTGGTAAGACTTGGGACGGAGACAGCCCACCCCTACAAGAAAAGCCCTGAAACCTGGGCAAACTTACTGATTTCAGGCCAGGGAGAGGCAGACGAACCATGCTGGCACAAAGCGTCCGCGCGGTTCATGAGCTGTGGTTATTTCCAGGTGGCGCAGGCACAGGCAGGTGACATTACCTTGGGATGCTGCCTGGCCAGGATAAAAGCTGGCACCGGGAAGAACTGCAGGGAGCAGAGGACAGAGATGCTTCCCATGCTGGATGCAGGCAGTGCTGGAGATCAAAGAGGAACCCAGAGGCAGACCCACCAGAGAGGTCCATGAATGAAGAAAGGACAACATTGGGTGAAAGCTAGGATCACCAGCGCTGGTATAGTGAGTGGGGACGGGTCACAGCCCATCCCACCCAACCCTGTTCCTCTGTTAATGTCTCCTTTCTTTTTTTTTTTGTTGGCATTGGGCACCGTCTGAGAAGGCCCTGAGGTGAGGGTTTGGTCTGTGACCAGCACTCCAATGCAGGAGTGGCTGGGAGACCCTGCAGGCAGCCAGCCCACAGCCCAAAGACCCGGCAGAACAGCAGGAACAGCCCAAACGTCCTGAAGAAGAAATAGCAGCTGGGTTGAGTCAATGGCAGCTCAGCTGATGAAGAGAGCTGGGAAAGTCATCACCAGAGGATGGGCCACACCAATGCCAGCAGACTGTCCTGAAGGCTGGCACATGACTGGGGTGTAGGGGAGGCAGAGTCCCACAGATGCCTATCAGGGGGTGTGGCTGACCTAAGGGGGATCACGAGAGGGGAGCCCACCACTAAAAAAAAAAAATCGAATTCATGGCAGGAAAGTCTCTGGGCTTCTCTCAAGAAGATCTCTCTGAGATCACTGGAGCTTACATAGCAGCCAGTATTAGGAGCATGTGCCAAGGTGGCATGTAGGTGCCTCCTCGAGACCCGGTGGGCACAGCGGAAGAGAACAGTGGTTTCATGTTCCAGTGTTCCCTGGGGTAGATAGTCAGGCGGTGTAGGCTGGTAGAGCTCTGCTCCCTTCAAAAAAACTGCAGTGACTGACACCAGCTGATCATCTATATGTCCCTTGAATCTGAAAATATTCAGAATGCCAGAGCTTCAACCTGAGTTAGTTCACTTTTCTTCCCTTCATTTTGCAAAAGTGTTTTTGGCGTGGTAGCAATAGAAGCTGGCCATGAAAGGTCTTGCATGGAAAAAGCTCTAAAATCCTGCAGACAGAAAAACTGGCAGCATTTATGCTGTACACCGCCTATTCGGATCCATTGCATTTTTATATAGTAGCTGCCAAGTCTTTTATAACAGCAAGAGAAAGAATTATTTGACTCTCCAAAGGGATTTTTCCACCACTATTAATTGCTTCTTATACGGGACTTAGATTTCTCCCTTTCAATTGATGCACACTCACTTTGCAATATTAATATTTGACATTAAAAAGAGAAACTATGAAAAAGCTGTCAATATTGTGAATTTTTTCTCCCCTTTTTCTTGAATTTTCTGAAAATATAGGTGTACTTCGTCAATATTTTTTGAAATGTTGAAACTGTGATGAATTTAAAAAAAATCAAGATGCTGTGACTTGCTCTAATAATGTAGACTTATTATTCTTTCTAAAAACTGTAACTAATATTATCTAAGTATCATGCTTCTGAGTCTTCTGTTTAAATCAGTTAAGAAATTTACCCAACAATTGTAGGTTTAGTTACTTAAACCGAGAAACTAAAACTTAAAAACATTGTCTGAAAAAATTAGCAGTATGATGGGAGACTACAGGTTATTTGGGGATAATCTTGGAATTTTGCTTTCATTTCAACTGATATTAATACAATATTGATATTAACACTATGATAATAGAAGGAAATAACTGAGCCAATGTATAACAAATTGGTGGAAATTTTACTTTGTCACTTATAACTATTGGAAGTCAGTAGTAATTCAGCTCCAGTCTCATAGGCACAGGCCAAAATTTTGCTCTACACCTCTATCTAAGCTTAGACCACAAATGCCTAAAGTCTGGACAGACTCCAGATTGTTGTGGTCTAAACTAGCTCCACAGGATGCAATTCTTAAATGGGGCTTAATTTCATTGAGTTTTTATTGAGTAGACTGCCTAGCTCCTTTACAAATCCTTGAAACCTCAACTACAATATGTCATTGTTATATTAGGAAGGAACATGGAACCCACTGGCAGAAGCTGTGCAAATGCGGTGTATGGGTCTGGTGATAATAAAGACCTGAATTCTTCCTACACTCAGGATTTCACAGAGATTTTCCAGGAAGCTCTCAGAGCTCAGCTTTCTGCCTTGGTAGACTGGTTCAGTGAAAACAGAGGACACTCCCAAGCCCTTGCAGTTGCCTTCTGTTACCAAAATAAGCTCTTCTCCCCACGAAACAAATACTCCTGCTAGATCTATGTAGTACTGACCCAAGAAAAGAATATAGGACTGAAGGGACCTCTCAGAAATCATTGACTCCATTTCCCTGTGTCTAAAAGAGTCCACAGGAATATCTGCCTGGACCCTTTCACACACCACAACCACAACCACAACCACAAAGCGGCCAATAACAAATAAAACTTACAGTGGGCCACAGAACGAGAGCAGGTACAAGGGCTGCGCTCTGCCCCAGCTAGGCAGCGCCTCTTGGCACCCCTCTGCTTCGGCACCTGGGGCAGTCACCCTACTTTCCCCCCCACGACCTTCTTTGCTACAGCACTGCTGAAAACACACACAAAACAGAACAGCTGCCAGTCTGTAAGAGCTTCTCAATTGCTAGGGGGAAAACCCATCTGGCAAGAACAGATAAAAGGAATAAGTGGGGTGGAAAGGAAATTATTTGCTCATGGAGTCTAGCGGCTAAGAACTATTTCAAAATGTCTTTGTTTTCCAACCTGGAATGGAATTGGGCATCAGAGTCCATCTCTGCCTGCTCTGCGTTCGCTGCAGAGATAAGACTGAGCTGTGAAGCTCCAGAACTCGTGGTTCTCAAAGCTAGAGGAAGTTTGCCTTCATCCTTTGAGCCCAGATCTGTATGTATAGACAATAACAAAGATAAGGTCTACTTGCAGGCATCTCTGAAATGTGAAGGATTCATCTCTGGTTTTGCATTTAGTTTAAATGGCTGTCCATTTAGGCCAAGCCAAGGTTTTATTATGAGACATAGTATGTGTGCAGCAACATTAGACAACACAGATTTTGCACTGGAAGTTTGGGAAACAGTCCGTGTGCAGCAGCCTGCATAAAGGAGCCCTATTACCAGGTCATAAAATGTGAATCCAGCAGCTTCAGTATCACAATGAACACTGTTGTTCAGGCACATCACAGAGGTACAGGTCCAAGCAGTGAAATGCACACTCAGTCATTCCTGATTTCCACCTGTAATTATGGTCCCAGGCCAGGAGTTGGCAACATTTCCCAGTGTGGGGATGGAAGAAGCCAGCTCAGGTCAGAGGTGGCCAAGAACTAGGACCTGACCACCACTGCCATTTCTTCTCAGTGCTCAGCCATGGTATGGCACAGCGAAAGTCCCCCTCTGCCAGAGCTCATGCTGCCCAGCTGCAGCCTGACACAGGCAGAGGTTCCCCTCTGCTGAAGCCCTAGGTACCTGATTACAGCATGACACAAGGAGAGCCCCAGGTGCCGACTGCAGTGCACCATGGGCAGAGCTCCCCCTCCACAGATGCTTTGCTGCCTGCCTACAGCATGGCGCAAAGACAGTCCCCTGCTACCAAATGCCACTGAAGCCACAGCCCTGCAGGCTGGACCCAAAGGTTCAGCAGGCCAGATGCAGCACATGGGCCATCCATTGCTGATTCCTGTCTTAGTTTGATTCATAGAGTGTGATTCCAGATGAAAAGATGATATCTGGATCCAAGTTTGCCAAACTTTGAAAGGGGGAATAGAAAATACATCTGCTATTCTGGAAACTATAAAGGGCCCATGTGAAATTTCAGTCTCAATGAGAACCTACTGAAACCTAAGAGTCTTATTCTGATGTTGTGGTTAGGTTGTCTTGTTTCTTGGACTCCCTTACAAATAGGTCTCAGAAAAGAGAAATCACAGACTCAGATGTCCACCTGCACCTAAAAAATGGTGCATTTCACAGGGCATACTTCACTGCTCTACCCCAGCAAGAGCCCAGAGAGAAAACTGTGACTCAGGGTCGTGGTAGAAATTACATATGGCACAGGTTATGTAAGAGTTTTGCACAACAAATTGTAACATGCCATATATTAAAAGAATTCATTTCAAGATAGAAATGGTGAATCTGCCAGGAAAGTAGCAAATCCATGGCAAACATGGCAAATCTGTCACAAAGCAGCTGCTGGCTGAAATAGCAACTTCCTTGGGACGCAGAAGTATTTATTATGTGACAATTTTAACATCTGACAAGTTGTATAACATGAAAGGCATGGCCAAGTCCTCCACTACGATGAACTGCTCCTCACCCCCCAACAGTAGTCCACAGAGCTACTCTTATCCCGGAGGATAAGGGCACACACAGCAGCTCCAACCTCTGCTGGAGTGGGAGCCATGGGTCACAGGGCCAGACTGAATCTGTTCTGGGCTCAGAGAATGGGTTCAGGAAGAAAACTGATCAACTTGACTGCAGCTTTGCAGTCCCAAGCCAAAGGGAGGCTAGTGAGTCCCAGGCTGGCTAGCCAATCTCTGCCTTCCTCATATCTGGACTCTTGCAGCCCTGCAAAAGGCTGTTTGTGTGGCCACAGAGAGCTGGTTTACAACCTAGTCCAATATGACAAATGGAAAATACTCTTTTAATAAAACAATCTACAAGGCATTATTACTACAACACCTTGTAGACACATATATAAATGGTTTAATAAACTCTAATGGATGCCTGAAACACCTGCAACAAAGTACTTCTAAATTAGACAGTATGAATCATTTATACCTGTCTCTGCAACTCATCATGAAACAACTTATAATAATGTATTAGGCAAAAAGATATTGCTCTTAACTCTAAATTCATTATTCAGCTGATGTGCATAAACGTTTTGTTTTTTTTTTACCGAGTGCTACTAGATCCCTGAGGCTGTAGTACATGCTCACACAGATAGTAGGAAGGAGTGAAAATTAAAAAAAAAGGCTTAGGAAGAGTTCAAACCTGAATCAGCTGAACTGCAGAACGATGCAAAGGAGCAAACTTTGTGTTAGAGACCAAAGGGCAGGATTCTAAATATGACTCTGTCATGTGAGCTTGTAGTAGGTTCCCCATATGAAACATTGGGATAATAGTGCCTGCCTTTATATATTGTGCTTTGAGGTTCTGTAATGCCAGGGGAGACAATATTGCCCAGGGGATGGATTGGGAGTTAGGCAACCCGAGTTCAGTCCTTGACTTTGCTTTGCAAGCCACTTCTCTACCCTGTGTCTCAATTTCCATATCTATTAAACAGTAACAATAAGGCTGAGCTTTTCTGTTTTGAGACTGGTTGATGAGGAAGAGGACTATATAAAAAGGAAGGTTTTATTGTATACATGCAATATGTTATTGTTTCTACGCAACCAACTTCTCGGCAATCCTTTGTGAGTGTGAATGCATGTCTGTGTGTATCACTTAGGATTAAAGATGCGTAAGCACAGTTTATGGAGAGGTAAAACTTTTAAAGGTTTCATGCAGGTGATAATAAATAGCTTCCCTGGCTTTTCTTCAAGGATCTTTCTGCAGAACAGGGATGGAAAGGAAAGTTCAGCTTTTCTTGCAAGACTTTTTGATGGAGGCAGATGACATCAGAAAACAGCTATGCAAAAGTGCCACAGTGAAGACATCTAAAGGTATTCCACTGGGTTTTGGTGGGAACAGTCACAGTGGGAAAAGTCTACTCAGTCTTTGCAGGATCGGGAGTGGAGAAACTTGTAAAATCTGAATGTGTGAGAGAGAATCTATTTTTTTTTAAGGAAAATCCAGATCTTTTGTCTGTTCTCATTTCCCACTCCCCCAGCTCCCTTACTTTAGATATTGTCTGCCTGCTTTCATCATGATGAAAAGAGGAGTAATCTGCCTCAACAGCTGCAAGATTGTAACTCATGGAACACACAAAACAAGCAACTTTAACTAGCAGCAGCATGAGAATTATGTGCCCTTGATTAACAGATCTTTTTTCTCAAGGCATTAAAAAATCTACCTAGCCCCAAATGCTGGGTGCATCTACACAAGACACTGACTGTGCAGTAGCCTAATAACATTGAGCAGTAGTGTGCCAGGCAAAACCTGTGCTAATATGCTATTGTATAGTAGTATTAGGCACTGCACAGTTAGCATATGTAAAACTCCCCTATGCCAGTGCTTAGAGTTGACCCAAGCAGGGTGCAAGGCTTGGGGCAAATCAGCCTGCATGGGGCCCCACCCTGATCCTATGTGCCCTGGAGATGAAGAAGCCACAACTGCCATTGGCAGCAGCACCCACAGCAGTGTGCGTGTGTGTGGGGGGGGGGGGGGCTAGCAAGCAGCTGGACGTGAAGCCGGCAGTGGCAGCCATGTAGTCACCATGGCCACTCTGCCCAGCTCAACAGGGTCCCCCAAATCATCGGGTCCGGGGTGGTCACCCTGATTTGCCCCCTTGCAGGAGCAGCCCTGCTGGCACTACTGCACAGTAGTACCAGTTACTGTGCATCGATTTAGTACTTGGTTATCCAAGTCCTAAACTTAATGCACAATAACTAAAACACATTAATGAATGTGTAGATGTAACCACTGGCTAGGGATAGACATTACACATAAACTCGTTTAAGTAAGATGAAACTGGTTTAAACCTGTAACAAAACAGATGTTCAGTGCACATAAACCAGCTTGAAAATGGCTGAAACCAGTTTGAGATAAAGCTGGTTAAATGTAGTATTAGAATGAACTGATTTGGCTCAAACTGGTTTATGCAATGTCTGTCCCAGAAGCCTCGTTGGTTTAAGATAAACCAGGCACCTCCAGAATCCCAGCATGCTCTCTGGTCTGGACAGGGCTCCCTGCTCCACATCAGGGTTGGCCCCTCCTCTCTGTGTCTGCCTGGCTTCTCCGTGCTAAACAGAGATTATTCCCTCCCACCCCTCTGCTTTAGCAGACACCTCTGGATTAGCCAGCAGACCATATGCTGCGGGAGGGACAAAAACAGACAGGCTTTTTAAAAGTAATCAACAGGTAGCTTAATGTCCTTCCCTGAAAATGTTTGAGAAAAGCTGTTTGCTCCCATCCTTCCTCTTCGCCACTCTCTGCTAAGCACAGATTCCTGGCTCCTCTCTGCCTTTGCTCTGTATATTAGCCAGCAGACCACATGCTGGGTCTGTGCTGAATCAACAGATAGCTGGTAATATCTCTCTGCTGTTTTCTTAATGGGGCAATAAACACCGAGATAAGGGTGATAAACTCTGTTATTATCAGCTCCCCCCTCCCATTCCCCATCTTGTTTGCCTGTCAGTTTGCTGCAGACAGTATACAGAAGCAGGCAGGAGAGTGAAAAGCTCTGTATTGTCATCAGATGCATGCATTGCACCCCCGTCCCCTTGCCTCAGCGTGCTAGGCCAGGGTGCAGACTGGCAACACTCCCATCCCCTCAGCGCCAAGCGAGGAAAAGCCTGGGACTGCAGGCAGGATGGGGGTTCATATCCCTCCCTAATGAGAGCCCTGCTGGGGCTTGGCTGTGCCCCGCTCAGTTTAGCTGTGTGGAAGGACCAGGAGGGCTGCTCTAGCACCCACCAGCTTCCAGCTTGAGCCATGGCAGGCATGTGCCTGAATTTCTTCAGTCCAGAGGGATTGTCTGAATGATTAGAAACCGGTTCAGCCTAGCTAGGTTAGACTAACCTGCAAAGGATGAATCAATTCAGGCTCAGGCTTTTGGAAAGTCTGTCCCTATCCACTGTGTTCCACAGACCAGGTTGTCCCTTCCCTCTCAGTCAGGTTTGAATTGTGCATAGAGTAATCTTATTGTAACCTGTAGTGCTGAAAGCCAACATCTGCCTGGGAGGCATGGCTACTGACAAGGCTGGAGGAGTTGTTGAACAGTTTTTCTTTTGTCCTTGAATTATCACTACTTGCTGGTGAGTCTAATCAGAAACTGTCACAAGACTGGAGATGAAAGACTGAAAATGGGTCAGTGATTACAGTTATTTTTTTTCTCAACATCTAGTAGAGAAAGAGTTTGGCTAGAGAAGTTCACATGTAAACTATGGGTATGGATACACATATCACTTAGAATAGCCTACAGGCAGTTTAAACTTGAAGCAGACAGACATTTGCCTGGAACAGTTAAAAATGTACTTGCAAACTCAAGTGGTATTTTCAACCAGTTCACTACAAACCAGTTATGTGTGGATGCAGGTCTGGTTGGTCCTCCAGGCAACTCGCACTGCATCGCTTCTCAGTTCTCCCCCTCCCCAACACACATATGACTGCAACTGGTCACTCTGGTACGCAGCCATAACTCTATTGCCCCCTTTTCCCTTCTTGTTGTTGTTGTTGTTTTAATCAATGAGCCTCTTTGCACTGCTTGTTCAACTAGAGTTATCTTTCTAAAAAACAGCTGTGAACTCATTCTCAGTCTAGTCTAAAGCAAGTCATTATTTCTCTGTGTGAGGCACTACTTTCCTTCCATAGTTAATAGACTGTAATCGCTCTACAACAGGAACTGTCTTCTATTAGGTGCACACAAAGTGCGTAACACAATGGGCACACGATTTGCTGGGACCTGTTAGGTACTACTTTAACAGCGATAACAGAAACAATAATAGTAGGCAGCATGGGAAAGAATTGCTTCCTCATTCTTGAATCAGGAAGTCTTCTCCCTCTTCATTTTCAACCCCCTGAAGCCAGGTTCAGCATTTCATATGACCATTCCCACTGGGTCACCACATGTTCTGAAATGAGTGCATTGCGTTGGGCTTACTTCAGCCCGCTATAATAATCCACTTAGGTTGGGTCTCCCCAGAGAGATGGGTTCGGACAGAATTTGATTTGCACATCAGACAACGTCAGGCAGAGGAGAGAGACCTTGATGGGATATGTCAGTGTCAAGTGGAATGGGCTGTCTGCAGAAAGCTGAGTCCTTGAAACTGTCCTCTCCAACTTTTCTGCCCTGTGGTTGCTAGGATCCACTCATTCCCCAGCAAAAGTGAAGAAAGGCCTCTGTCTGCTGACTCAGCTATGGAGGAAATTATCGACATCCATGTTACATTATTAATTTACCCAGGGACCAGGAGCGCCCTGGAAGTCTGTTCCTGGAGTTCAATTTGGTGAATAACCCTGTTGGACCTCCTGTGTAGCATCTCATCCTCCAAATCACTAACCTTACCTGAGTCTATCTCTTGAATTCCCCTGTGAACACTGGGAGGTGCCTGCTCTGTTCCCACTTGCCCAAGAAGGTTAAAAGCC
The DNA here is from genome assembly GCA_030014935.1 of Caiman crocodilus. Lineage (NCBI taxonomy): Eukaryota > Metazoa > Chordata > Crocodylia > Alligatoridae > Caiman > Caiman crocodilus. The sequence continues at coordinate 17,668,259 of JAGPOW010002173.1, forward strand.
CTGCATTACACCAGTGTAAACTGGAGCAACCCTGAGGTTGCCCTCCTTCTTCCATTAACTTCAATGGAGTCATTCCAATTTACACCACTGCAGATAAGAGCAGTAAGCCACTATTAGCTCCTAGGCATACTTCAGAGCTACAAGAACAACACTGGCGACAGAGCAGGATCAAAGTGACTTGCATGACACAAGACCTGTTTGTAACCCCAGCTTAAAACTCATACTGAGCCTAAATCTAGTACAAATATTCTGCAAAATGATTCCCACTCCCACACTTTTTCCATGTTTAATTTAAATTTTAGAGCTGATGTTAAAGAGGTTTTTTTTCTACCTGCTAAGTTTGTAAATCAGTAGGGCTGTGTGAAGTTTCAGTCCCTGATTATATTCAGTGGCCGAATCTCTGAATCCAAATCGAATCAGGAGACCCTTTAGTCTCTCCGAATTGAATTGGAAACCTCTGAATCAATTTGGAGAGATTCAGAAAGATTTGGCGATTCAGACATAGACACAGCTTTAAATGTTTTTTCTACATACCTCAGGTACCAGAGGTGGTGGCTCATGAATGCTGAGATGCTGGGGCACGTGGAGTGTCCTACAGAATGTCTCCAATCCACTCGGCAGCAGACCTGGAAGTGGACCAGAAGTGCTTCTGCACTTTCTGTGCTTCACTTTCTGGTCCACCGGGGAGTTCACTGGGGGCCTCCCACAGCTGTCTGGCTCAGAGACTGGTGCCTCCTGGGTCTGGGGGGGCACCCAGGGTTCCCGCCACAGCTGATTGCCAAGCCGGGGGGGGGCACTAGAGAGCCGGGGCGGGCGCACGCTCCCTGGTGGACCTGCCTGGAAGTGGACTGGAAGTGCTTCTGGTCCACTTCTGGGTTCACCGCTGAGCACACAGGGGGGCTCACCTGAGCTCCTGTGGGACACTTCATGCACCCCAGCAGTGCAGTATTCATGATCTGTGCCTGGTACCTGAAGGCATGCAGAAAAAACATTTAAAGCTGTGGCTATGGCTGAATCGCTGATTCTCCAAATCAGCATTGAATCTTCAGTTTTGACCAGATCAGGGACAGTAATCTGAATCAACAAATTGAATCACAGTTTCTGATTTGGGCTGAATCTGAATCAAATACAGCCTGCTTCATACACTCCTATAAATCAGTATTTGTCTTAGACTATCCAAGGGCACAGTTCATACCACATAAAGCAGTGCAGGAGGTGAGTTCCCTGCTTTGCTTTAAGTGTTACAGATTGCAGCTTCTGTATCAGAATCCTACAGGCCTGACCTTAGCCTGTAAGTAAAGAAGGAAGCTTATTTTTAAGATGTTCTATTTAACAATGCATTTACATGCCTGCAAAGAACAAGAGTATTATAAAAAATCAAACATAACAAAGGGAAATATACTGAGAAAAATTAGTTTTTGGATTTCATGTAATAAGTTTGGACACCAAGGACATCCCTGCCCAACATAATTAATACAACCCTGGGTTAATGCATTTCTTTATGCCCTGCCCTGCCCTATGAATGCAGATCCAGAAGTTCTATAGGCTTGGGTCCTGCTGGACCAAGAGGGAAAAAGGAATCCAGTCACGATGGCCTCTCCAACCCATGCCCATTGGCAGTTGTTGGGGTAACTCATCAAGAACCCGATCAGCTTTCATCTGTTACACACCTAAGGAAGGAAATGCTATTTTGCTAAAGCTGAATCCAGTGATTGTGTTGGTGTCTTTCTATATCTCTGTGTCAGGTATTAAATGATGCCTTGGATATTGGATCAAGTGGTCAGTGATATGAGTTTTGCTGATTGTTTTTCCTTTTTTTTAAAACCTATTGCAATAGATATGACAATTGTCCTCATTTCCTCTTCTAAATTATTAACAGCAGTGCTGTGTGTTAAGAGATGTCCACATCCATTCCATGGCTGGTGCATTCTTTACCCACTGCACACGGATGTTTTGCAAGCAGTTTGAGATGTAAAGTGCTTTAAAGATCCTCAGAAGAAAGCTGCTGACAAATATTGCTGATTGTTACTATTTACTGGATGGCCTCAGCTGAAAGTCTCAGATGGATCAGGTCAGGTTATCTACATCTGAACAGTCAAAGCACTGATGCACCAAAGGTTACAGGCCACTTGAAAATCTGGGCCAGAGCTGCATTGTGCTTCAGCTTCTCCACCTGTGGGAACAGGAATACTGGAACTTACTGATCTCTGTGAAGCACTTTTACATCTGGTTAAGAAAAGTACTATATGTCATGTCCTGTGTGAATTGCTGAAATGCATTTTAACTGGATCTTGCTTGTAAAAATTGCAGCTCCCTACATCTTCTATGGTTCAGGCTGCCATGAGCTCGTCGAATCTGTGCTCCAGTCTCTCCAGTGGTTCCCAGTCAATTTTACTGCCAGTGCAAGTCAGTGGTTCTAATCTTCAGTTATTAATGGAGAGACTCCCAGCTACGCTAAACATTGCATTTCTGTCTATGAGCCAGCTAGACAGTTGTACTTAGGTGGGACAATGCAGATCTCAAAATTCAGACCTAAAGCCCAAAGAGCTAGGAAAAACTGAGAAGTTGCAATTGTGGAAAGACCTTGCAAAGGAGATAAGAGGAACCAAGAGCTTTACCAGCATTTAGGAAATGCTGCGAAACCTTTCTCTTTCATGTAGTTTTCCCAGCAGAATGACATTCATGACATCAGCCTCTTTTCTTCTGCATTCATCTGATGGCAGGAGAGACTCAGTCACAAACACGATTTTCTATAACTCAGCAAGGGAGCAGAGATGGAAAATTCATTAAGTTCTGGAGATATTTTGCTATTGCCGATATATCAATATGCTTGTTACTATGATGATGGGCAGTACAAACTATTAGATAGACAGGGTGTTTGTCAGATAAACATATTTCAGTGCCTTTCAGACCTCCTCAGAATTAAGTTCTGTATTTTTCAGATCAGCTCATATATTGTGTTCAGGCCGATTCTAGTGAAATCCAAGCTCTGCAGAGGAGGTCAAGAGTCCTCACACTCACCACTTCCATGTTTGCATTTGCTTTTAGCATGGTGCTCAGCTGGCATGGCTGAGACACATTTATGTGTTGATGTAATCAAGATGCCTCTGTCATGCTGACACTGTAACACCTGACATAATTATTCACAGTTATGTTCTGTTATTAACTTATCCGGCTGACCAGGAATGCTCTGGAGAGCTGTGTATAAGAGATCATGGTTTTGGTGAATAAACATGACTGGGCCAGCTGCGTAACATCTTACCATCCAAGCCAATGACCTTGTCTTATAGAGCTGTGTGAAATGTTGCCGACCGTTTCATTTCAACACTGTTTCAACTCATTTCGAGGCTGAAACAGTAAAATCAAAACAAAACAGCCTCAAAACAAAATGAAAATCAAAATGTTTTGACCATAGTGGTGGGATGGAAATCAGTCCAGCTGGGCTGACTCCCTCCCCTGGATCAACTCAGCACTGGGGATTGGAAGTCATCCCAGCTGGGCTGACTTCCTGCCTCCGGCCTCATCCAGCTGGGCTGACTCCCTGTCCCCAGCTAATCTAGTGAAATGTAGAAACAGAGTCGAAACAGCCTCGCTGTTTTGATGAAGCAAAACAGAACAGCTGTTTCAATTTGAAATTAAATTTGATATGAAACGTTGTTCCATTGAAACCTTGAAACTCAAGGCAAAATGGAACGGTGCCGTTTCGCACAGCCCTACGAAGTCCTATGAACCTAGGAAAGTGGCTTTGCTGTTTAAAGTGCTGGCATCTCCAGCAAGAAGCGGTGAGCTGTTCTGTTGTGTCCCACTTGCCTTTGGAAGATGGACTTGTGTAGAAACACACAAACTGAATTTCAGCCTTATCAGCTGATCTCATGCATTGTTCCAAATTCCAATATTAGACAAATGTATGAGATTCTTATACAGTCATCCAGATTCTTCTCAATTAAATGCTGAGTAATTCATGTAAGTCAGGGATGTCAAACTCACTTAGCCTGCCCAGGTTGAATCCAGGCCACAGGGCCCTTTGCAGGCCAGATCCAGACTCAGTAGCAGTGGGGTGAGCAGTGGCATGGGACTTAATGCAGCTGTTGTTCAACCCCTGCTGCTGACATGTCCCCAACAGGGCTTGTGCCCCAGATGTCAGTGGTGAGCCCTGCCCTCACTTGCCCTGTCTTTGAATTCCCAGCCCTTCTAGGAGCCTCACAGGCCAGACACAGCTCTACAAGCTAGATATGTCCCATGGGCCATCCGTTTGACACATCAAGATAATGCATTGCACAATGCATTGAAATCAGTGTAGTCACTATTTTCATCCTGGTGACCCAGAGAGTAGGATTTGGCTCTGTGGGAGACAGACATGCCATTTTGAGGGCAGAATGTGGCCTACTGACATTGACATGGGATTTCTTGGAAGCAATTTTTGCAACAGAGCCAGGCACCTAGGGTTGTAATCATGGAGCACACGTAGGAATCAGTAATGAGCCTCCTCATTCTTTAACCACATTAATGTCAGGGAAATTGGTTTTTCAGTAGCCCACTCACACAACGTTTGCTAACCCTCCTCCTCCCTTCTTGTGTCTGACACATTTGAACACCAAGAGGGTACTCCAAGGACAACAGTAGAAGGGTCACTAGGGAGAAGAACATGCTAACTCTCTGCCTTTTTTGTTTGGTATTGCTGTATCTCAAGGCCGCTGTCAGAGGCAGCCCTCCCCCTTTCTCTTTGACCTTCCTCCTTGGAAGCAGAAGAGCAAACACCCACTGAATGAGCAAATAAAAAAAGGCCAAATCCTCAGCTGGTGTGAACAGGCATTGTTCCAGTGAAAGTCATTGGAGCTGTGTGATTTGTACCAGCTGAAGAGCTAACCCTGTGCCTTTTATCTGGCAGCACCATAAGCTGGCTCAGGACATTGCAGCACATGGTTAATACAGCTCATGAAGCCATTACCTGACTAGACAGACTGCAGATTGGCAGTAAAGGCTAAAGGGAATCAGAACATGTTTCTGTATTTTGATCTAGTTTTAACAGGTCCAAGGAAATAGGCTGTTGCCTTTAGATTAAACATGGCTCTTAAATGTTCATTTTTTGCAGGGCTATCTGTGGCTTGATTACATAAAGACTAATCCAAAGCCCCAGATAAACAACAGATACCTTTCCCTTGACTTCACTCTGTTTATGGATCAGGCCCAAAACACTTAATTCTTGAAGAGGAGGTGCCACAGCACAGCAGAGCCCTGCTAAGAAACAGGGCAGCCTAACATGCACTGAAAATGCAGCAATCAGACCCAAGTAGTGATGCATAGCACTAAAATTCACAGTCTCTCTGAAGCCAGCCACAAGTAAGTGTCATTTTCAACAGCAGCACCTGCATTTTCTTCAGGCCCAACTCTGTATCTAGCACTGCTAGATTTTCTTAAGGCACCCTATATACCCCAAATTTGGGTCAGGTTTACAAACTTCCAAGGAGCCCAGGAAGCATTTTGAATGAATCAAGGAATGATTCCTGGGCTTGGCTTGAATTCAGGTGAAACCCAGACAAGAAATGTCAAGGAGGAATGATTTGAATTATTACTACAATAGCTGCCCTTCAAGGCCACAACTGAATTGAGGGCTCCATTGTACAGGTGCTGCACAACTGTGTAGGGAAAGACTGCTCTCGAGCTAAGGAGAGCAGGAGGACTCAGCAGGTCACAGTTGCTGCTAGGAGAAAACCCCGTTCTCCCAGAACCTCACTGGCTGTCCCACTCATTGGACTTGGGATCGCGCAATTACTCTCAAGCTAACAGGCTCCATTATAATTTCTAGCTTTATCACCTGTCAGACGTATTCCCTGAATCCTACAAGTACATGAACCATTCGGTTATTTCCTTGACCTTTGAGGATTTTATCTTTGTCAGGCAGAAGCAAGCTGAAGACGAAACCTGGATTGCTTCTCCCTAGCCATTATAAAGTGGGTGTAAAAACCTCCAAGGCAGAATGGCTTAATGCCCATTTTGTTCAGGTGCGAGAGGACAACGGTTCTCAAAGCATAGAAAAATCAGGCCTGGGGACGGTTTTTTTTCCCCTTGGGGATGGATTTAGTTGGGAATACGGTGATTACCTTTTACCTCGGTGACCCTCAACAGCATCCATTCAGCTGCTGGTGGGAGGGTCATCAGGTCTGTGCCTGCTATTAACATTTAGAAGGTAATCTCTCTAAGACCATAAATGCTAACTACTTTGGCATGCCCTTGACAGGTATAATCATCTATAGTCCTGTAAAAATAATAGCCATCTGGCAGAAAGCATTGAAACTGAGAGAGAGAAAGGAAGACAGACAACTACCCATAAAAGGGCAGTACAGTTCTCCTAGTACAAACTGCACCAGGGCTCTTTGACCCAGTAGGCATCAGGATACAGTGTTCTTAATTGCAGGCACATCACTATTTTCAAATGCTTTCTGGAAGTCAGAGAAGGGGCATCTTTCATTTTTAATCTTATGATAAATACAAGCCCTATTTGAATTCGTTACATGCGGGAAAATACAAACACTTCTGCTTTGTTTGAGCTGACAGTCATGTAAAAGAAAGCAGGAGAGAGAATTGGCCTTGTGGAGATCAAAACCGTGGGTTACACAATAAATGTTTTTGCATTCCTACAAAAATATGATGTCATTGTAATAATATACCATATACTGTGTTGTATTTGAACGGAATGACTTGCCTGTTCCTCAGCCTCTTTGTCTCTCCTTGTTATTAAGTACTTTTAAAAAGTGGCAGATTAAAAGGCAAAGGCTGACAGTTTTGGAAACTAAATTGGTCTGTTTATTCATGGAACAAGTGTGTTATGGGTGGTGGAATGTCAGGCTTCTCCACTATGCACTACTGGGCGCATCTACATGAGACGCTTAATGCACATTAGACTAATTCTTCTGTGCATTAGTGTGGCTGGAAAAAACCATGCTAATGCGCCAATGTGCAGTAGACTTAGTTTAATGTGCATTTATATCACTTAAAAACTGTTCATCTGTGCTAATGCTCAGTAGCGCCAATTGCGGTGCCTTGTTAGTACTTGTTATTAGATGTATTCAATTTTATGTGCTGCAATTATGCCACATTAATGAACGTGTAGACATGCCTACTGTGCCTCTACCTTGATCTATACAGCAGCGCCTTCTGGGTTGAGAAAGGAGTCCCGTTTCCATGACCCATTTAGTTGTTGGCCTCTCCGATGAGCCTGCCAACAAGGCTGACAACCAGTGCCCAAATCCCAGATGTAAATTTTGTGGAAGTTTGGATCTGAAGCCAAATGTGAACTTTAAAGCTTGGTCCCACCTCTGCTTCTGGAATTTACCGCTCAGAGCTTTTGAGAAATGGAGACTTCACTCATGCCCAGTGACAATATCTTGGCACTGATTGCCAAGTGAATACCTCTGATGGACACCAGCATCCTTAGACTTGCCTGGAATCTTCCCAAGCCATGGCCATACATTTTACTCCATGAAAACAAGAAAAGAAATGAAGAAGTTCTCCGATATATTGCACCACAGTGAGCATGTCTACATGGTCATCAATGTGCTATAGTTATGATGCGTTAAGTTTAGTGCCTGTATTCCCAGGTATTAACTCAACGTGCAGTAACTGGCACTACTGCGCAGTAGTGGTGGTGCACATCTTTTAAGTGACATTAGTAGACTGATACATTAGTGTATGAGCATGGCGCTGGCCGTGACACACTAATGTGCAGTAAAATTAGTCTATTGTGCATTTAGCATCTCATGTAGATGCACTCAGTGTGATCTAACTTCCTTAATCTGGCCTTACTATGATTAGTTTCAACCAGAATTTGGGACGGAGGGTTATTTTTTAAATTTAATTTTCTTCAAAAAGTAGATCCTGTCCTTAACCTCTAGGGCCAGAGTGTATTGAATAGTAGTAAATCTAAGATATCTGCTATGAGATAGATGCCTTCAGACAATTCAACTGCACTCTCCATATTTTTAAAGCAAAGCAAACCAACCAGGTTAAGTTTCATTGTGCAGAAGATGACACTTGACTTCGCTCTGTCAGAGAAAAGAATATTCTCATTTTGAAACAAGATTACAGGCATCTCCCCTGATGTACTGAGCACTTCTTGGGACATATTGAGTTCTCTTGTTTCTCTCCCCTCCCCGTCCCCTCTGGAGAGAGAGTTGCTGCTCATTGTTATCTTTATCTGTGCTCTAAGGGTACTTAGAATGCAGGCCTGAAGGAAAGAGCAATATATTTAAAGTTATGGACTTTTCTTTCTGTATAGTCTTGGATGGATTACCAAAGCAACAGCTTTTGGCTTGCTTATAAACACAGAGCATTGCCATTATGGAGACCAGACTGAAAAAAATGAGCCATTTTTTAGAGCAAAGGCCAACAGTAAGGTCACTTTACTACAGTGATCTCCACTGTATGTATGCGCAAACACCATCTATAATTACTGAGAACCTGACATTCATTTTTTAAAAACTGCAGCTGTCTGGACTAATTTTACATATTTTTAATCCACAGATTAGCAAGTACTGCAAGACGTGTTGCTCCAGCATAAGAGTATCATTATGGAGAATTAAAGAAGCATAAACTAATTTTTTCCAGGCAGCCTACTGACAGGTGGTAGTAAAGTTTGCACTCTGAAAGCCTCATTCATAGGAAAATTGCCTCAAAGGGATTCCCCAGTTTGTCGACTCTTTTCAAAGTGCTACATTTCAAATTAAGGGATTTGAGAATGACACTAACTTTGTTTCCATTTTTTACCTTGTGTGTTGATTCTTCTCCCACTTATTTTGGCATAAATCCCAAGAAACTGTTTTGAGTCCACAGACTATACCTCTGGTAAGCCAAAGTAAGGCCTGCCTGTGGTCAAGCAGTTTCGTATGTGCATAGGCACAAGGATGAGGGCAAATTTTAGCACCAGGAAGGACTGAGTCCTAAGAGAGAGGAGATTTGAGCTCCATAAACTGAGCTGAAAAGATCTGAATGGAACATTATACCAGTATTAAAAAAAACCTGAAGGAATAATTATTGAAATGAGTTAATTGGCATTGCAACATGAGATTTCCTATCACACTACAGCCAAAGTCAGCATGCATGCTCCTGTTCACTCTAAAGGGAGTTAGACTGACTTCCTTAGGAGGTTGTGTTGGAACAAAGTTCACGGAAAAAGAACACTCATTAGAGGGGCCTCAGATGCAGGAGCACAGTGAGCGGTAGGTGACTGGGGCACCAGCCCCGAAGGGCCATCAGAGCAGCAACCGCTGTCACTCCCAGCTCAGCTGCCACAGCTGCTGCTGCCAGCCTGACCCCTGCTACCACTGCCAGCTGGGGCACAGACCCTGGCTGGATGTGCACAGTTCTAAGCACCCTCAACTCCTTTGGCTCGAATGTCAGTTGAAGGCATCCAGCAAAGTGCAGTAGGAAGAAGTGGGCAGAATGTTACCATTGTATCACAGCTGATCACTGACCTTCCATTATATTGAGAGTGTCAGTGCCATCTGAGTCATGGCCCACGCGCAGTCACAGAGCATTTATAGAGAAGTACAGCTGGAAGGGAGGTCCAGAGGTCATCTAGTCCAACCCCCTGCCTGCAGGATCATCCCTATCCAAATCTTCTTATACAAATCCATTATCTAACCTTTTACAAAATCACACAGTCAGCTCTGACAAAATCATAAGACAACACCCTAACCTGCCCCAGGTAAAGCAGGAGGACCACAGCAACCAATGTCCTGCTGTGTAAGGTTGTTAAAAGACACTGAAGTCCTGCATCCAGACTAGCAGGGGGATGTGTTTGTAGTGGCACAGATAGTAGTAGTGCAAATTTATGCCGCTACTTTATGCCACAGTGCATACCCCTCCACATGCACTTTGTTGTGGGCCATATTGTCCTGCTGTGGGCAAACTGCGCAACCCAGCTCTTCCCAGTTTCTGGCATGCTGGGACACCTGGACCACAAACGGAAAGTAGAGACACACTAGCCGGCAGCCAGAGCGTCTCACTGGAGGACCAAGCCTTTGTTTTTTTCTGGCACACACTATTGTAGCGTGTGCTGTGCCACTTTTGGGGGGAGCGGGCGCATTGATGCCATGAAATCCCAGTAACCAATGTTGGCCCTGCAATGCAAATTTACAGCGTGGGGCCCCACAAACCACACGCCCCTGCTTGTCTGGATGTGGCCAAGAGATCCAAGGAAGAGAGTCATGCCCCGCCACTACAGAGGAAGGCAAAATCCCCACAGTCCATACCAATGATCATAGGGAAAATTCCTTCCTGACTCCAATTATGGGGATTAGTCTGACCCTGGGCAGAGGGGCAAGACCCTCTAGCCAGGAACCTCTGGGTGTAAGTCTCAGCAGGAGCACTGGCACACCTCCGTCTCAATCCTCAGACACTGGCTCTGACGAAGGCTTTAAAAACAAAGAAAAAACTCCCAAACAAAACCAAAATGAAACAAAAAAGCACACATATAGCACCAAGAAGGGAAAAAGATTCCCTCTTGGCCCCATGTGGCAAGCAGGAAAGCCCAGAAGCAGCAGAAACACCCATAGCAGAGCACAGGCATAGACTACCTGGACCAGTGCCTGCCCAACCCCTTTTTGATCTGCTTCAGCGATGGAGAGTCCCCAGCTTCCCTAGGCAGTCTATTCATTGCCTCACCGGGAAGGAGTTTTTCCGGATATCCAAGCTAAACCTACTTTGCTGCAACTTCAAGCCATTTGGCAACTTCAAGCCAAAGGTGTTTTCCCTCTTTTTTATGGCAGTCTTCTGCAAGGTAGAACAATCATTCATCCTTATCGGAAACTCTTGAGTTCCAGTGTGACATACTTTGAATGATGAACAAGAGATGATGAGAAGGATGATTCTGTATGTTGCATTTTTGGTGGGACCTCTTGCTATTATTCTGAAGCATTACGTGTCTCAGTCATAATGATTCTTCATGGATATGGTAGGATCTGAGAAATGGGGCCATTATTTGAGATGCAAGAATTTCTAGGCATCCAAGGCTCAGGCTTCATAAAAGTCTAGGGGATTATGGTGCCCAATAGCTATTAGAAGTCAGTAGGTATTAGGGGCCAACTACCCTAAATTTCCTTAGAAAATCCCAGTCTGGTTGAGTAGGCCTCCGCAGCCACTTTTAACTAGCTCAGTGCCAAGTAGTCTTGGTTTATGACATCCAGGGAATGTTTCTTGGAGAAGCAAATAGAAACATTATAGAAAAAATGGTTTTAATCTCCTCAAAACCTAAAATAAAATATGGATGCATTCTTCTGTCTTGAGAAAGGCCCAGAGTTGCGCCATAAGAGACAAAAAATTAACCCAACATGCAAAATTTAAACTCAGGTCCCAAAGCCCAGTGGTCAGGGATCTGGTGAGGCTGAGACATTAGTTCTGGGGTGACATGACCAGAAAAAGCAAAGAGAAAGAAAAACTGTTTCCAATAAATGAAGACTAGCCAATATAGAGAAGACTAGCAGGTTCCTTCCACTGCACTAACAAAGTCAAGGGCAGTTAGAAATTTGACACTGATGAGCTAAAATCTTTGCAAAGCCTTTAGATCCAGAGAGACAGCAGCATCTGCTAAAAGGCTGTCTTATTTATACAATGGGCACTTTAATTACTCTAATTATACACTAAAAGCAAAACTATCCCTGTGGGCACAAGGGATATGCAGTTGCATGGGTCACTAAGGTAGAAGAAAAAGCTAAACAGGTGCAAAGTCTCTTATCTTTGACCCCAGTATAAACCACTGTATAATATAATCTAGTCTCATCAAGAGCTGCAAGGTTAAAATAGGCAAAAGAGACAGGTGGAGAAATAAAGTGAAAGCTGAGTGCTACCTCAGAGAGAGCCCCAAGGTTGTCCAGCAACAATATCTGGCCACAATGAAGTGACTCTGAAGTCACGATATATTTTCATGTATTAAATAGCAATATGGTTTTCTTGATAGATGCTACCTACTAGAAAGCATTTACTTCCCATGGCTGATGAATGATGTTAGATATTGAAGCCTCAGCATCCAGTTGCACCAGAAAAAGGTGACAGAATAAGTGATATAGGCAGTGATCTGAGTAATTAGCTAGTTTTGCTTTGCAAATTTCTGTGAACTGTCCTGGGGGCTTTCTTTTACATTCTTTTGTTTCTTCCATGTTTTTGATCTCAAATAATTTTCATTCTATGTATATTATAGCTGCTCTTTATATGGGGGAAAAATAACAGTATCAAAATTCTTGCTCCCAAATCCCAATTTTAGATGTGTATTCCTTTTCAGTTAAAGGGAAAATCAAAGCACACGCTTAAGTAATTATAAAACTGAAGCCCAATTGTTGACTTTGGGGAACAAGTCTGGGTTCATACATGCTACACCAGCAAGAAAAAAAATTGTTTGGCTATTAGTATTGAAAATGCATAAGTACAAACAAAAACCTTCCATTCTAAAAACAGTTAATAAGGCGCTCCCTAATGCAAATAGAGGCTGGAATCAGGCTAAACTTGGAGAAAGCAGAAAGAACAAACTTGAACAAATGTCTTGCTTTTTTGCAATAATGCACTTTTTTCCTTTGGCTGGTACAAATGACAGAAAAATAATAACAAAAATAAAAGAAAGAAAATACAAGAAAGACCCATGCTATGGAAGCACAGCTCACAGAAGATGTAAGGAGGGGCTAAAAGGGCTGTAAAACCTATGATTTCATTTTTGGCAGCCGTGTTAATATATAGTATGCTTCATCCTAAACAAGTACTTTAAATGATTTGCATTATGCATTCTCAAGACATATTTCACATTCCAGGGGATAATTTGCTAAGGTTTGCCAACATCCATCACCAAAAAAGGGTATTTGTTAAAGGTGCAGTTATTCTCAACCTGGCTATTAGGCATAGACCACCTTTCCCTTTCAACTATTTCCACTTTATGACTTTATCCCATAACCTTCCCCAATTACAGATTGTCCATGCAATTACACCGGACAGAAGATCCCACATGGCTTTACTTTGTAGAGAGTAAAATAAACATGCACACAGACAGCCAAATTCTTCTCTTAAGTGTTGAAATAAGTGGCATTACATCACAGTTTAATTTTGTCCGCTGACTTTTTTCCTCTGTGAAACAGAACCAGGTTCTTATGAACTAGGTTAAACTAAGTGGAAATAACTTATTGACAGTTCTGTAAATGATTTTGTCTAGACATATATTCATGAAGTAGCTCTTTCTGTGCTGTAGAAATAGTGATTCCCACATCTCCCGTTGCCTCCATTGTCATCACCAAGATCATTAAAATCCCAGATCTGAAAATCAGTTTATGAAGATGGGCATTTCCTTAATCTGACTGACAATCCCTCTGTATTCATTCACTATTCATTTAATTAGAAGCAGCCAGAATCTGGATCAATACAGAGGACAGATAATTCTACCATTAAAATATTCAATCGTCTCTGAGATGCCACTTTTCAATGATGTTTGTGGTTGTTAAATTTCCCACAGCCTATTTCACAGCAGCAAGGATTGATCTCAGTGCTATAAATTAATTCCAATTCAAACAACCAAGGGCAGTCCTATTCCTATTCATGTGCCTAAGTGGCACATACACAGCTACGTACCTCCAGTTTGGGGCACTTATGCATAGTTAGCAATTCAACTTCAGACCCAAGAGTGTGCACGTGCCCACTGAGTATGGTCAAGAGGGCCACAGTCTGGCTGGGCTGTGTGCAGTGATGTTCATTTATCCAAGGATGTGTGCAAGGAGAGGAAATCCTGAACCTGTAGCTGGGCAAAACCTAGACGGGAGTCTGACAATGAAGAAGAAAGACAATGGAGAAAAAGACACCCCACCCGCATTGTAATTTAGAAGTTATAAATCTTGCTTAGAAAGCAAAGAGACTCAGGTTCTAGGTCCTCTTCATCCAGAGGTGGATGATGCTCTTCTTGGAAAGAGTACTGGGGTTTTAGCCTGGGCTCTTGTTTGCAAAGGGGAGAAGTTTGCCCACTGCTTGTTGCCCAATTGCTACTAGATGCAGGAAGCTGAGGCAGGAAGGCAAGCAAGGGGTGACACTGCCCTGGTTGCTCTTATGCCACTTTGCCTGTAACCACTGCTGTAGCCTTACCTTTCTAGCTGCCAGCCTCTTCTACATGCCCCGTGCTGAAGCTGCAGCTGGCGTTGCCACCATGGCAGTGTATGCGGTGGAGGCTGGAGCCACTGCTAAGTGCCTTGGGTCAGAGCCAGAGCTGCCACTGTTACCACCATGTACTCCAGGTTGGAGCTGCAATGGCTGCTGCTGTTTCCTTATGCCCTGGGATGGATCCAGGCTGCAGGAAGCCCTGCAGTCTGGATCTCGTCCAGGGCAGAAGGTGAGTTTGGCTCTCATCTTCCTTTCAGCAGAGAAAAATAGAATCTGACACTATGGATAAGTGCCAAAACCTGCAGTTATATGACTGCATCAGTGCCATTTAGGCACATAAAGTGAAATCGAGTTTAGACCTAGGTGTTCCATAATTACCCCTATACATAGTGACTAAACTGATGGTAGACTCCTGGGACATTATAACTGCCATAGGGGATCAGACCAAAGGTCTACCTTGCCTGGTATCCTAACTCTGATACTGGCAAGTAGTCAGTGCACATGTCTAAACTTTCATTAATGCACCTTAGATAATGACGATTTAGTTTACTACTTCCTCAATAAAGGAACAACTAAATAAGCAGTACCTAAAGTTACTGCGCGTAGCACCAGCACACAGTAATTAGTGATGCTTAGTGAGCATTAGCCTAATAACACTGCTCAATAGGCTATTAGCACATTTTGTGCTGTGACGCTCTACTGCTCTACTGCACAGCGTTATTAGGCCAATGCGCAGCGAGTGTTTCATGTAGACACTAGGTCTGTGCGAAGTGGCTAGTATTCGCTTTGGATTCGGCCAGTTCAGGGTACAGTGATTCGATTCGGTGATTAGAATCACTGTCCCAAATCAATTCGGCTGAATCTGATATGGAGATTTGGCCAAATTTCCAAATCTTCAAATCGCCCAAGCCCCATCCCCTGCTCACTCTCCCAACCCGGCAGCGGCTGCCCTGCCTGCCCCACCTCCCAGCACTTTGAAAAAAAGAGCCCTGAATCAGCAGGTGCTGCCAGATTGAGGGGGAGGTGAGCCCTACTTCCCCCCAATGCTCAACACTGCATGGTGGGGGCTCTGCATGAGCCCCCTGACCCCCCGCCTGGTCCCCCAGTCCCCCCATAGCTGCCCCGCTTGCTGTGGCTCTGGCACTTTCAGAAAAAAAAACCTGAGAAAAACTCCTGGACTCACTGTTCCTGCCAGCAGGGAGGGATCCCCATTGTCCCCTGCTGCCCCACACCATGTGGGGGCTCTGCATGAGCCCCCCAGAGCCCCGAGGCCACTGCAGGAGCACTGAGTCCCAGGGTTTTTCTTGGTTTTTTTGTCCTTAAAGGGCTGGAGCTGGCCCAGGTGGTTGCATCTGTGGGGGGCTGGAGGAGCAAGGGGGGCCATGGGGCTCATGGAAGAGCTCCCTATGCAGCTTGGGGTAGTGGGGGGCAGTGGGGATTGCTCCCTGGCTAGCAGCACCTGGTGAGTGGGGCTTTTTTTTAAAGCACCGGTAGCTGGGGTAGCCATGTGGGGGCTGTGAGAGTGGGCGGGGGTCGAGGGGGCTGGGGGAGCAAGGAGGGGATAAGGGCTGGCAGGGGTCCCCCCATGGTCCTCTCCCCACTCCCCCAGCCTCCCTTCCCCACCCCTAGTCCTTACCAGCTCCCTGCTGCAGTCACTGGGGACTGCCCAAATCATCAAAACTCTCCAAATCTTTTCTGAAGATTTGGAGAGCTTTGAATTGATTTGCACCTTTAATTGGTCCCCTGATTCGATTTGTATTTGGAGATTGGGTCACCGAATTGGGCCGAATCTCCTCCAAATCAAATCACCGCCTGAAGCTTCGCACAGCCCTAGTAGACATGCCCAGTGTTTTACAGAGAAAATATTAAAAAAGAGCATGTGCAAAGTGATCCACCCCATCCTCTGTCAGAACCCTTCTAGTAATCAGTCCCTGAGGGAAGCTGTGGATAAAAGGAGGATGCAGGCAGCACAGCAGCAGATAGGGGAGGGAGCAGAAAGCAGAGCAGCATATTAGTCATGAGAAGGTACATAGGAGGGCAAGGAGCTTCAAAAAAGGTTGGCCCCCATATCTCTTCCCATGCATAGAGGAATTTTAGGTTAATACATGACTTGTATTAATCTAAAATAGTGACGCTCCCATGGCCTTAGCCTCAGCTGTGTATAGTAGCCACCTAAGTATTAGAAGATATTACACCCTGCTAAGATTTATCGCAGTGCAACCTCTCCTGCCTCATTTCACCACTAAGATCAGCGTTCAAAATACATATTTGTACCTGAACAAAAATTGCTGCGACACATCTCATCACTTCTAGAAAGTTACATCTTTGCGCTAGACACTCTGATGGTTTTTGCATTAAGGAATCTTCATTGTAAATATTCAATGGTTGTTGATTAAACACAGATCAGAGCAAACACAGTAAAGGAGCTGTTTTGAAATGAGAATCAGCTGTCTGGTCTCTTGTGCACTGAAGAATGCTCCTGTCTTCAAGGGCTGGATTTTTTCACCAGTTTTCCTTGATTCGCTTTATTATTAAATTCAGACCTGCTTAAAACTATCAGGCAGGTGGCGACAGCCCTGATAAGAATTTTGATCTGTGCTACTGAATTCTGTGATACTTTCAACAGGCAGATGACTTCTATACCGATAATATAGAGAGCTCCCGTAAAGATATAGCGCACTTGCTATAAACCCTGGAGACCTGATTCTCCACTGATCTAGTTAATGATACCACTTCAAAGTAAACATACAATTGATGTAAAAAATGCCTAGTCAGAATAGTTAAGGCTCAGATCCATTTTTTCATTAATTTTTATTGGAGCAAATAAAGGTGCATGGCAAAAGAGGATCGAGCCTCCTGTGCATAAAATAATATGTATGCAGCCTAGCCCCCTATATGCAGGATGCATCCACATGAAAGGTTTTACTGTGACATAATGTAGTTTACTGAGCAGTAAGCATGTGTGTCTACCCATGCACATGCTTACTGTGCAGTAAACCTACGGTAATCACAAGTAAATTTGCTACCTGCAAATGCAAGTAGCAAAGTTACTTGCGATTTACTAACGGCTCAGTAGGCTCATGTAGGTGCCTGACCAGGAGCAAATCTGCTCCCAGTCAGCCAGCCCCCCGGGGGTGGGAGATTGCTCCCTGTCCCTGGGAGCTGCCTGTTGCCAGGGCAGGCTCTGCCACAGCGGGGACTATGTCCTCCTGCTCCAGCAGCAGGGAGCTCCAAGCCCCCCACTGCAAAATCACAGTTGAGGCTATCAAGGTTCAGGGCTTGGAAGGAGCTGTAGGGGTGGGGCAGGTCCCAGCCCCCTGCCCTGGTTTTAGCAAGCTATTAACAAGCCCCTGGCTGGTCATGGTATCCCTGCCTAGCTCAGCCAAGGACTCACTGCTAGCTGCCCCACCACCAGATTGGGGCAGGGGGCTGGGAGCTCCCTGATGCCAGGGTACGGGGACATTGTCCCAGTCCCGGCAGCAAGCAGCCCCTGCAGAGTGATGTCCCAGCCCTGCTCCCTTCTGGGGCTAGCACTCAGGGAGAGCCTAGCGCTCCCCTTGGTGGTGGCAGGAGACCACTGCAGAGCCCCAGGAAGCGAGAGCAATTTGCTGTCATTAGCAGCAAATCTGTTCCTGCTTCCCTACACATGTAGACACCTGCCTGGGAGCATTACTTGCAAGTAGTTTACACATGAGTAAACTGCTGCCAACCTGCTGCACATATAGACACACCCACAGTGAATTAGCTTTTCGTACCCTGAGGCATGTGTTCAGTGTCTCAATGCAAATGGGCTTGCCAAGCCTCTGGCAGACATTAAAGCAATTGTGCCATTGGGATCAGAGGAATCTCATACCTCATCCCAAACTTTGTGCCTCCTGCCACGCTGGCCATCCAACCATGTGGCTGCAGAGCTTCCCCTAGCTTGAGGCTACAGATCAGGCACAAGGCAGCTCTGTCACAGACTCAGGACTGGCCCCCAGTTTTCAGCAGTTCCCAAACTCGGGGCTATCCAGCTGATTGTAAGACATGGCCCCAATAGTCTTGGGCCTGGTTTGAGACTTAAGGCTGTCCAAGTAGATATGACAAGAAATGGCAGGCATAGTTTTTAGAAGTCTTAGGACCCTGAGAGCAGAAAACCTCTGACATCTAAAAATTATGGGTTCAGCCTGGCTCCCCACAACCTGTCATTTTAAAGTGCTTTTCCTGACAGCCCTCATGGGGGCTGAAAGGAAAGGCAAGAAAGGTTTCCAGGCTCAGAAGTTGCCATGTTCCTCACAGTTGGAGTCCCTTGCCTGCCTCTGACTGGAAACCTTGCAAACCGTTCCCCTTGTAGCCCATTTTCACCACCAGGACTGAGGCTGTCCTAGTCCCAGAACAGCCCCCGTCTCCGTGCTGATGCTGACAATCAGCTGATGGTCATTATCGGCACAGAGGTGCAACACATTCAATGTATGACACTATACAAACAATATTGTCCTTTCCTGACTTTTGTCTCCATCCTAAAATCACAGCGCAATTCAGTCCGCGTGTTAGTTTCTCAAGAGAGTGTGAAGATGGGAATAGCAGGGAATAGCAGGTCAGGATTAAGGTGCATTGGCAAATTGCCAGTGGGAATCCAGAACTAGAAGAGCTGTGCATCTTACAGGTTAGGTTGAGGTGCACTGGCAGAGTTTTGTGGGGGCCTAGTTGAGGCAGGGGTCTGCAGGACAGGACAGAGGCATACCTGGCTTGCTGCCTGGATTTTTTCCCAGTCTGCTCCAATTTAATGAATGCCAGATTCACACAAAGCGCAATAACAACAGAAAGGAAAAAATGCACTTGGGATAAACCAATGAGTGACAAAACCTCCACATATTTCCAGTGACCGAAGGGCAGGGTACAATAATAATTTCTTTCTCAGCGTAGAGCAGGACAAATTGAAGTGAAGCTTCCTTTCATGTGTATTGAAACAATACTGATACTGGTGTGCACAAGGTCAATGGAGCAATGGTGCTTGACATTAGCAGAGGATCGGGCCCCAAACCAGATCACTGCCCATTATCCTGCTGAACCCGGATAGACAAAAAGGAATGGCATAGTTCATCACGGTGTTACTCCAGCTTCGTATTGCAGTCGGCAGTGTTACATCAGTGTAAAACCAGAGTAATGCAGTAGTGAATAGGACAGCAATATATCTCATACAAAATGCTAAACTTCCTTTCTTTCCTTGTACTTTTGCTAGTCATTGTAATTGTCACATTTTGTTCCCCCTGCCTCAACCTCCAATCCATTTTGCTAATTCCTAGAGTTGAGGACAGGAAGGGGAGAAGCACTCTCCTGCTGCAATTGCTAATTCCCTTGAGAAAACCTTAAAAAGTGCCATTAGCTGGCATGCAAATCTTACATGTCATTCGACAAGGTCTCTGAAGGAACTATGTTCAACATCCACTTTTACAACCCTAATTAAAAAAAAAGCTGACATCCCTTCCAAATGGGCTTCTTTCCAGGTATACAGCAAAATCATGCTTGCTTCTCAAGTCACTGCTAATCAGCCAGACTTCAGCACTGGGGCTCGATGCATATAATCTTCCTTCATGTTAGAATTCAAAATAACATGAAAGGCTATTTCAATAATGGAACCTAACCACCCACCATCTCTTCCTGTCACCTGCCCGGATAGTAGGATGTAGCAAACATCTGTAAGCATATTTCATGTCATGTGGGTCTTGCACCTGTGCTGGGTGTAGGTGTGCAGATTGTCAGGTGTGTGTCTGTACACATGCCTTTATCTTTCTAAAAGATGAAGAAAAGAAATCAATGCATCTTCACCCAGGGAAGCAGGGAATGAATAATATCAAGCAAATGCAGTTTAGACAGCTGAAAACTAAGGTTACCAGTGGTGTCTCCATTATTTATGCAGACAAGGATTCAAACTAGTTCTAGGTGTCTAAAAGCGGGTTGGGCAGGGTTTAGCTGCCTGGCTTTCAAAGATTCGTATTGGTCCTGCTCCAACAGCCACAAAATGCATTAGGCACCTGAATTCATTAGGTGCTTTCACTTCTTACTTCAATATTCCCCAAGCATCTACACAGGGCTATGGGAATCCTGGCCTCCAGCTCCTGTGACAATTTGTGAGACGGAGAGCGCAGAACTAGCCCCAAGCGCTGATTCAGAGGTGGCATCAGAATGTGTCCCCAGAGCATTTACACCACACCACTACCACTGCAGGAGCACAGTAAGTGCTCGCTCCTCCCCTCCCCTCCTCTCCTCTCCCCAATGCCCCAGGCTTTCCAGGGCACCCGAATTTCAATGATGCTTCCACCCTACGGCCAAGACTGTTTATGCCTTTTGCATGAGACAGATACTTGTTAAAAAAAAGATAAAAGTAGAAAAAGATTTTTTTTTTTTGCAATTTCTTAGCTGGTCTAATAAAAGATATCATCTCTAAACCAAGAGTTCTAGAGCTTTTCATTTCATACTTGTTAAAAAGCAGAGATACATTTGACAGCAAGGACTGGAAACCAACCCTCACCTCTCCAAGGGGGGTCCCCTCTCTTTTGGATCACAGTCAGGCTCTCTGCTGTTTGTTTTATTCATGACTCTTACACTCTTAATCACCCAGTTGCCTGGCCTTAACGAAGGAGCATGGAGTGCCTTCACTCAGCCTTTGCTAACGCCTGGCAGCTGGGGCAGTCTCGGGGGAAGTGGGATATGTGGATTCAGATCCCCACAGGGTGAGGAGGGCCTATAACCCCATCCCCAACTCCTTTAGTAAAGCTGTGGAGCTGAAGGAGGGCACCATTACCACCCCTTGCCTATCTTCATCATGTGACATCTATCCTTAGGAGTAAAGTGAGGCATTGTGAATGGCAAGCGAGTGGAGATGCCTGATGGCCAGCTTGAGCCAAGGGCCTAAGCTTGTGAGAGAGGTGGGAGTTCAAACACACCCCTATGCTCTATTTCTGCTGGTACCTCTAGGCCAGGAGCTTTCAACCTTTTTAAACAAGTGTGACCCTTCTGTCTCAAAGTTTCAGCTCATGTACTCCTTTATATTTTTTCTTGTTTTTAAGGGGCAGGGGTGGGGGGCACAAACCGAGGCTCCTGTGGTCAGGGAGGGAGTGGGGCTGGGGCTGGGGTTGGGGCAGGGGCAGGTGCTGCACAGC
This sequence comes from Caiman crocodilus, assembly GCA_030014935.1. Lineage (NCBI taxonomy): Eukaryota > Metazoa > Chordata > Crocodylia > Alligatoridae > Caiman > Caiman crocodilus. The sequence continues at coordinate 17,689,522 of JAGPOW010002173.1, forward strand.
TGGGGCAAAGGACGGAGCTGTAAGCGGCTCATCCAGGAGGTGCAGGGAAGGTGGGGGTGTCTCCCGCCACTACGCGCACCTCCGGGAGAGCTTGGGAGGTACGTGCCCCCGGATCTGCTCATGGGGTGCGGCAGGCTGCTGCTATGGGCAGGGGCCAGGTCTGTGCCGGGCTCTTCCTGGCTGGGGCTGGGACGGGCTGCACTTGGGACAGGCAGTGGTGGTGCTGGGAGGAGGCTACAGGAGGGGCTGCAGCCCCCCCACTCCTTCCTCCCAGCACCACTGCTGCCCGCCCTGAGCGCAGCCTGGGCCAGCCCCCTGTAGCAACAGCTCAGCACTGCCCTGGCCCCAGCCCATAGTGGCAGCACTCCCTTGCCCCATGCACAGATCCAGGGTACATGCTTGCCATGCCCTCCTGGGGGTACGCATAGCGGTGAGAGCTGCCCCCTCCCCATGCATGGCTCAGTCCCATGCTCCACCCTGGCTGGGCAGCACCTGCCCCTGCACCACCCTCTCCCCCACCTCTGGGGCCTTGATCTATCGCCCCCACGCCCCTTCCCTCACAACAGACTTACCAGCCAGACCCAACTGCTCTCCACGGTGCTGGGCTATGCTCCTGGCCACCTGCGTGCTGTGCTGCGGCTGCATGGATGCACACAGCATTTATCAGCCTCATTATTGGCCACATCAGTTCTGCGTACCTCCTACAACCTTTTTAAGTACGCCTACGGGTACATGTACCCCTGGCTGACAACCACTGCTTGAGGCAGTTCCAGGGCTGGGAAGCCTCATAGACAGGTATCTACCACTCTCTGTTCTCAGTGAAGAACGCCTAGGTCCTAAACCTGACTGGTGCTTAAGCACCTGCTGAGAAACTCCCATTGAATGCAAAGGGATCATAGGTGCCTATCCTCAGCAAACAGAATCAGCCTATGGATGAAGCAGCCTCATAATTAGCCAGCTGCGATACCTAAGCATGGGGATGTAAGGAACCAATATGAATCCTACCCTGAGTCCCAAGCAGGCAGACAAAAGTATTAGCCTATGGCACTGGCTTTTACATATGATGTTGCAATGTACTTCCCAAAGCAGAATGGACCTTTCTGAATACTAAGGGCAAGATCTGAAGCTGGCATCAATGAGCTGATTGTACAGTAGTATTACTATTTTTGTTGATGATGATGTTACCATGTTGATGATCATTTAAATTGACAGATTAAGTTTGATATCTAATATATAGGAACAAAACAGGGCATAATACTAGTCCTCTAGGTCACAGTTTGGTGGTTGCAGGTCAGCAACATACAGGACCATGGAGCAACTAGACCTGGACTGCAGAGCCGGGGGCTTTAGCAGCATGTTGGCAGCAAGGGCCTTCACCCTCACCCTCACCCTTACCAGGGTGGAGCAGCTAGGAGCTGCACCCAAGCTGCTGTCAGCGGGTGGGAAGAAGTGGCGTCAGAGAAAAGCTAGGGCAGGGGTGGTAGCTGGTCAGTGGACTGACTTGTCTTGGATCCAAGAAACATTGCTCTGGCCTGCAGTTCTGGAAAGCTGCTGGCCATTGCACCAGGTCACCTGTCACTGGCTTTCTGTTTTTTGGCATGGTTTACTCAGCAAAAATATATGATGCTGGTCCCACTCACACTGGCTTTACACTAGTGTAACTCCCTTAACAGCACTGGAGTTACTTCTGATTTATTGCTTGGAAATCAATGCTTCCAGGAAGTGCTGATTTTTTTTTATTACTATTACTAAACCAGATCCTCAACTGGTGTGAAGCAGTCTAGCTCCAGCATTGCCAATGAAACCACGCTGAGTTATACTAGCTGAAGAACTGGTCCGATGAGAATACACGCAAGAGCTCTCTGAACTACTCAACATCTTGCAGGATCCAGAAATGGTATAAAATCAGAATCCGGAGCAGTCTGAGTGCTCAGCCCACTCCTGGACCCCAGGCAGACAACAGGCTGTCAGACGCAATGCTCAGTTTGTATTTTATTGGCTAAAAGTGTTATCAATTTAAGCAAACAAGTGGGAAGTTCCATTTAAATACCCCGTTTCTCTTTTTAACCACAAAAACCTGATCATTCTCTATGTTGCTTCTCCCTAATCATAGCGATCCCTGAATTCCCTGTTACAAACTGCAGTTTGGGCATCTTTCCCTTCCCTTCCCTTGCTCCCTGTCTGCAGCCCCTGCTTTCACCAGGAAAGTTGTGCTCATACTGTAAGCCCTTTGATGAAAGATCCAGGCCTTTGTGTTTCCCATAGCTACAACTTTCAAAGTATGTGTCTGGTGGTGGAAAAGAAACACTTTAATGTTTACAATGATAGAGGAACTGTTTATACTCCATTCTGATGCTGTATTTCACGGGGGTGAGAGACAGCTCTCAGCAACGAGGGATTAAGGGGATCTATTGTATCCTTTTCTGATGTTGCCCACCATTAGCTGCCATTTGCATACAGCTCACATTCAGGATGTGGGAGCAGAGAAAGAGCCATCACACCTGCTACTTCTGCAGAGCAGAGCCCTCCTCACGATTAAACACAAAACTGGTTTTACAGAATTTTTGGGAGAAATTGCAGGTTGCAGAGAGGTGTGTGTGTTTGGACATTACGGCAGGGGGGAGGAGGGGAGAGAAGCAAGAGTAAACATGAATTGGGAGGATTTTCAAAGCCAACAGAGGGCCTGGAAAAGGACAGGCTTTGAATTCTGCATGTTCTTTTAACTAGGCCTCTGATTTGAAGAGGCCCCCAAAAGCCTGGTAAGCCTCATTGAACTTGAAAAGCTACAAGCTTCCTTTCTTCCCCTTCTGCTTTGTCTTCTCTTATCTCATTCATGTGAGACAGTGTCCGTCCTCCACCCCCACCCCCACCTCTTTTTGAGGAGGGGGCAGGGAGGAAGGGAGGGAGAGAGCTTGGGATGTTGGAAGGAAGCAACAATATCATGTCACATAGAAAAATTAAAGACAATAGCCAAGAGAAAATTATATGTGAGGACTTGTAGCAATGCAGAATCCACATTGGATAGAAGCTAATCAATGTGGTCTAGGGCCTTTCTGTCTCCAAAGTTTTTTTTAAAGATAGACGATGCATAACGGAGCAAAGAGGCTATAAAAGAAAGTCCGCAAATACATTTTAGACCTTCCCTCCAAACACAGTTTCTTAACATCATCTTTAATGGAACGTGGCCATGATAGTTAGACCTTGAAATGAACCTATCTTATTATCCTCCCCATGTGACGAGACTTCTACTGGAGTGAATGGCCTTTCATAGTAGGGCTCCCAGTGTCACTTATGCTGGTGCAGCTGAGCTGCTGTTAGTTATGGTGGGAATGCTCTATAAAACTTCCCCGTGTAGACAAGGATTATAGGAAAAACACACACGTAGTATTAGGACCTTTAAATGAATCTCCTGTGCCTTTTGCAGAGTATAGCATATTACCTTGATATTCTGTATGTTATTGCTAAATGCAGTTCCCAATCCTAATTCCCTATTCTCACTTGATGAAAAATGAAGGCTCATGATTGTATTCATTGCCCACTGAAGAATATTTTCAGTCTATATATGGTACAGACCAATGAACTAAATACAGGATGTTGAAAGTATAGATCCTATTCATATTACAGTATTTTTCAAGGCTCGTTTATAAGCCCAAATTCTACCTTAACATAGCGTGAGTGCATGCAACACCTAATGAGTATGACAGGACTCTGCAGGCCTGTGTATCTGAGGCCAGCATTTGACCCTGGTGAACTCAAATATTGTTAAATTCTATAAGGAAGCAAATTGAAAATCCCAGAGTTTTCTAACATATTGCACTGCACAGACTACAATTCCTCCTATAAATGATTGATTGTCCACTTTGTGGGAAGTTGTACAGGTTAAAAGAAATGCACAATAAACATTTACTTTTCAAAGCAGATATTTATAACAAGGTTCTTGTCCTGCTGTCATGAAAGCCATTTCCATGAGTTTAGCGGTCCCATTTGAAAATATGCTCTTTGGTGACCTTCAGTTTTGGCAGAATGGACAATGTCTCTTTTCTCCGTCCCTGATATAGGAGCTGAGGAGAGTGAGGTTACTTAAACTGGCTCTTCCTCAAGCCGAGTTCCTGAGGCACAACAGACACTCAAGCCAGCTCGGGGAGAAGTCTCCACTTCTGTCAGTCCTGGAAGGAAGCAGGGATAATAGTAACTCCCAGAACAAGCTGGAGTAACATAAGGCATGCTTTAACCGATCCTGGTTTGTTATAACCCCCCTGGGGATTGCTATGCTTGTTGAAGACTGGCCAGAGCCCATTGCTGTGACATCTCACCGACTCACTCTGTCATATCCTGTTGCCAACCGATCCTCATACTGACGTAAAGCAGTGAGTGGGATATAGCTAACTGCTTCAGATTTACACCACACAGAAATTCCCCTATGACAGAGACATTCCCATCTCCTCCCTTAGAACAGCTTTCCAGATGCTTTGTATTCTCTAGGCAACTTAAGTCACTAGCCATTCAAGTCATTAGAGATTTATTGATTTACACCAATCAGGGATCTGGCCCCATGCATTTCAGTGGAGCTACCCTGATTTATGCTAGTCAGAATCTTGCCAGCAGGTTAATGGACAATGCTTTCTTTACTGTCTCATTTCACTTTCAAGCCCTTTTCTAGGTGCCTGTAAACCAGCTGCACGCTGTCCACTTGGCTGCTCTCAGATGTCGAAGTAAAAGTTTGAAATTCTATTCTTTGTCTTCATCACTCCTGTGAGCAATAAATGTTTAATATCTCAGCAACCTGAAAATAAAAACCTGGCCAAGATAGCATCACAAAGCCTTTTCCAAACAATACAAGACAAAAAGACAGCTTCCTCTAGCACTAGCTATGTGATTTTGGAGAGGTGAGAGGGTGAGGATTTGGAGACTTTCTATAAACAACTAAAGGCTCAGATATAATGAGAAAACCTTTTGTGACATAAAGACCTCTGCATGTCAAGTAAATTCATTATATACCAGCTTGAATGGCAATCCGACTGCCTCCAAGTGTCTAATGCAATTATGTTGAGATGGAGGAGATTGTACAGCTGTGCTTCCCCGCTAATAAAAGAGAGCAAAAGTAACAAAAAGGGGATGACAAGAAGTTGAGGGCTTTCCACGAGGCATGGCTGAAGTTGCTGGAGTTCGAGGGTTCATGAAACTCTCAAACTGTTTGTTGAGGTCACTGGGTTCATAGAACTAGTTAGGGCTCACAAGCCTTGTCTCTGTAATTTAAACCCCCGGTTATTTTTTTTCCATGAGAGATTCAGTATTAAGTACAAAGAGCCAGATTCTAACTTCAGTTCCACCCACGTAAATGTGGAGCAACTTCTGTGAAGCCAGTAAAATTACTGTGACGTACACCCATGTACTCTAGGTTCAGAGTCTGGCTTGTAGGTTTGTGATTGGCGTGCAGGTTTGAGTTCTAATTTTGAGACTGAACAACCACCTCCGTACAGCTGGTCTGGCCCAAATGACCATCCTCTATATGGCATAAGCACATTGTGGTATATTTAGGTATGCGGCATTTACATCTTTGTTGCCCCATGTATTGGATCTTTACATCTCCATAGGTAATGCTGCAGCAAAACAAGCATCTATGTTGCATTAAAACTGGTACAGATTATCAAAACAAAAACCCAAACAAACAGATTTTTCCGCTCCATGATGTATAAGTGGATTAGAAACTGGGCAAAGCCTGTTCACCTGTCCCTACTTATTTCCCAAGTAGATGGGTTAAGCAGGCTTCTAGGTCCTCCTAGAAGAGGCAAAGGAAGGCAGAGCACTGACAATGAGCAATGCTCATTCACTGACCGCTCTGGAGAGTAAATCGAATGCAGGTCTACTCCTGCTGCTCCCCTCTGGTGCTGCTCTATCTGAGCATGGGAAATTGCTACTTGAGGCAAGAAGCAGAAGTCGAGGCAGCTCTGACACCCAGCTAAAGCTACCCATAAAATGGCCAGTGCCAAAGGCATATACTAATAGACCATGTCCAGATGAGTGCAGCCATGCTGTATGTGGCACCACATACCATACATTCAGCTGTTCTCCATGCTGCAATGGGGTGGGGGGGGGGGAATGCAGTTTGACCTCTGGATATCCAAAAAGCGCAGCAGCTCATGCAGGGACAGCATGCACCACACAAAATTGAAGCCTGGAAAGCCAGAGCCACATTGTATCTGCTGGTCAGGCTCTGCATGGCAGGATCACTGCTGCTGCAGCCCCAGAAGGCTCCCAGGCCGCCACAAAGGCTGCTGGGGCCAGTGTTGGCTCCAGCCTCCCCTGCCCCATTGGGGTAACCTGCTGCACATCAGAGGGTGCATGGCAAAGGCATTCTCCACGGGCAACTAGGGGCAGCACTGCAGCATTGTGCCCCTGCTTCTTGTCCCCTGGGAAACAAACATCCACACTCGTGGACACGGCCATAGTGTGTCCTAGCCCATGGCAAACTCTAGTAGCATATAGTGCCTTCCCCCTAAGAGTTTTGGAAAATAAGTAAAAGATCATCATGCACATCAGCCTTTCCAGTGCCTTTCTCTCACTTATTCCTTATCCCCGACTAAGCTCTACGAAAGTGTTTGCTAGGGTGAAAAATACATTAACGGACCAAGTTATGGTAAATATTTAATGCAAATGCTGAACCACAGAAGGCTCAACCTAATTTCCCATTCACCTGTTCTATGGGGAAACAAACTCCACTGACTTTAATGACATTTTGTAATGTTAATATAATTGAGGTCAGAATCAGACCCTGGTAATAAAATAAGGAAGGTGAATGATACCGCTTTGAAGAGAAGTAAGTAATAGAGAACAATTCCTAAGGAGATTCTTTTCTTTAAGACTATGGCTCTGTTCTGAAGCTTGTCAGTTCAAATGAAAAAATAAGGGAAGCTGATGTTTCAAAGATACCATTTCCATTTGCTTTTTGGCTCTTTAGTTTACAAGTCAGAAACTGTTATTACAATTTTTAGCCCTTGAACTGCAAATTCATTTTTTTCCCCATTCTGATTGTATATTTTCAGTCTTGATTGTCTGATTGTGTAACAGTTTCACTATGACTTAGGGCTTGCCTTCATAGTATGGTCTTATGATCTATGCCGACATAATTATTTTACCAGTATTACCTCCAGTGGAAACTCTTATTCTGAATTAAGAGTGTCTTTTTGATGTGATCTTAAACCTCTTGCAAAACAACATTAACTAAACTGAAAAAGCACTTCTATATTACAATAGGAGTGTGCACATGGGGAGTTAAATCAATAAAATAATACCTGTTTAAAGTCACACTTTTGTTTATATTAGTATAACTTTCCCACAGAGCTAAGCCCTTCCATAGGCATGTGCAGCACTTTGTACTCTTTATATACCATCCAAGCATAATTAATGGAAGCCATTTCCAGACAAAGTACAGAGTAAGTGATATTTTCAGAGTGGAACAGATTAAGTATAATAATATAGAGTAGCAGTGAAGAATTGCTGGCAAGCATAGACCCACTGACTCTAAATCTAAGTTAGCTTTATAGCTTTCTATCATGAGACATAGTCTTGTCATTAATATAGACATATGGCCAGAGTTAAGGTTATGCATGCAAGTTTAATTTTAGAATTTCTTGATTTTTCATAGTTTACCTGTGCAAATTTAGCCTTTTGGTTTCATGGGTAGCTTGGATATCTGCTAGATATGATGAGGCCAGTTCACAAAAAATGGGGTAAAATTTTCATGCCATTGAAATCAATAGGAAAACTCCCACTAGTTTCAATATTATGAAGCTTTCACCACATGTCTGGACCATGAATCCTCCAAGATTCATTGTACTTGTATCAGGGGATGTCTACCTGCATTAGATTAGATTAGGTTAGATTAGATTAGGTTAGAACAGATTAGATTAGGTTAGATTAGTTTGATGGATGGAAGGATGGAAGAAAGATATATTCCTTATTCAGGGGTAATATACACAAAAATTGAAATCAGATTTCATAGGAGTATACATTTCAATGCAGTTAGATGACCTTTGTGGGATCTTTATCCTTGGGATATTTAGCCATTATTTTAAAGGCACATTCTTCATTCCTTCAAAAATTCAAATAAAATAATGTATACTGAAATATGGTATATGTAATCTAAAACTGTCTCAGGAAATTTAAAAGATTCTCCAAAAAGGGTATTTGGCAGCTAAAAAGTCTTTGGCTTAGAAGGTCAAATTTCAGATATTTTTAAGGCTATAAACTAGGTTTCAAATGATTGCATTGTTTTTAATACAGAAATATGTCAGTCTGCTCTTCCCAGAAGGAGCAAGGATCCTCTTCTAAGATGACACCTAGAAGACAGATTTTAGCTGGGTCAAGTAGTTTTCCAGCTCTTCAGAACAAAGCTGTTCACTTAACTATGAAACAACAGTCAGCAAAATAGCTGAATTCTATTTATTACATTTAAATATAGTGTGTAAAGAATCTGACCCTCCATCAAAAATCAGTTTAGAAGCCAAAAAAGTAATCCAGGATTGAAAACTTTTGACTTTTATGTCTTGCCTACAATAGGAAATTTACCTATAGGCAACAATGCGAGTACAGCTTGTCAAAACACAAATACATTTTTTTAAATAACAAAAATAACTCAAAATTTAAATTAGAAACATCAAGCATATTTTTGCAAGGAATTATCCCAATATTTGACTACTTTAAAGTGTAAATGAGTGCCGCTGAATCAGCCTGATGGAAGTGCTTCATACAAAGTCTAATTGTGGTTTCTGAAGTTGTGCTGAGTAGGCGCAGTTGGGTCCATCTACATTAGAAATTAAACTGTTTTCATCACCAGTTTGGTTGTACCTACTGTCAAGAATGTTTTTAGCGTGGATACAGCAAAAGTCTGTTACCAAAGTGAGCCAAGAGATTCTCACGATATAAAAACTACCTGATTTTTTTGCCCTACGCTTCATAAGCAAGCACATAGTCTCACTTTCCTCCAGTCACAGCCCTACATCACAGATGACAAGGAGAGGTGGTTTAAGGACTACCATCCTAACACTGCACCAAAAGAGGTTTTCCTCATATAAATGACTTCATTAACCTAAACTTAGTGTAGACTTGAGCAATCCATTTATTAAAGATAGTCTTTCATTATAACCAGCTTATCCGTATTCTTTATACTGGTTGACGGTTCATCTAGGCTTAATGTAAGACGTAAACATTGAGTGATAAAGCCCTAATTTCCGCAGCACCACGCTGTCTGCAAAACACCTCTTTCTTCATACTCTTGCCGAGCATATATAAAAGACTGTATGCATGTGTGAGTGGGTAGGGGAATGAATTACCTGAGAAAACAGAAGTTCAACCCTTGAGTGCATCAAGGCACACCTCCACAAGTCATGCTGTCCAAATATTTAGCGAATTTCATGTGGAAAGAGCCTGGATCCTTTTCCTTATCAGCCAGCACTTGCCAGGAAGTGTTGCCTTCCAGTGAAGAGTGAATTCCTCTCTTGAAGGAAATGGCAAGCAGGCACCAGGGTAATCCAGTGTTTACAAACACTCGGCAGCCTTAAGGGCCCATCTCTCCTGCTGTCATTTTTTTGCTGTATTCACTTCTTCCGCTCGGTGGCTTGAAAACCTGCGGTCCTGTCTAGACATACTTCCTTAGATCTATGATTCATCCTAAGCGCAGGACTTCTCAAACGCCGAGGCTGTGACAGGCCCTTGACTTGAGAAAGAACAAAACTCTAGGCCTGCAGGTTTCACATTGATTGCTGCGTAACAGATGGAGGGAAAATGCATCGAGAATGGACCTTAATTAAGTAGTTATGTCTACTGTAAGTCAAACCATCAGTATAAGTACCCAGGCAGCATATGCATTTGATCTTATCACTCTCATTTTCACCACAGCATTATTTAAGCCTAATGAATAAGAAACCGGATTCATTTCTTGGTTTCTTCAGGGAGGCAATGATTTGAGGGGAAACACTGACTCACAAAGCTGTCACATTACAGCAATAAAATCCATACGTTTTATTTTAATGAGATTTCTGAGAAATTCACTCCATTAGGAAATCAAGAGGGAAGGAAGAATGAGATTTAGGGGATAAAACATTAGAGTTCCTCCTTCCCCTCATAACGGTATGGTTCCAGTGTGATGCAAGGGCATGGAAAGAGTCTGCTCTGCAAGTGGGTTTTCTGTGTCACACAGTAAAACCATCCGAATGATTCAGTTGATTCATTTTGCATGATTGGCAATTAACATTATTCACTGGATGCACACTGGGATAAAACACACAGAGCCCTAACCAAGATCAGAGCCCCGTTGTGTTGGCTGTGGTCTTTTGAAAAACACTTTTGAAGATGAATGAAGGGTTGGGGGGGAGGGAAAGATGCTGGGAGCTGACGTGCTTTGCCCAAGCTCGCACAGCAAATCAATGGCAAAACTGTAAAAAAAACCCTAGGTCTTCTGAGTCTAACTACTGGACCCCACTGCCCCTACAAGGATAGGAAGAACAAATGTGTAAAGATGGCTGTCTACCTTAACAGCTCTACTTCTTTGACACTGTTTGAGTCATTATAAGCTTCCTGTTTTGGACGCAGAGGCATACACTAGCTCTTCAGAGATAATACAGGTATGGGAAATTAAGATAGATCTTAACTGGTTTTAGACAGGAAAGAGGTCTCAGCCCACTTCTGACGGCAGAATCTTTGCTGGTGTTAGAGCAGGAGGTGGAAAGCACAGAGATGAGCACACACATCACCTGTAGAAACTGCGGGGCTAACAGGAATCATTCTGAGAAGCAGACCGAGCACAACTCTTATGACAGCTCTTCAGACACAGCTGCTGCGTAATACATAGCAGACACAGCTGTGCCAGTCATCACTCCCACCTTCACTGGCTGCATCCCTCCACACATATGCATCCTTTTGACAACTGGTTCTTCAGGACATGGGATTTGTTTGTGCAAAGCACAGTACAACAGAGCCCAAATCCTCTACTGGCTGCACTTCAAGGTAAATGTAACAGGGAGTGTACGCTATATTTTTCCCTAGAGGCGCTGCCTTTACAACAATTGGTTTTCCCCATTGACTTTGCTGAGACTATACGAGTATAACTTAGTGCAGAACATGTTGAATACAGCCATAAACTCCACTACCCCCAAACTCATCACGTCAAATCTATATTCTTGTTGGGAAAGGTGCTAGGCACAACCTCACATTCAGCCTGTATGTGATTCCAAACCCTCCTTTCGGTTCACCGCAAAAATAGCACATTCAGGTGCAGCTGCCTAACAACAAGATTGCTAAGGATGGAGTTGTCTCATGGAGAAATGGAGGAGGGAAGGCCCATTAGCTCATAGAAAGAGTAATCATATTTTATGTTCTCAGCAGGACTCCTATAATCCACTTGAGCTGTATTTTCACAGTACTGTACTTCAGTCACAGAAGTGACCTAAATACATCAGAGACACCCCAGCTGTCTCTTCTCTGACCAAACTGGGGCATGCAGGGGGCCTTACTCTTTTCTAATGTGTCCTGGTTATTCCACCTCTGCAAATCAGTGTAATTCTAGTCCTCCACATTGTTACGCCTGATTTTAGAAAAGCTCTTTCTCTCTCTCTTTCTAACAAATCCACTAATCTTGACATTTGAGCACTGCCAAGGGCCAAATTCAGCCCTAGTATAAACAGACACGCTTTCAGCACCGTTCATAGTTGGGCAAAATTCTAGATTTTTCAATTAATGGTAGGTGTTTTCCCTCGAGGTTTTTGACCATATACATGCAGACAAAAGTTGGTGGGGGAAACAGGACACCGATGCATATGCCTGATGCCTGCTCTGACACATTCTAATTATTTATTCTAATTAGAATGTGTCAGAGCAGACTCAATTAATCGAGCAGTGGGTATTTTATCGAGTGGGTGTCTCCTTGATTAATCAAGTCTGCTGATGTGCTGTAATTAGAATGCTCCAGCAGCCTCGGCATTATGGGTATGCAGCATCCCCACTTTTCAGAATAGTGGCAGGCGTGCTTTACCTAAAGCTCATTGCACAGGTTTTGGTTACAGCATGTCTGATGCCATTTTGAAGTGCAGAACACTGAATACACGAGACGCTGTGGGAGTATTAATTAAAGCAGCTCCTGAGACCTGCTCTAATTAATCCCTCACCCGATTCTCCCAGGAGCACCTGTAAAGATGCCTAGCTGGGACTATATGGGTGGCAGTGACAAACCTGGCACTTCACTGGGATCCCATTGAGGCCTGACTGGGATCATCCATTGTGCATTCAATCATACAAGAGAGGAGGAGCAAGAAGAGATTTCACAGGCTAGATTTTTCCAATCTAAATGCAGGAATGAGAGAAGACCTTGCTATGAGCTCTCAGCTCACTTGTACGGCTATATATAATATGCAGGAAATTTCTGTATCTCTTTTCCTTATTTCCTTGCACCCAAAAATCCAAAGTTGCCTTGTATCCATTAGCTCAATTCCATTCTCTCTCTCCCCTCCCCACCTCCTTTTTAAGAGGAAAATAGTACAGCAATTTTGAATTTTGGCTCAAAAGATCCTTTTCAACACACAGGCAGCGTGAGCTCAGGGAACACTTGCCTGAAAAAAATCCTGCCTCCTTTCCAAGAGAATAATTTTGCCGTCCCTGCCACCCTGCTCCCACATCCGCTGAGGGTTTGAAACACTCCAATTATTAACCCTGCTACAAAACTGAACAGGAAGCAGCAGCCATGAGAGTCACTTTCATAGTCCCATTAGGTAACTAAAAGACAAACAAGAATAGCTGAGTCCGTACACTGCATAAATACAGGAGGCAACAGTGAACAAATGGGGAAGCCATGCTGAATCACTGCCAGAGCATCTTGCCAGCATTTTGCAGGTCAGAAGACAGACCTAAGCATATTCTTTGTTTAATCTTAAAACTAGAGATGCACCAATATCTCAGTCCCATATTGGATTGGCACCAATATAGGGAAAATTGACAGTAACAGAAATCAGCTTTTTTTGCTTCATGTGGCCAGTAATGTGGCTGATAAATGCCCCATGCATGCACACTGCCGCAGCATGCACGTGGCCAGGACCACAGCCTGGCAACTTGGAGAGCAGCACTGGCTCTCCAAGTAAGGTATGGGGGAAGAATTGTTCGGAGTTGTGATGCAATTACATGGTGTAAACTTGAAGATTATATGCTGAATGATTCATTTAAAACAGTCTCTGCATTTTGTGAAAAACTGAATGTAAATGTAACAATGGAGACTTCTACAGAAACACATCAGCCCTGAGGCAGCACTGGGGAAACATTGGTTATACCTTTTGGATGCGGTAAGATAAGCATCCCAATTAAAAGCCAAACAAAGGCACACTAACGTCATGCATCACTTCCACAACAAATCTACCACTTTCTCCCCTTTTCTGCTGTATGAAGGAAGGATGGTGCAAAGGGAAAGTGTAGGGCTTTCCATTGAGATGCTGAACAGGGCCTCACAGGACCTGGATCCAACATACTGTGTTGCTCCAGACTCCTTGTTGACTCAGGGCATGTCATTTCATTACTTTCTGGGTACATCTACACATGAAATTAATGCAACACAATAAACTCTGGTACATATTGTGTCAGAGCTTACTGCTCCTGGTTGCCATATTTCCATATGCACTCAGGACCACAGCACGTTGATCCAGGTTGGAGCAGCCCGGGGTGGCAGGGGGCTCAGCGGGGTCAGCTTGCCAGGCTGGAGTCATTCCACCCTGGCTCAACATGCTACAGAGGGGCTAGCTGAGGCTCAGGGGTGCTCCAGTGTCGGGCTAGCTGGCAGGCAGCCCCAGCCAGCCCCCTCAGCATCTAATGTGCATTGCTGTGCACTAAATAAGTCTACTGTAAGATAGTACTTCTGTTTACAGGTACTAACGTATGGTGGAGTTAGTTTACTGTGGCACATGTAGATACTGAAACCCTACTGCAGAGCTAGTTAGGTAGCTCCACGGTAAATGTCTCATGTAGGTACACCCAGTGTTTCAGTTTTCTATAAGGGAAACAGTTTTTCCTGGTCCACATGTACCTTGGTCTTATCTTTTACTGCAGGTTCTCTAAACCAGGAACTGTCTTGCACTTCTGTGTTTGCAAAGGGCCTACCAGAGAGAAGCCCTCTTTCTTTGGTGAGTTCTAGTGTAATACTAGTTCTACTAATAAGGGGCTGACCTATTACCAGTAGGAAAGTCTGAGCCCAGTCTGGGTCAGATTCGATTCCGTCTAATAGGCGCATAAGTAGGCTTTGGCACAAAAATGTGGTTTCCTTACAGCCTCCTCAAGACCCTGAAAAAGTTAATGCAAAAGGTAGGTCACTTTTCTTCCTCCTGCTCCTCACTGCTGCCTTGTGACTCAGTGTGAAAGGTAAAATGATGGTGTGTGTGTTAATGTAGCTAGATGCATTCATGGAATTTCAGGCCTTGAACAGGGGGGAATAGGACAGCACTTACATGCCTAAGTCCATCTAGATGACTAATAGGTGGAACAGAATCAGGCCCCATAGATCCAGAGCTCCCAAACAGCCCTTGTGGGAAATGAGCCATCCCTTTAAGAAATAATGCATTTTTAAAGAACAAAACAAAACAAAACAAGCGTTTTCTTTTCTTTTTTCGTTGAATCTCAGGTGCTAAAGCAAGCCATTTCCTGCAAAAGGCGGGGGGGGGGGGGGGACATTTTTTAAAATAATAAAAGCGGCTGGAATTAAAAATATAAAGGGAAACGAATAATTTTGGGGATGTGGATATTTTTTTTT
>JAGPOW010002173.1:17704400-17773117 GCA_030014935.1 Caiman crocodilus
TTCTCAGTCCCCGCCACCCGCGCCCCCCCCCCCCCCCCCCCCCCCCCCCGGCCGGCGGGGGGCCCCCACTGTTTTTACAAGTAGAACAGCGGCTGGATTTATATAGATTCAGGGAAAGTCTTCATTTTGTGGATTGGGATTTTTTTTTTTAGGGGTGGGAAGCAGGAAATGTAAAGGATTTTGGAAACATGAAATGAATACGGCAGAACACGTAATTTTCCTGAATCAAAGCAGGAGGCAGCAGCTTGAAATGGATATTAAATAGACCACCTGCAAAAAAGGAGAGGAAAGGGATATGGGGGAATGGAGCTGGCATGAATATAAACCACACATTTTTTAAAGGCATCCGTCGGTGAATTATTAAAGATGCTGTTCTGCTTGTTTCAAGTTTGGACATCTTGGCAGTTGTGATGGGAACCATGCCAAGGCACATGAGCATGGGCTGAATACTTATTTTAGAATTTCTGGCAGGCACCTTTCCTCTAAAGCGTGGAGTTTAGTGAGTCGTAGGAGGAAAAGTACTTGTACCAAAGACCAAGGGAGGCATTTCTCCCCAGTCCCTCTCCCAACTCCCCAGTTCCTTTCTCCACCCCTCCAACTAAATGCTGGATGTGACAAGATTATTTCTGTAGGGGCATGAGTGGAGGCTGAAGAGACATTCCTCTTATCTTTCCCCACTCTGGCCTGTTTAAAATATCAATGTGAAACTCATCTCCCACTCTCCACATGCTACTATTATGGTGCCCTTTGCTGTCCTTTTTGAATCCCCCCAATGCTACCTGTGTCTTGCTGGACCATACCTAAGCTCTTCCTTACCCTCATCTGTTTGCTCCACTTACCTCTGTCCTCTTGTTTCCCCTACTCTCCATAATCCTTCCTCTTACCGTTCACCTCAATTTCAACCCCGCTATCATGCTCAGGCCTTCATACCCTTAACTTAGGCTGCTTTCTCAGCATCAAGTTGTATACATTTGGTTAATGTGCTCTTAATATTTCCTTTGTCCTTCCTGCTCCCCACCCAACCCCCCTGCTCCTCTGCCAATCTTTCCCTTCTATTATTCTGGAAACTTTATTATATCTTGCTTCAAATTAAGTTGCAAACTCTTCCAGATAGGAATTGTCTTTACCTAAGTGTACAGCACCCCGCAGAGTAGGAGCCATTTACTGTTACTAAATTAACAACAATAATGATAATGCAGAATAACTTTGCACAAGTTGCATCATGGTGTTTTCAGTCTTCTCCAGTGCATGAAGACAGTTGGTATGGGATAAAGGATTTGATAGTTGGGTGATATGACTGGGTTATGACAAATTAAATATATCTATGAGAGGCTCAAGAGTTCCTACTTGAATAACTCAGGATCAGACAGGTGGACTCTGAGTTTATTGCAGTATCATATGAGCCATGGTTGAACTTAGGTCCCTAGATGGACAAGCACATTAACTCCCTGCTACATGTGGTCTTGTGAATCTCAGCCATGCAATCCCTTCCTTGCATGATCACTATCTATAAATATGGAGAAAATCAAGGAAAAACTTGGAGGAGGGTAAATCTGATCCTCCCCTGTGACAACACAATGCAAACCACAGACCCTGGGACTGCAAAAGAAAGCAAGTGTGAGCAATAAAGGCACATGGGGTAGGATGAGATATTCAAGTGATTGCCAAAACATTTAATAAATAAAATAATAGCCAATGAAATGAAACAGCTTAACATGTTAAACATGCATGTTGATTAAAGCAGGCTTGGAGACCATGAAATTGTCCTTTAAATGACAAAAGTCACTTTGTATCCCAGCAAAACCCAACTATCTTCCTGATGCACATCCATGCGTTGTTAATTAACAATGTTGCATCAAGATGCTACAAAGGAGCTGTGCTTGGAAATAATATTATATGGAGCTCCAGGGAGACGCTTTGGTGCCTGACAAATTTGGAAAGTTTACAAGCTTGTGTATGGTTTTTCATAGTAGTAAAAGAATTCTCTAATTTTAATTATAGAAATAAAGACTATATGAGTATGAGGAACCATAAAACATCTATTGCATATGGGACCAATCCCTTGGAAATCAATGGGAGTTTTGCCATTTATCTTAAATGGCACTCATCCTCTTAACGTCCCTCACAAAGAGTAATACATTTGTCTTCATACTTCCTCTGTGATGTAGTAAGCTTTCATTATTCTTGTTGCAGGTATGGCTGTATGGTTAAATAGGATTCAGTGGTGTTTCCAGTCACATGGTGAGTTTATTGTAGAGCATGAATTAAAATAGAGATGTTCTGATGAGCATCCATAGCTATGCATAGGAATTCGCACAGCATTATTCCCACAAAACCATTCTTCCTCCATATTTGGTTCTGTCTAGTCTATTCCCTGTCCATGGAGGGTTGCTCTCCATGGTTTGTTTCTGCAATGGTGAGTGCTGCTGTTGCACGCTCTGCGTGGAATTCCCTTTAGCTTGAGTGGGAACTCCATGCACTTAAGAGTCACCAGCTTGGTCCCTATGTCTCCATTAAAAGAACTGCAGTCTGCCTATTCACCAAAGCTACTGCTACCTGATTGCTGCCTCTATTACAGCTATGTTCAGAGACTCACCTGGGCTACGGACAGAAATTCAAAGCCCAAGCCTGAATTGATTAACTTTTTGCAGATTAGTCTAAGCTGTGCAGTTTAAACTGATTGATAGCTGGATAGACATGCTCTGTTAAACCAGGCAATGCAGTTACATGCCTGCCATGGCTCAAGCCAGAAGCCAGGGGATGCCACTGCCAAAGTAGGGGAAGAGAGAGGCCCTCCAAGGCTCCCACCCCTCCCTGCTGCAGTTGCGGTGGCATGGCCAGGCACACAAGGCTAGCACACAAGGGATGAGGAAAAAGTCCTTTCTCTGAAGCAAAGTATTGAACACAGCAATTTGCAAAGTATACAACAGGGAACTATCACAAATCTTTGCCTAAGCTAAGATACAGCCCAGTAAAACACAGCATATACAACTTAGTCTAACTTAAAATGTAAACCAGAAAGACAAGAGTTAGTTTTACTAATACTTACATACAACCAGACATTCAGAAAGGCTTTCTTTACATGTTCTGCTTTATAATGTAAATGTAGCTATCTGCATGAATACCATGGAGGATGGGGGGCACAGCGACCGCCCACAGGCAGCGGCAGTGATGGTGGTGGCATGGTACCGGGGAGCTTCTGCAGCCAGCTGCGCCAATGTCAGCGGCAGGGGCGGGCCAAGCAGGGAGCTCCCACATGTGGCTGTAGCAGTGTTGGCAGCAGCGGGAGGTGGCGAAGACCAACTAGCAGGTGGTGATCACCTGCAGATGTCACTGCCGGTGATCAGGGACCGCACGCAGACTCTACCAGTGGTGTTGGCAGTGGGAGGGGAGGGAGAGGTGGTAAACAGTGACTGCCCGCAGGTGCTGCCAGCAGCACTTTTTGCAGGGTGCGCACCGCCAAGCTCAGCGGGTCCATGTGCACTCATGTGTACCTCCTGTGCATTGCCAATGGCTCTCTGCAGTCTTTGGTGCAACTTCTCTTAACTAAATCACCAGTATGTGTGATCACTGATAAATGATTGTCAGGTCTTTGCCAACACTGTCCACCTCTCTGTCTGGGCAGACTGTGTCCAATATGCTGCATTCTATTGAAGCCCAACAGAAAGGTGTGTGTGTGGGGGGTAGAAGATGTATTTAGCCATATGAATATATGCCCTCACATCCATCTCTACTATTTATGAGAAGACAGGTTAAGGGACAGGCATTGTATTGTGATCTGACTCCTTTTATGCCAATCTGGCACTTCAGAACTATGTGAAACTTAAAGAAAACGAGGCTTTATCATCCAAGCTAGCGCTGGTGGCTGTCAGTGAGGAGGTCTTTGATGCTGGGGAAATCACAGACCTTACTGAAGTTCATGGATATGTTAGGTACATTTTGTTAAGCCTAAAACAAAGAACAATTAAAAACCATTTGATTAATGATGACCAGAACAATAAAAGGCAAGAAACAGACCAGCACGATCCCCTATACACATTGCAGCGATTGCACAATTAACTGGTCAGCTGTGCAATTACCTTACAACCAGCTATATGTGCAAAGTATTTGTACATGTACAGAGGGCCTACAACTAACAGAAGCTATGCCATGTGACTTGAGGAGTTTCTCTGGAGAGTGACTCGAAGAGTAGGGGCTAAGACATCAATGTGATTGTGGCTGAGTGACTGCACCTGGAAGGAACCAGGAAGCAAGCAGGCAGAAGGCATATCCACATGTTAAAGATAGACCTGTTCTGGGCCCTGGACATAAGCATCAAATTTCACTTCTGCATGTCTGGACTGGAGAACCACACATGACCCATCCACTCATAAGCCATATCCTCATGGGACTGGCAATTACCCACCTTTAGCACTAAGACTTCTGGGGGTATATCCCAAAGTTTTAGACTTTGCTTGAGACACAGTCTAGGAAGCTTTATGGTGCAGTGAAAGAGAAATCACCTGTCATTCTAGGCCAGGAGTGAGGAATTCTTTTGGGCAGAGGACCACTTACTGAGCTTTGGCAAGCCATTGAGGGCCGCATGACAGGCAACCCAGGGCAGATTAATATTAATTTTCTAAATTTTTTAGGGCCCTGTGGGCTGGAAAGAATGGCTTGGTGGGCTGCATCTGGCCCCTGGGCTGCATTTTGCCCACCCCTGGTCTAGGCCCTTGCAGAAGTGTTCTTAGCCCACCAGCACATTAACTAAGGATCTTCCTGCTTGACATGTTTGTGCCAAACCAGCACAAGTGGATGTGTCTGTGGTTGCAAAGGACTGAGACCATTTCAGCCATAGTTGCTGACCCTTGAAAGGCAGCAATAGGTCTTGGAGGGGAACACATGAGTTCTGGATGCTAACAGGATACAGTATGCAAACCAGCACAAGGTAGTTGGAATACATTGCCCTGCATACCTAGTAGTCACTCCTGCCACATTTGCAATGAAGAAAACTCCTGCTGCCCTCATGAGATTTTGTCACTCCATTATGGTTACTGGGGTTTCCAGTCCATGCTGTATGGGACAATGCTTTTAATGCTAGGAAGAGTGAAACTCAGTAACTGCCAGTTGACAGGACAGGCACAAAAAGAGCAGTCTGTACTAAGATGCACATTTCTGCTTGCTAAACCCAAAATCCAGCTTCTATTTTCCCCCCTTTAATAATCAGTGCACACTTAGTAAGACTGAATCATTAGTTGCACGTCTAATTTTTTCTCTTCGTGTGTGTTGAGGAGGGATGTATGGAGGAAGGGAAACCAGGAAAATATCATGGCTTTCAGACTGATCCAAAGCTAAAGCCACTGAACTGCATGCAATACTAGGTTGAGTGACAGTGCAACCCTGGCTCTGGCCCACATCTCTATGTCAGCTAATTTGGGAACGCAACATCACTGCCTTAGGGTTTGGATGCATGTACATTTGAAACCCTTTCAAAGGGGAATTGTTCCAATTGAATTAATCCTTTTAATTATTATATATGAATAAGCCAAAACAATTCAAACCCAAATCAACTTTAACGCTGCTTCATCCAGATTTAAAGTTGGAGGGTTTTTGCTATATTTGAATTATTCTATGCTCATTCACAGGTAAGAATTTTAGCGTGCAAGTAGACACAATACTTCACCAGGTGCAAGAATGGCATTGTTTGGAAACTGGTTCACAATTGTCCCAGATGAGAAGTATCATCATATACACTGGGCGCATCTATGCAAGACACGTTAATGTGCATTAGCTTTATTTAATGCACATTACGGGCACATGTTTATACATGCACACCCTTAATTCATATTAAAAAGGTGAAATTAGGCTAATTAGGCAAAGGCAGGTATCAAATTTAGGCATGATTAGTTAAAGCGCATTAATGCACATGTAGAGACAAACTGGCACTGACTTTAATGCCAGATCTGCCTTGCCACTAAAGGCTCATGACAAGGCTGCAGGAAATTGGCACTAATTTTAGTGCCATGTCCCTGCACATTTAGATACCTGCCAACAATTGTTTTATGCACATTAGCTTAATGTACATTAAATTTTGTCCTACTTAAATGCATGTGTAGACGCCCCCACTGTCACCTTTCAGACATTGCAGTGCTGTTGAACAGCCACCGGGGATAGTAATGACCCAGACCAATCATAATTTTCTGCTGTTCTTCTCACTACCATTGAGATCAATAAAGGTCCATTACTTCACTTTACTGAAATCTGGAGGATGATACCCTATCTAGGAGTGCCTAGGTGTTTGTATCTGTGCAGGGGGTTTGTGGGGAGCGGGGGAGGTACTGCCTGGACTTCTGCTTCTGGGTTCCCGGAGCTGCCAGACCTTTTATAGCTTTTAAAGAGCTCTTTCCTTTAAGCAACTCATCAATTTATATTGATTTCTGAAAACTGATCAGGGTTCAGTGCATCCCAGGCTGGTTTGGGAGTGGAGGGCTAGCCAGATGGGTGGGGGGGGTGAAGGGTGCCTAGGCCCCTGCTTCCATGTGCCTGGGGGGGACAGAGAGCAGCTTTATGCTGTTAAAGAGATGGCCTGTTTCCTTACCCTGGTGGCAATAGAGATTTGGGCAGGTCCCCAGAGCCCCAGCCCTCAGGCATACAGAAGCAAGGGTCCCCACCTGGCCACTTCCCACCCCATCGTTCATGTAAGAACCATAAAGAAGTAGGGCTGGAAAAGCCCTTGAGAGGTCATCTAGTCCAACTCCCTGCTTGAGACAGGATCATTCCTATCCAAACTATCCCATAAAAGCCCACTGTTCAACCTCTTAGCAAAACTACACAGTCAACCCTGACACAACACATGACTAACCTGCCACAGGTAAATCAGAGGAACCACAGTGGCCAACATCCTACTCCTGTAATAACTGTTAAAATACCCTTGAGAGATCTTCAAGAGGTAGAAGACTACTTCCCCATCTCTTCTACAGAGGAAGGCAAAACCCCACAAAGTCCATACCAGTTTGGACATGGGGCAAACTTCCTTCTTGACCCCAAATATGACAGTCTGACCCTGAGTGGAGGGGCAGGACCCTCTAGCCAGGAACCTCTGGCTTTATGTCCCAGGAGGAGAATTGACACATGCTAGTCAAAGTGCCCAGCCTCAGCTGTAGCCAACATCCGGTACCTCTGAGGGTGGCTTAACTCCCTCTTCCCCCCAAAACACACACATAACAGCAGGAAAGGTTGGGGCGGGGGGGACGGGACAGGGTGGAAATTCCTTTCCAGCCCCATGTGGCAACCAGCAAAGGCCAAAAGCATCAGAAATACCCAAAGTAGAACATAGGCATAGCTATGCCCAGATTATCCCTGACCAGTGGTTCTCCCACCTCTTCTTGAACACCTCCAGTGACAAGAGTCCACAACTTCCCTAGGCAGTCTACTCCACTGTTCACTGGTCTAACAGCAAGGACATTTTTTTATGATATCCAATCTGAACCTACTTTGCTGCAACTTCACACCATTTGTCTGTATCCTACTCTCTGCCAGAGGAAAAAAAGGCGTCTTTATTTTTCTTTATGGTGGCCCTTCAAGTATTTGAAGAAGGATATCATATCCCCTCTTAAGCACCTTTTCTGCAAGCTGAACATGACTAGCTCATTAAAATATGCTTTGCTTTCTAAGAACTTTATTGCTTTTGTTGCCCACCTCTGGGCCCTCTCTACCTTGTCCACATCCTTTTTAAAATACAGAGTCCCTAACTGTACAGAATACTCTAAGTGAAGACTAACAAATGCCAATAGACAGGCACTTTCACTTCTTGTGTCTTGCCCCTAATGCTTCTATTAATGCACCCCAAAACTGCATTTGCCTTCTGTAAGGCTGCATCACATGGCAGACTTGTATTGAGTCTGCAAACTCTTAAGATTCCCAGGTCCTTCTCCATAGTGCTGCCATCCAGGTACATGTCACCCATTTTGTATTTGTACTTTTGATTATTCTTCCTAAGATGTAGCACCTTGCACTTGTCCACATTAAGCTTTATCCTGTTGGCTCTAGCCCAGCTTTCTAATGTCAAGATTCTTCTGAATTGTGCTCCCATCCCACAAAGTGTTCACAATCCTTCTCAGTTTCATGTTGTTATGTGTCTACACAACCTTAGACTGTACCAGCTGCTGCACTTGTGAAATGCCCCCCTCCGCCCCTTTCAAAAGTGTTCCAAATGTACGTGTGTCCACACCTTGAGGTGGCACATATATGTAGACAAGGGAAATTACAGACAAATATAGATAATTGCTGTGAAGAAATGATCTAAAATTCTTGGTTCAGTTAAGCAATCACATTCGTTGATGCTTTTCCAAAGCTCTTATTGCAAGCTGCAAATTTAGTCTGTGGTTAGGATTTGTTATCTACATGGGAGCCAGAAAAGAATTGTTTATTAAAGTCAGAGGGCAGTCACGTTTATTTGGGGTTGATTAAATGAGCTGTCCTAGAAGATTCACTCTCCAGTTAGGACTGGAAATGCTGTATACAACTCTTTCTCACTGCCCGGTCACAGAGGAAAAAACTAACGCAAGGTGGTGTTTGGAAGTTATCTTAATTGTCATTACTGCAGCTGACGGATCAGTCTATTATCTGATGTTGCATTCACGTGTACCTTCCCATTTATCTTTCTGACTGATTGAAAGATATCCAGGAAGCGAAGAGAATAAATCATTTCAGAAAAACCCTTGCCATAAATCTGCCCTGCCACTTTAAGGAAAAGCGGTGGTTTGAACACATTAAGAAGAATGGATTTATTAGGCCCATACTTTCTACCTCAGGAAGGCGTAGATCCCACTGGGGCAGGAGAGTGGTCACAGAAAAACAAGCAGCGAACTTACAGCAGAAGCTGCTGATGCGAATGACAGTTTGCTGGTGGGAATAAAATGCTTCTTGTTTGTTCGGAGATGGAGATAACAGAGTCAATAGGTCAAGTGGTGTGGGAATGCAGAAGCCCTGAGGGTAATGTAGCATAATAAAAAATGAGGGATCCAGGGCACAGAAAGTAATTTCCACAGTGGATTGACTTGCAATTCAGAAAGGGCTTAGATCTTGTCTGCATTTAAATATTGACTGATAACTTAACTCCATTACCCTTCTGTCTTAAAAGTATGCAGATAGGCTCCCTTTGAAGAAGTTGCTTTGGGATCTGGAGACACATGCCCACTGGCTAATGAAGAACTAAAGAGAGGATCCCTATACATTCATCTTTGATTTGTGTATGCAACGAGTGGACATATTGTGTTACCCAAAGATGCCCTGCACATATGAATTGGTCCAAAAACCATTGGTGTTTTCAGAAGACATCCATTAGAGTGAATAAATATTGTATGCAAAAACCATTGTATTGGTTGTATTGTATACAAAACATTGTATTCAAAACCTTATTCTGAACTGGGGTGCTAAAAGTTGGGCCCATGGGCCAAATGCAGCCTGCAGAGCCATCACTTCTGGCCTATGGAGCTCTGCATGGGTCAGGAAATTTGGTGTCAAGGGAGAGGCGCCATACACCAAGCCCCTACCAGAGCCAGGCCATGTCCCCTTCCCCCTACAGGGCTGGGCCACATCCCCCCACCCCACAACAAGGTTGGGCCACCCCCCCTTTTTCCCATGGAGCTGGGTCATGTCAGCACCCCTCGCCGCATGGCCATGGAGCTGGGCCATGCCTCCTACCGCCCCCTCACGGGGCGGGTCCACAGCCGGGCCATGCTCCCTTTTCCCTGGAGAAGCAGGTTTGGACCAGGTTGTGCCCCCCATGCAGAGTTTGGTCACATCCCACCCTGGGCGGGACTGGGTAAAGCCCACTTCCCCACTGTGGGGCTGGGCTCCCCCACCCACCCTGGCTCGATGGTGGCTGGCCCCACTGTTCTGCTACCAGGAGCCAAGTGTTACAATGACAAGGGTGGGATATAATCTAATAATAAATACATAAAAAGATGAAAACATCTTGTCACTGTCTGTCTGTTTTAGGATTTTCTAGGTGGCTCACTATCAGAATAGTTACATTGCAGTACCCTTGGGTTTTATGTACCCAGCACACTGTAAAGTACACCTATCTGATAAAGGATTGCACTTAGCTGAGCTCGGGAAGTAGTTTGCAATTTAGACTCCTGGGCAGAAAGGAGGGGCACAGAGTGAGCACTGGGCCACAAAACAGAACTGAAAGGGCAGCCAGGCTTATTTTGAGGGGGATTACACTGACAAGTACAGCAAGGTTTACAAAACTGTTTCTAGTGCTAGAAAGCTTGAGTTGGAGAAAAGTGGTAGAAAATGTAAAAATAAAGATAAACCCAATTACAGAGAATGGGCACTAATACCTTGGGCTGATTATTTGCTGTTTCATTTCAATGTCTTCTGTGTATTAAGAATTTTACTTAGAAAGTTCTGTTCCATAAACTCTATCCTTCTGCCTCTGATCATGTTTAAATATTTGCAGTTTCAATGTATTTGGGTGTACTTTCATCCTCCAGCAAAAAGTCACTCCAGGACAGGCATTAGCGATTTGCGGTGCTCTTTTTCAGCATTAAGACATTTTCTCCTCAGATTTACGCCTCCCAAAATCCTTCGGGAATATTTTAGGTTATTATTATTACTTATTACTGCCTGGGATTGTCTAGGATCACCCTGCTTGAGAATCGCTGCATCATGGGCACCAGCTACCCCAGTGGCATGAAGGAGCGTAGGTCGATTGATGCCTTTGCCTTGCTTTTCCCATTACACACATACTGTCATTGGCCAGCAGCATATAGCTCAGGAGAAAGGAGAAATAGAAATGAAAATTACAAATAAAACTAACTGAGGGCAGGAGAGGAGAGACAGTCTGTCCCAACAGAGACCGAGAACCCGATGACAAGCCCAAGCCCAAGCCCAAGCCCAAGCCCAAGCCCAAGCAATTAATTTTTATAGACAGAAGGATAGAAACACAGAATCTTCCTGATTTTCAAACAAGGACGTGTCTTTGTTTAAAGCTTGCATGCTGGTCAAAGGCTTGGAGTGGATTCACATTCTGTCCAATGATTCTGTATGATACTTATAGATACTTAATTCTGTATGATACTTACAGATAATCTTCACTGGGAAAAAGCCACATTTTTAGAAGTGTCTGTAAATACACATTAACTAACTCAATGAAAACTAGTGAATGAGTTAGGCTGAACTATACACTAGGCTTGCTTACAGTCATTATATCAATGCACTAAGCCATGTAAAAGCTACAAATGGCCTTGTAGGGTTTTATTTTGTGTTAGTTACTATATGTCAGCTAAACAAGGTAAAAAAACACTCCTTCCATTACTGACAAGGCGGCCCTTGTTTCACGTTACTGTTAATTGATTGAATTGTTTGCATTTAATTTTTCCTTCTATTGAAAGTTCCTAATCCTACTGTACCACTGAAGCGCTGGAAATGTAGTGCCACCTTATTATTCCATGTAAATAGTGTTTCCTCCTGAGGACCAGGGATTATGAACACCCCAGAAAGTTTAGAATGTAGCCTGAATGTTAGGCCTTTGTGAAGACTCAGGGAAAGAAGAAGCTTAATTAAAAGGCTATCTCTCTGTAGGACCGACTCATTCAAGGGATTGTTAATGGGATATAGAACCTTTCACCTCTAGGTCACCAGCTAGAATCTTACCCTGGTTGGGAGTGATGGAAAGTCAATATCATCTGATGGCTATTCATTGGCCTTTGTGAAATGAGCTTGTTAAACCTCTCAGTCATTCCTGTTCTAATAGAAAGATATCCTCATCACAACCTCTCATCACAATTGGCAGTAATTGACACCTTGCTTCTGGTTTTCATAAGAGAGGGCAAGGGTTGGGACCCACCGAAAGACAGCGTGGAGAAATTTACAGTGCTCCAACCTGCAGATAGACAAATGACTTGAGTTTCCAGATTGTTGATGATGATAATTTTTTCAGACACTTATTTCTCTTTAAAAATTACAATGATCTAGCTGAAATGCTAAGGAACCCGATCAGTTGTTTTGTCTTGTAGTTAGTGTAAGTAGCTAATGCCTGGGTTGTAACTTTGGCTCGGTTATTGACTCCTCCTATGAGTTTACGCCAGTCATTGAAGTCAACATTTTCAAAAGCCTCTCAAGTAGGACATCTGACAATTGACCCACAGAACTCCAAATATGTTGGTCTTAGCCTCTCTGTTTCTCAATTTGTCATTAGAAAATTGGGGTAATAACCAGAGGCTGCTGCAAATTTTCTAAGTTATTTCCATGAAAATGACATTTTTGACAAAACGGGAAGCTTTCATGAAGGTTCACTGAAGTCTAAAATCTTTTTGTGTTTAATGGAAAATTTAAACAATTGCTTTCTGACAAAACCTTGAAACAAAAGCAAAAGTGGAAATGCTTTTGACAAACATACTTTCAGCTATCCCATCTCAGCAGTAAATAAAAACTGCTGTACAGTGGCCTAATTAAAATAACTGCAGGGACTCGGCATTTGGTGTCATGCTATCTGAATCTCCTGCTGGTTCGCTCCAGAGCTTTGTGGCCCATGGAAACTGAGCTGAGCCTTAGCCCTGGATCTGCCCAGGTAAATGTGCAGCAAAGGGGAGTTTGTGTTGCAGCAGCTATTCAGGATGTTCCAGTCCCTGAGGCCAACACCTTTTACCAGCACTAAATTCACATGAAATATTAAACCAGAAAAAATAAACAAAGAAGCATTATTAACAAAAAGCACAAACACCCAGCTTAGATAAATAATGTCATCAAAGTATATAAAAGGGCCTCCAATTATACATTATTAAGAGCAGCTTTTTAAAAGTGAGATGACAAAAATAAAGGAGAAAGGAGGGAGGGAATATGGGGTAAGGACAGGAGGAGGAACAAGAATAAGAGATTCCAACAAAAACGAATTCTCCCCTTAGTACACTCTGACTTGGTGCCTGTAAATGAGGAAAAATCATTTCAAAAGGCAGCTCATTAGCACTGACCTGATAGTGCCAGGATACTGAGGTGATGGGGTCCTCAGGTATGTAATAAGCTACGGAGAGCAGATTTAGGTTAGACACCAGGAAGAACTTCTTCATGGTAAGGGTTGCCAAAATCTAGAATGGGCTTCCAAGGGAGGGGGCGCTCTCCCCCACCTTGCGGGTCTTTAAGAGGAAGCTAGACATACATCTGGCTGGGGCCAGGGGGTTGGACTTGATGATCTGCTAAGGTCCTTTCCGACACAAACATCTATGACTCTTAATCTATTAATATAACAGTATAATAACTAATACTCTACTCCTGACATGCACTGGGAACATTTGCATATGGAATTCATGCTATTTGGGTTTATTGTGCAGTAGTTTACTACGCAATAAATTAGCCCTAGGCAGGCACCTACATGTGCAGCCATCTGGGAGCAGATTTGATTTGCCACTTATGGAAATAGCCTACTCCAGGCCTATTCCCATCATGCTTCATCATGGTTCCTGGCCACCTCCTGCAGCAGCTGCCTGGGTACCAGGGGCACTCTTTAAAAGGCAGTGTTGTGTGGTGCTCCCTGGCCACCTCCTGCTTTTGTGGCCTGGAGCAATCTGCAGCATGCTGGCACAGCCCTCTACCACCCTGCCTGCAGAGCCTGGGCCCACCATGCAATGGCTTTTCCACCTCCAGGCCTGGCAGCGACAAGCCATGCCCCCAGGCTTCTGTTTGCAACTGCACTCATCGTGCTTCACCTCTGCACCCGGCCCGGGTTAGTCTTGAACCTGCCTCCCCCCATGCTGCCCAGCCGTGGGGCCAGGCTCACCCCTGCAACTGAAGCCCCCTGCCCCCGTGCTGATAATGGGCTACCTGGGCCCACTGGGCCTCTGGGCTGCCTCCGGGACCTCAGCAAGGATGCCGATGATGTGCAAATGGACACCACCCCGAGTGCTGTGCATGAGCTCCTGAGGCTCCATCCTTGCCACCTGTGGGCTGCCCTGCCAGCCAGGACTGTTCCACCTGTGGGCTGCCCTGCCAGCCAGGACATTTGGGACAGTGAGCAGTGACTGAACTCATTCTGGATAACCCAGGCCATGTTCCAGGAGCTCCTTGGCCAGCTGCATCCTCACCTGGAGCAGCAGTCCACCACCACGTGGCTGCCCTTCCCTATGGAGACGTGTCTGGCCATCACTCTGCTCAAGCTGGCCATGCAGGTCAGCCTGTTTTATGTCAGCCACCTCTTCAGGGTGGGCAAGGCGACTGCCGGGGGTGGCTGTTCTGGAGGTCTGTGGCACTGCCGAGGACGTGCTGAGGCACACCGTGCTCTAGGTCCATGACCCCCTGAAGGTGGTGGCAGGGTTCTGTGCCCTGGGCTTCCCAGTGCATTCGGGCTCACATCCCCATCACCTGCCACCCCATAGTGAGTGCCCATACTACAGCCGGCGGGACTTTCATTCAATCATGCTTCAGGCTGCTGTGAACCTCACTAACATCAGTGCTGGCTGGCCTGGCAGCACCCAAAATGCCTGCGTCTTCTGGAACTTCACCCTGCCAGCCATGGTGCAGAGTGGACACTTTGCACCAGGCATGCCAGAACTCCAGCTGGGCAAGGTGACGGTCGCACCCATCCTCATCGAGGACCTCACCTGCCCACTCCTGCCCTGGCTCATGTGGTCCTACACTGGCCAACTCAACCTCAAACCAGGCACATTTCAACAGGTTCCTGGGCTGGATCCACACACTGGTGGCATGTGCCTTCAGCCTCCTAAAGGGATGCTGGTGCACCCTGAGGGCATGGAGGCCAACATCCCTGCATGCTGCATAACATCTGTGAGACCTGGGTGTAGCTGTTCTGTGAGGCCAGGGCAGAGGAGGCATGGCCAGTGGAGGATGCCTGGCAGCAGGAGAGCCAGCTGTGGCAGCAGTGACAGTGATGACCCACCTCCCCACTGAGTCCCTGAGCGAGCTGCACACCCGGCAGAGGGGGCCAGGGCACTGTGTGCAAGAGGAGGTGGTGGACCACCTCCTCCTGCACCCTCCCTGTAGGCCACCTGGCCAGCTTGCCATGGACCCTGGCTCCATCATGAACCCTCAGCACCATTCTCACTGTGGACAGTTTTCAGCCAAAGTCTTTATTTCCCTCCACAAACAGTCTTCCTCCCATCCTCCCTCCCCAACAACAGACACCTCCACCAATAAAGCACCTTCTTCTCCATGCAAACTATGTACATTGTTCTCTGTGTTGCCTCCCAGATGCACAGATGTGGACCCTGTGGCAAGGCTGGTGGATGCAGGACTTGCCTGGAGGTGAGGGCAAGCCACTGCTCTGCCTGTGTGCTGGCTCCCCATCCTCCAACATGGGGCCAGGGTCAGCAGGGCCCACATGAAGTGCTGGCCCCTCTGCAGGCAGCTCCTGTTCAGGGGCCAGATTGCACCTCGATGAAGTTGGAGGGTGAGGGGGACCCACCTGCCAGGGAACATGGGATAGGTGCAGGGGTGGGGGACTTGGCCACTGGAGGCATTGCTGTAGCTCAGGCCAAGCCCACTATGGGCTTGCTGCTGGGTGGTGGGCTGCTGCCAGGGGTAGGCAGAGCCAGTGCATAAACACACACTGTCCCTAACTTGGCTTTTTGAATACCTGCACTTGAACACAGAAGTATGGAAAGGGGCTATGTTCCCTAAAGAACAAAATAAGCACTTTCTTTCTTCAGTGTGGGCTGCATCATTTATGTAGGCATGGTTAATATTTAATGGAGTGCTAATGCACACATTAAATTTATTATTAGACCCCTCTTGCCTAATGCTGCCAGTTTCACAAAATAAGAGAACAGCTCTACAGGGATTCTGTGACAGGAGGTTCCTAAGATTTACCTAGGATTACACCAGTGGGGACCAACTTTTTTGGCAGGTATGCCACAAATCAGCCCTAAAACCTCTCTGAGTGCCATGCTGATCTGCTGCCTGGGCTTGATCTGCTGCATATCTTTCTGCTTCCATCCTTGTGCTCTCTGCCTGATCTGCCTCTCTGCTCCCTGCCTGATCTGATGCTCTGCTTTCTGCTCCCTGCCCCATCTGCTATTGTGTTGCCTGCCTACTCCCCAGTCTACTGCATGTCACACATAGAGGCTGCCCATGCCACTTGTGGCATATGTCCAGGACTGGTCACACCTGGATTAAACACTGACACTTTGCTAGGAACCTGAGAGCCACTCTTCTGCCTCTCAATACACTTGTATAAATATATTATCATATTTGATACTTTGTTGCCTTTGTATGCTATCAAGTGGTCCAGCCATTTTGTTTCCTGATTTGCTGCACTCTTGGGTTGATGGACACACACACCATGCTCTCTCAGGGCAGTTTTCCTGCCTCTCAAGATGTATGTGAGGAAACACAACACTCACTCATGTGATTCCTTTAACAGCTAGTCAGAAAATGCTTAGTGTTTGATTCAGCAGCACTGCAAATGCTAAAGTAGCTTTGTCCTTGCTGTTAAGAGCTGACACAGGGAATAGTTAAAGGGAAGCCATTAGCAGAATCCAACAACAAGGTCTTAAAAACCTGAGAACTACGCTACCTACTTTTGAGTGACCTCTGCTGTCACCTTTTCTATCACCTCTATCCATATACACAGGCACACAGCACTTCTAACAGCACTCAGTCTGCAGTTAAGGGTCACATTTTAGGGTTTATTGGTTGCATTTGGCGCTCAGGCTATATTTTGGGAACACTGAAGCAGAGGTGTAACAAAGCAGCCAGGTGGAATGCATGAGGGCAGTGGGATGTATGGGGACAACTGGGCTGGGCAGCTGGCACGATCACACACCTGTGCATGATCACACTGCTCCCCCCCATCACAAGTTGGCACCAGAGTACCTGTTCTGGTCACTCTGCCCTAGTTATGCTGCTGCCTTGAAGTATGGCACATTGCCTTTCTATAGATCTAGTGCTGTGCCCTGTAGTTTTGTCCCTTGTTGCTTAATCAGCTAACATCTTTGCGGTCTGAAAGCAATTTAGACATCTTATTTATGCAAGTGGGTGAGGACCACTGATGGATCCAGCACCAGCTGCTGCTGCCCTGCTGTGCTGACATTCAGCTTCATGGAAGTCCTCTCTAAAACCCTTGATGTTGTCATCTCCCCTCTCCTAAGACTGCCAGTGTTGGTATGCAGACAGTTGATGAGCATTAAGTATGTTGATACGCAGAGGACAGAGGGCCTTGAAGATGCTATTTGGAAAGGAAGAGTGCATAGCTCCTAGTACCAGGAATGTCACAGCTGTTCACGGTAGAAATTCTGCCCTCCTATCATGGCCCCAGATCAATGGATCAGTTGAGGTCTGGTGACATCCATAGCAGCCTTCTAGCCAATGACACCTAAATATTTCCCTCCTTCAGGAGACAAAGGAAAGGAAGGAAGCCTGGCTCTTGTCAAATGCAGAGCTGACAGCTTTACAACCTCACTGGGGAAAGGAGCTGAAAGAATGAGCGTTAGATTTAATCTGTGCTGACAGGGATGGGTGATGGGTATTTTTATAGTGGAGGAAATGTATCGAACAGGGGAAATTAGACCAAAAGACGATAAGGATCTGGTCCTGACACAGCCAATTAATAGATGTTTACCAATGATAAAACCTGGTAGATCAAAGCAAATGCACTCCATTTTTTACTGTAGTTGTCCAAATAGTTTGTTGGTGTCCCAATCTACACCACCAGACTTGCAACGTTGTCTGGTATTTTGGGTAATGTCAATATTAGGGATGTGCTTTTGATGTCATCTAGAGCATCTATACTTTCCCAAAGTTTGAAAGCACTTGGACTCAAAGTTTACAAGTTTTCAAAGAACCCCAAAATATATGCAGCCCAATAGTTCCTCAGTGCTCAGAGAGAAACAACTTGAATCTGGTATTCTGGTTTAGTACGTAAGGTACCAAATACCCAGATCCTTTATATTTTTATATTCACTGCTTTGATACTACTAGTTGAACGACATTGTTTAAAAACACAGTAGGTATCTTTGATAATTATGAGAATCTTAACTTTAGTACAGATGAGCAAATTGATATATATTTGTGTTTTGGATGCTTATGTGAACCTTTTTACCTAGAAAATGAGCTGGAAAATTCCTGACAGTAATTACATAAGATTTCTAGTACTTACTGGTTTGCTCTGAATGGTAAATACATTTGGAACAACTTACCTGAATATTAATTTGAAAAATGTAACGAAGGATTAACTTCTATATCACACACTGTTTATGCATGTAAAGTATGTAGTCACACCATTGCAGTTTGGAGCACTTGGAATAAAGTTTGGAAGTTTGCAGTGTGGAGGTTGGACTACTATCTCCCCTGTGGCAAAACAGAATCAGCCTGCATACCTTCTACCTGGAGTAAAAGAGAGAAGTAGCTTCCTACCTTTTAGTCAACTAGATTAACTGTTAGGGTGCTTGCTCCAGGAGGAAGGAGAGAAAATGAGAGTCAAATTCTGACATGGTATTTATTATATGGCTAAAATGCCATAGAAGTCAATACAGCTGACTCCATGTTAAACCAACAGACAATTTGGCCCTCTGGGATTTGTTTTTTTGCTGAGCCTGCCAGCAAGTCTGCCAATTCTTGACATGTTACTTTTGGCAGTGGCTGAAACAACAAATTCTCTATAGTAGTAGGTTTAGAGTATTGTACCCATAATGGTCCAGGAAATATGTGAGTAGCTAGGGTTTTTTGGTGGCACGTTTTATAGTTGGGAGAGATGGGAAGCTTTTAGGCACAAAGGGCATTTGTATCAATGGCAAAATGTGCATCAGCACTGAGAAAATGGCAGCAGCACACTTTTGAACTAGAACACATGAAGATGTTTTAATTCAAAAGCACACCGCAGACATTTTCTGTGTGCTGATGCACATGTAGCTCTTTATACAACTGCATGCAGTGAAGCTCTGGCCGCGTCCGCTCGTGTGCTCCAAAGATTTGATTAATCAAGTCTGCTCCGACACGGTGGATTTCCGGCGCACTGGAACAGCCAAAGGTAATGCTCAAAGTGCCCTTCCTCAGGTCTTATAAACTCTTTTGAAACAGTTTTTAAAACAGTTAAAAGATGGTACTTTTTTGGTTATTTCACCTGGTTTGGATTGTATCTTAGGCCTCTGGGAGACATTTATTTAAAGCTGAAATGGGAGCTGATCCCCAATCCTAACAATTGTGCCTCTTGTCATGCCCATGGGAATGGCAGGATCCTCAATTCTGGGATCAGGGATGAGATCTCAATCCTGTCCTACTTGATGGAGCAGAGGGAGCCAAGATCGCAATCCTAGGTTCCCCCAGAATTGGCAAGTAGAAAACCAGGTGCCTGGTAGTCCCCAGCCTTAAATTGCCAATTAGCTGATTGTAGTCTCAGGCCCGGGATCGCACCAGAGTCAGTTGAAGACCCCATTGTGGTCCCACGGCTGGGATCACATATCATCTGATGGGTGGTCTCATCCTTAGGACGGCACCGGAGGGAGTGTGACACTCCAGTGTGGTCCTGCAGCTGGGATCACTCTTCAGTTGGCAGTCCCAGTGCTCTTGTACTGGGCACAGTGGAAACCAGCCACAATTGTTCACCTATTTTGTAGAATAATCTCGTGGCTTATTTTCCCTTTTATCACACCAGTAATTTTATGAACATGTGGCTGGGTCACTATTTAAGACACAACTGAGTGGTTAAGCACATCTTAATTGTAATGTGTGCTAGAAGCCTCAGAGATGAAAGTCACTACAGCCTGTAAACACTTCACTGCCTACATATTGATTTTTTATTTTCCATTGGGACATTTCTCTGATCCTGAAAATGACATGTCCATATCATTTCCCCAGAATAAAGTTTTTTCTTTCCATTCCCTGAAATGGAAATTCACAAAAAACCCAAAACATTGTGCGTGGAAAAAATGGCATAATGGCAATGGCACAAGCTACATGTCAGAATGAAAATAATCAGCAATCTATGTGATTCACCATCTCACTCTGCCCACATAGACACAGAATAAATGCACCTCTGGATACTGCAGCAGACATCGCCACAGATTTATTAGGCCTGTGCCTAAACAGGACATGGCAGGCTGCCCCTAACTCCTCTTTATGCAGTGAGAGATGTCCCATGCATTACCTAAATTATAAATTCACCACAGTGGTTTTCCTCATCCTAACATGAAAAAGCCAATGAATTGCAGAATACAGCTCTGGAATATGTTTGAGGCCATTCCTTCTTCTGCCCTTTTGAGAACAGACAGTTCCTCTCAAACTCCTCTAAACACCACGTCACCCCCTAAAGCTTTTTAGCTGAACCTGACCAGTAGCATCGATTGTCAGCCGCAATTGTTGCTGGCTTTGGAAGCTAAAGGATAGCAGAATTTTTATTCTGGTAACCTGCAATTAGCTGGGAAGATGGAAAACACGAACACTGGAAATCCCAATATGCCCTAGGAGGAATTTGGCACAAGTCCTAATTAGGAGGCTGTTTATTCAGGAAGTCACTCAGGTAAGAGAAAAGTCCATTTGCTTTTTCAGCTTGCAGAAGTTTATGAAACAAACTATAAGACTTATTTGGGTTTCCAATATATGGTTCAGTAACATGAACCAACTGAGTCTGTCACAGCAGACAGTATCAGGCTTCTGCTTCCATATAGTAGCACAGAAGGAAACCTACTCTAGAGGCAGCACTATGCTGCAGACACCTGGCGTGAAACCAGTGACAGCAACAGCAGCAGATACCAGCTCAGCAGCATAACAAGGGGTGGGCAACAAGGGCAAAAGAACGGCAGCTACTGTTTGTTGCCACAGCCAGCCCAGCTCCTGCTGCTGCTGCCACCAAGGCACAAAAACTGGGAGTCACATCTCTGTAGCAGGTGTCTCTCTTTTCCCCTTGTATACATGATCCTTCAATGGCAGTTTGGCTGTTGGAATAAGATCAGTGGCTGTGTTCATAAAAATGCGGAATATGGATTCAATCATTTCCTTGAGCGCAAGAAAGTGCACAGAAGACGAAAAAAGCACAAGAACACCTTGAAACCAGCTAGCACAAGGTTCCCCGTACATACCACTCCTCTTTAATCCTGTGCTATTCTGTTCACTAATGGGTATTACTCTTCCACACTGACCACCTGCTAGTGCACTGCTAAGAGGCCTGCCTGGCCCAAAAGACCCTGTAGTCTGGAGAAGAGAAGGTTCAGGGAAGTTTTGACAAAAGTCGGCAAAAAAATGAAGGGCGATTACAGAGGGGATGGAGATGGACTTTTCTCTGTAGCTATAAGGCACAGCACTAGGAGTAAAGGCCTCAAGCTGCAGCAGAGTAAATTTAGGTTGAAGAAAGGAGGAACTTTCTGACAAGCATTAGAGCATCTGTGAAATTTCCATGCTTGGAGATTTGCAAGAGCAAGTTGGGAAGACAGGGATGATCCTGTCTTGAGCTGGGGGCTGGAATAGATGGCCTTGTGAGGTTTCTTCCAGCCCTATTTTCCAATGATCCTATGATGTTCACAGCTAATGATGTACTTCTAAGTAGGTTAGACCAGACCTAAATTTTCTTCTTATAACCAACTCTAGATGCTCAGTCAGAAGGAAAAGCATGTGGCTCCACTGAAATCAGGGTATGGACATATGAACAACATACTATACGGTAAAAGAGCTCAGGACTTCACCGCATGTTAGGTGCTCTGCAGTCACTGCCCGTGCGCCTGCTCTTATCCTATGGAAGATAGTGTGGTACTTTAGCCCAATGTCATGGAGAGCTAAGCGGCTGTGGGTTAATTTCCAGTTACCACAGGGCAAGAGCAGGCACACAAGCAGCTATCATGGAGTGGCTAAGTATAGCGTCCATGTCCCCTTGTGCTCTGTTCATAAGACCATGCCCTCAGTGGAGCTGTGATGATATGTACCAGCTGAGGATGCAACTCCCTTACACACAGGCAATAAAAATACTCTGGCTTTATAAAATGCCTTTAATTTGAGAGATTCCCAAGTACTTTCCTAATATCAATTTCACCTCATACCTCGTGAAATGTCTAGGTAGCCTTGCCCACGTTTTACAAAAGAGACAGAGGTTAAAGCCAAACGTTTTCAGATTTGCTTCCTTAAAGGTAGGCATCCAAATGCACAGTTAGGAAGCTAAATAACTGGCCTATTTTTATGAAGTGCTGGGCACATGTAGTTCACACTTGTTATGTCTACACATGCACTTTAATACACAGTACCTATTTTAGTGCGTTAAAGCTTCAAGTATAAAAACCGTGCAATTATGCCAATGTGAAGTAAAATAGGCTTCTCTGGATTAAGCACCCCTTCAAAACTGTGCCCATAGATTACTACACATTCAGGGAACCTAATGCACATTTGTTTACTGTCTCACACCGGAGGGGTGGGGGTGTGGAAAGGCATCTATACATGTGCTCCAGGATATGAGGGGTGTCATTTTGAAGTGCAGGAATGCTGAATAGACATGACATGAAGACTGCTGGAGTGCACTAATTAGCACACTCCAGCAGACTCGATTAATCAAGTCTGCTCCAACGCATGCTAATTAGCACACACTGGAGAAGATGTCCAGCATGTGTATAGGTGCCTGGAGGTACTAAATGTAATGCACATTAAGAAAAGTTCCTTAATGTACATGTAGATGAGCCCACTAAGTTTAGCAGAAGCCAGGTTAGAATCATAAGCAAAGCTCATGGGCTCAGATTTTAAACCTGGAACGGATCCAGCATGATTATACCCCACATAATACAAGTACTGAATGTTCCCCCCATAAGTCTTGCCTCGAGTCCACAATGGACTCCCTAACTTGTGGTCAAAGAAGATGGGTGATGCCTGTTTGACCCTAGAATATTATTCTCTAGTTGATGTCAGCCTCTTTGAATGATGAATCATTATGAAGTGCAGATCCAATGATGCCTGGGTAGTGATATCTCTAGCTATTTCCATGTAATTCTGCATTGCTGCCTATGGCATTTACACAAGAGGCCCTAACACAGTACCATCCTACATGGCTTTAATTTGCTATTAAAACCATTATAGGCTTTTGTGTTTGGGCTTCTTTCCAAATACAGTAAATCTCCTTTCTGAGGCAGTTTCTGCAACAGCACCACTGCTGACAGAACCCATCAATTATGCTTTGCTCCATTATAAACAACACCCAGGTCTTATCATGCAAGATGCTACACAACCAAGGGGAGCCACTCTGGTCCTGCAGGCTCAGATGTACCACCCTGGAACTGGCACAGTGCAGATAGAGTGCTTTTCTCATCTAGCTCTGCAGATATTTCCCTCTCTAACTTTTCCCTCTTTCACTTTTGAGAAGTGCTCAGGCCTCTCCATTCCCATGAGTATTATTGGAACACTTAGCAAGACCAATCCCCTACTGCGTGGAGGTTGCAGATAGCTGAGAGCTTAATCTTTCAAGACATGATTCTGAACCAGCAAAGAATTTTAAATGTAAAGTGGGCCTCTTGAGAAGCTGATGCCATCTCCATAGCTATTGAGAAACAGTCCTCCAAGATGCAATGTTACACGGCGACTCAGATGTGTTATTTCATGTACATGAAATTAAGCCCAGGCTTAAATGTGCTACTGGCTCAGGGACAGAATATACAGGGCCAGTGGCGATGTGTAGGGGGTGCAGGGGAGTGCACATGCACCCCTTGAGAGCGCTGGTGCACCCCCTGACTGGCTGTGTTCCCCACTTAAGCGATGGGCAGGGGGACAGGTGGGAGCACCAGTGCCCCCCTGCAAGCACTGGCCAGGGAGTGGCAGTCCTGGATGTAGTGCCATGGCCACTTCCAGGAGTACCGCAGCCACTTCCTAGTTGCTGAGTTTTGCCATCGGGTGACTTCCCACCCACCGGTTACCAAGATTGGCCATGGGAGGACCACCTCCCCCCCCGATGGCTGACTTGATGCTGGGGGGCATGTGCCCCACCTGACTAAGTTGGCACCTGTTGCCCATGTATCGGTCCTTGTAGAATCGAGACAGAACGATAGCCCGGGCTTGCCAATATACTTCATCCAACCAGACTTTCTTTGTTTCACTCTCACTCATCAAGTAATGAACCGCATGATGGCAAAAATACCTTTCAAAAGATCAGGAGTGTAATTTTGAAAAGTGCTTTAGTGACTTAGCAGCCTGAGTCCCATTCTCTTCCTGGGGGCATAACTATATAGTTGTGCAGACCAGCAACAAAATGAGAGCAAGCCCTCAAAAGCTGGATGACTAGAGCATTCGCCTAGGTTCTAGGATACCTCACTCAATGAATGTCTGAACATGGGACTTCTCAGCACAGCACTTGAACCATCACACCACAGGTAGCCTCTTCTCCAATAGCAGACCCTTCTCCAACCCTCCCTTTGAAGTTGGCCCCTGGGCAGCCACAACAGGGAGATATGTGGGGTCAAGATGAAAAGACCAAGCCTGGGGCATCTGATTTAGTGAGGTGGCTGCTAGCTTACAAAGGAGGGAGCTGTGGACTCTAGCCTCTTCCCCCAGTATCACAGTCTCTACACTGCACTGGCCTCCAGCCACTTCTTTTCCAGCGATAATATGAGTGGCTTATCTTCAACAGTACACTTGGAGAAGATAAAGATTAGTGCCCGAGCGGTGGCGATTACTTAGAGTACTGTGCAGGGAAAGAAGAGTGTGGGTGAAAGTACACTAGAACCTCGGAGGTAAATAGTTTAGCCACTGAACACCCCATTTCTGTTCCTGAGGTGAAGTTTGGTAGACTTCTGGTAGAGAGGCTAACCTTCATGCCACCAGCTTTCATCCTAAGCACACCACTAAATCCATCATCTACAGCCAAGGTCTACATTACAACTGTATCTGCTTTGATCCCACCAACCAGGATATACACCTTCAGGCTCTGGAGCATGGGTTCCTACAATACAACCCCAAAACTGTAGCCCTCAAATCAACAAAACCAGACTAAGGCCCCACTCTAACCTGCTACATCATCAAGCCAGGATGAGGAGTCCCTCTGGTTGTCACCTACAATCCCTAGCTTGAACACCTGAGACATATCATTAATGACTGTAGCACGGAGCCAAAGGCCCTGTTACCGAAAAAGGGAAGGCACAGCAGGATAGCCTGGCTGTGTAGGTAGGCAGGCAGCTGAGACAAGGCTACCTGCACAGCAATAAGCTGGAGGAATAGGGCAGATTCCTAGGCAGCCATAGGATAAAGGCTGCAAGTAGCAGGGCTAAACTGCTAAAAAGTTGGCCAACAGAGGTGGCCTGAGGCCAAGAGGGCCAGAGCCTAAACCTAAGAAAAGCAAGACTAGGGCCGGGGGAACTAAAGCCTGATAAAGGCAAGATGGACTGAAGCCCAGAAGCCAAGGTCTGGTGCAGTGCATCTAGGCTGAGGGGTGCAGAGCCAGAAAGCCAAAGTCCCAACAAAGGTTTGAAGGTTTGAGAGGGCCATGTATTGTGGTGGGGCTGGGTGGCCCCTCTGAAGCAATATATACCATCTGTGAGGCATGGTGTGGCTATGAAGGTTGGACGGAGGTCCCAAATACAGCCCGTAAGGTGCCTGGTGTCCTAGGGCACCAACAGGATCATGAAGGCCATAGAAGATTGTCTGAGGGCAAATTTGCAGTGGACTGGACCCACTCTGGGCCCTCAGGGAAGCCTTTTTTGAACAACAACAAAGTGTGGCAGGAAAAATAATAGGGAAAGGCACCCAATGGGTTGAAGTGAGCAGAAGTCATGTGTCCGCAAAGGACACCACAGCATCATTGGCCCTGGGCCCTGTCCCAATGACCTCCCACTCCTCCCTACCCCCCGCAAATGGATGACCATCTCAAAGCAGTCATGGGAAACAAACCGGTTCTAGTTTGTAAGGCTTGGGAGGCTTACAAACAGCTTCGCAACCTCAAATAGCAGCTCTCAAGCAACAGGCTACCTAACTCCCAGTCTCACTAAGGCATCAGGCCTTGTGCCCCAATATCAGTACAGACCATGTCAGTGGATTTTGAATAAAATGGGTTAAAAGATCCAAGGTTTATTCACTTGCAACTCCACCAATGTCATATGCCATCACCTGCTTCCAGTGCCCCTCTGCTCTCTACACCAGGCAGACAGAGCAACCCCTATGTTACAGAATGAATGAACGAATACTCCTCTGAGATCAGCTGCTGAAAGACACGTAAGCTTTTAGTAGAACACTTTGACTTCTATGGACTTCATCCCTGACCTAAGAGCCACTGTTCTTAGACAGCAAACTTTTAAAACCAGATTTAAACAGTAAATTATGGAACAAATAATAATCCACAAACTGGATTGTGCTACTCATAGTTGAAACAGAGAGCATGGATTCTTATACCATTACCTGGGTTAACTTTGGTGACTCCTTTGTCCCTATGTGTTTAATGCTTATTTGCTTCTCTCTCCCAGCACTGTCCCTTCTCCCTCTCTCTCTCTTTGCCCCTCCCTTGTCTTTTGTATTCGAATTTCCCTCTCCATCTTATGCTCTGCTTTCTACACATCCTTTCACAGCATCTGATGAAGTGAGCTACAACTCATACATGGAAGAGGACAGCAGGAAAGAAATGGCAGACCTCATGTGGTGGAGAAAGATCTGGCATAGACTTTTTCAGGGGCAGGCCCTCTGAGGAGGGCAGTGTGTGAGGGTACGGGTATGGAGATGGGTGCGTGGGCATGTGGACACACAGTGTGAACTGTGTAATGGCTTTTTAGTGTGCTTTGATCTGCCAAGAGAACCACAGGGGCCACTTGGTAGAGTGTTGGACATGGAAGTACACACTCACACACACACACACAAATAAATATTTTTGCAAAAAGAAAAAAAAAATCTTGTGCTGTACATATAGTTGTGTACTTTGGTTAGTTTATATGGTGCAAATCTACCCTGCCTTCTACCTGAAGTCTGGTACAAACAGGTTTCGACCAATTCCAAAGTATAAGACTGTTCATCAAAGGGTACGTGTGCATGCTATGGCTGCTATTGAACATGCTTAGTATGCTTGACTATACAGTCATGCAGAGCTGTCCACATGGATAAGGAAACTTTTGAAAATGTTACTCATAGCTAACTCTATGGTCTGTCCATCATCTGTCTGCAAAGAGAATCCTCAGCAGCAATTGCAACAGTAGCTAAGTTGTGTTTTTTAAATCCTCTTCTGGAATGAGGTGTAAAACCAGGATTCTGAACACTTATAAATATTAAAGATCCTACAGCGCTGCGCACAGGAGTAGAGGTGTTAACCCCAACGTGCTGGTCAGATTCCAAATCAAGCAATTACATTCAGCCTCTGACATTTTAAATTCCCACTCTTGTTTCTAAGTTCCCACTTTGGTTTCTACTACATTGTGATATTCCTCTTCATTTTTGGGGGTCCTTACCATTAGTTTATTTTTCCATCTATCCCACCATTTCACTAGCAATCGGGCAGTTTCACCGCTGGCAGCATTGGTAAGAATTACGTTGTCCCCCCACATTCATGCAGGGAGATCACCACTTAAATGTTCTTTTATTCTTACCTTTGCAGGCACTAAACAGCGCACAAACCAAAGCCTGCCCATAGCTGTAGCAGGCACATCATGGGTTTAAGTAGCATTTACTAGCTTCTGTTTGGTTAAGGAGAGGCATTTCAGGGACCTAAAGAGCCACTTCATTTTATCATCCCAAATAGGAGTGAACATTTAAAAAAGAAAAAAATGTTATAAGAAAGGATTTGCACAAACAACTTTAGTTTCCGCTCAAAAGCTCTAGATAGGCAGTGGGGAATCTCTCATTTCAATCTCTTCCCCATACCTCTTTAAACTAAAATGCTGGGCCAAATTGAAATTTTCCTGTGGAAAATGTTGATGTTGTGAAAACGATACTTGCCATCAGGATGACCAGTAGGACTTAAAACACCTTAAGGGATCACTGTTTTCAGAAAATGTTGACTATTCCTCTCTGAAACGTCCATCAAACTGGGCACCCACAGCCATTAGTCACTTCTGAAAGCAAAGATCTTTTGTTGTGTTTCCTTATCTATAAATTGGATACTAATACCTGCTTCACCAAAGTGGTGTGAAGTTTAATTCATGTTTACAAAATGCTTTGAGACCCTGTGATGAAAGGCACTATTGACATGCAAATTACTTTTATCTGTACAGATGATTAATCAACTGACTAGGCAAAAGGCAGGGCAGAGTGGCAATTTGCAGACTAACTAATGAAGTAAGCACCTGCTGATGAAAGCTTATGTGTCTCTGAATTAGTCTATAAGGTCACTCTGCCCTGCCTGCTGCCTGACTTCAGACTGAGGGCTTTGTTACAGGGTCATTTGGGTGGTTCCTGGAGCTCTTAGCCCCTGTATTGTCCACACATTAACACCTGAAACTGGTTTTAAGCATTCCTTATGCAGCTCAGGGTGATGCCACTCCAGGGTAGGATTATCTTTGATCTGTGCTACTTGGCTCTTGTTACCCCAAGGTGCAGCCACTCTAGGCTACACTCTAGTGTAAACAGGGTAGCTTCTGCTTTCTGGGCCAGAAGAGCATCAGCCTGAGAGCAGGGGTGGCTGGGCATGGGCAGGTATAAGTAAATAATGCCCTGAGGGTGGGAGGAGGCAGAGGGGAACTCCAAGGAGCACTGGGAGGGCTAAGGGGGTGCAACTGGGAGAGCCCTGGAGGCAGGGGGTGGGGAAGCCCAACATGGGGGTGGGGTTCTTACCTTTCAGTCCTCCAGGCCCCTCTAGCCAGAAGTGTGACTGCTCCAAGCTTGAGTTAACACTAATACCCACCAACATTTTGTGCCACTTAGCATAAGGTATAACAAAGCCCTAACACAGCTAAGTATCTCAGTCTACTGACCAGTGGTAACTACTAAATTGTTGTTACTGTCATCTCGCTCTTCAAGTTTAGAGTAACACAAAAGTGAAAATATATATGTATGATTCAAAGAGAAGAAGGCATGTGCTGAAATAAACCACGGCTTATGAAATCTTATGCATCTCTGATTTAATTAGTCTATAATGTCCCAATCTATCCCACCTTCTCTCAAGCTTCAGACTGACGTGGTTAACTACTTCTCTCTGCAAAGGCTCCACAGGCCTGTCTACAGTACAAAAATTACCTGTTGCCATTACTGGGTGTCAGCAATGGATGCACTGAACTGGAGCTGAACGCAACTTGACTTAGTGTTTGCTAAACTCCTAGTGTAGACAAAACCAGACAAGTTGACTCATGTCCCATGTAGACAAAAGCAAATTAGAAGCAACTCCACACCAGCCAGGGACCCTTATTCTCCTCCCAACTACCCTAATGTAAATCAGGAGTAACTCCAGTGAGGTTGTGCTGGTGTAATCTTCTGAGAACAAAATCAGGTCTCAGCTATTAAAGTCTAAGCAGTAGCTAGGAAATTCCAGTCTACCCGCTTGATGGGGCCAGCACGCACTGACTGCTCTGTAAAGGCTTTGTTAAACCTTCTCTGTACAAAGGAGATGAGTGCATGACACGTAACAGTCACTCCCTCCTCCTTTTGAAGAGCAATGACATTCCTGAGATGCTTGAGAGCTGCTGGTGTTGAAGGCTTTGAAGTGAAGTGCTTGAGCAGTCTATTTTGACTTCTCCGGGTAAGTCATGCTCAGCTCCGTACCTAAGATGGCTTTTCAGCTTGTTTTGACTGTTTTCCAAAGGTGACGTGTTTGCTCAGCCTGACCATTCCCTGTAATTTTTGTTTTCACATTTGTCTTTCCTCATGCTCTCAGCACAGCGGAACATCTTTCGATCCCCAAAGTGGTTCAATGGTTCGGACCTGATTTTTCCAAAGGCAGTGCTGTCTTCAGGCATTTTTGTGCCACAAGGACAAATCCTACCCTTTGAACAGCATGTGCATCTCTGAGGTGCTCAAGCTGGAAAAATCTAAGCCAGGTGCCTGGCTGCAA
This sequence comes from Caiman crocodilus, assembly GCA_030014935.1. Classification (NCBI taxonomy): domain Eukaryota; kingdom Metazoa; phylum Chordata; order Crocodylia; family Alligatoridae; genus Caiman; species Caiman crocodilus. The sequence goes on from JAGPOW010002173.1 coordinate 17,734,252, forward strand.
GTCAAAAAAATGGATTTCTCTGGTGCTAATAAAAGAGCAATGTCTGCATTCATAGAGGAAACCCATAATCCTAGGTGAAATCTCCTCTGCTATAATAGTAACTCCTGTCACCAGGGGCATCTTTACATGGGGGGGGTGGTGTTAGGGTTAGGGTTAAGGAGTAAATTTCTCATCTTGGTAAAGGGAGCAAGTAACATGCCAAGATCCTGCTAGATGCGAACAGAGTCCATGGCATGTTCCAGTGCAGAAAAGGTAGGAAGCAATAATATACATACATGTATTGAAGTTTTATTTCTCTCATCAACTAAATATAATCATCAGTATGGTACAAGGCAGCTTCTCCCAAATAACACAGAAAAATGTGATTCTTATTCTTCAAACCACACATAAGCCATCATAAAATGTGACGAATGATGAAACTGTGGAACACTGCTATTGAGCTGAGTCCTAGTAGGCACATTTTAAAGGTGTTTAATGAGGACTTGATTCTCTTCTTTCTTACTTTATTTTATCCTATTCAGATTTTGCAGCTTCTAATTGTTCATAAGAACCCACCACCAAATCCCAAACTGAAATATTAGCTAGGAATTCAGCGGTTTTTAAATTTATTTTTTCTTCTTAGTTACTATGTTTGTCTTTGGTTGCATCTGGGTATCTGATTTGGTTAACTCTTTGTCCCTCTTAGCAGTATTTATATTGCCTTCAGTGCAATAGGCAATGTACAAATACATAGGAGGGCATGGCTCCTGACCCAAAGAATTTTGTTATGTCATGTGGCCTGATTTCTTAAAGTGATTTAGCACCATAGGGAGAGCAAACATAATCATCTGAGCTTGAACTCTGCAATATGATGAATCTTTAGCTAAACAGTATCAGAGAGACTGATGCCAACTAAATTCAGAGCATATTTTCAAAGCAAATTGAATTAGCCTCATTCCTAGACATACTCTATCCTACACTCTGGAGCAGAAGTTAAATAGTCTTCTGTCCTTTTGATCTCCAGTAGATAGTTTGGCCAATGACACTGTCATTCAAGTAGGTAACGTGCATACACAGGTAAGAGCTCTGAGAAAAACAAAAGCTACACTTAGCTTCAGGTTGCTTGTGCTATGACTAAAGCATTGAACTAGTAAGAAAATAAAGGTAATATACTCTTTTGAGCTAAGGATAATTCAGATTCTAGTCAATTTGTGTATCAGTAAATACATCATCTTGGCTAATGACTGCGCCACAGGTATAGATGGCTATTCCTTGTACAGGTAAGATCGTACAGATAAAAGAGGTGGGAGTGTAGCTCTCTCTGTCAAGGACCACTACACATCCCGGCAAACTGACACTGGCATCCAGGAAGGATGACTGGAGTCTCTCTGTGTTAAAATACGTGGGGAATGTGGCACAGGGGACATCATGGTAAGAGTCTACTACAGACCTCCTAACCAGAAACAAGAGCTGGACCAGGAATTCACCAGGGAACTGGCTGAGGCTGCACACTCTCGGTGCATGGTTGTCATGGGAGACTGTAACTACCCAGACATCTCATGGACAGAGCACCTGGCCAAATCTGATCATTTGCAAAGTTTCCTTATGTGTGTGGATGAGCTCTACCTGACTCAAGAAGTCTATGGGGCTACAAGAGATAAAGCTTTGCTGGACCTGGTACTGGCCAAAGGGGATGACCTAGTCAGTGACCTAAGAATCGATAGAAAGCTGGGTGACAGTGACCATGAGCTGATCACCTTACTATCCATCACAAAGCTGGCAAGTCAGTCAGCAATATAGAAGTCCTTGACTTCAGGAAAGCTGACTTTGACAAGTTCAAGAGGTTTGTTGTCCAGGCCCTAAGGGACCACGACTCAACAGGAAGAGGAGTCCAAGAGGAGTGGTTGCTCCTCAAGGGAGTGATCCTGACAGCACAAGGGTTGGTTATCCCATCTTGTAGAATGGGTACCAAAAGGGCACAGCAACCCCCTTGGCTCAGCAGGGAACATGGGGAACCCCTACACCTTAAAAGAGAGACGTATACAGGATGGAAGGTTGGAATTACCACCAAGGAGGAGTGCTCCCAGCACCTGCAGGGAGTGGATCAGGAAAGCCAGGGCTACAACCGAGCTTCATCTGGATTCACATATCAAGGATAACAAAAAGTTCTTTTTCAGATATGTAGGGAGTCAGCAAAAAAAGCAAAGGTAACATTGGACCCCTGCTGAACCAAATGGGACAGCTGATAACTGGCACCTAGGGAAAGGCCAATCTGTTTAATGGGTACTTCGTGTTGGTCTTTCATCAGTCACATGGGACTGCCCTGCCTAACAAGATGTGGGGTGGCCAGGGTGAGGGCATATTTATACCCAGCATCAATGTTCATCTAGTAAAGGATCACCTTGAGAGGCTGGACACCTTCAAGTCAGCTGGTCCTGACAGATTATGTCCTAGGGTACTCAAGGAGCTGCCAGGTGTCATAGCCCAACCATTGGCAAAAATATTTGGAAATTCGTGGTACTCAGGTGAAGTAGGCTAATGTGGTGCTCATCTTCAAAAAAGTGTGGAAAGTAGATCTCAGGAATTATAGGCCGGGCAACTTGACCTCAATCCCTGGTAAGATTCTTGAGAAAATTATCAAGGACACCCTTGTGCATAAGCTGGCTGTGGGCAACATCCTGAAGAATAGCTAGCACAAGTTTGTTGTGGGTAGGTCTTGCCTGACCAATCTCATCTCCTTCTATGACCAGGTGATGTATCACCTGGACAAGGGAAAAGAGATTGAGGTCATATCTGGACTTTAAAAACGCATTTTAACAGCCTCATGGAAAAATTGGCCAACTGTGGCCTTGGCTACAGCACAGTCGGATGGCTGGGAATTTGGCTCCGAGGTCAGACCCAGAGAATAGTGGTCAATGGTAGTGAATCATGGTGCTCCATGACTAGTGGCGTCCCCCAAGGCTCTGTCCCCAGACCAGTTTTCTTTAACAAATTTATCAATGATGTGGACTTTGGAGTCAGAAGCGCACTGGCTAAGTTCACCGATGACACTAAACTTTGGGGTACAGCATCCACAGGCTAGCGATCCAGGCTGACTTGGATAAACTTAGTAAGTGGTGCGGATACAAACCTGATGACATTCAATACCGATAAATGTAAGGTACTCCACCTTGAGGGGGGAAAAAAACCCCACAGAATACTTATAGGCTTGGCACTTGCTTGCACCACTGCTGAAAGAGACTTGGGGGTCATGACTGATCACAAGATGAACATGAGCCACCAATGCGATGTCACAGCTGGTAAACCAAACAAAACTCCAACTTGCATCCATAGATGCTTCTCAAGTATTTCAGGATGTCATCTTCCCACTGTACTCGGCCTCGGTGAGGCCACAGCTGGAGTACTGCATCCAATTCTGGGCTCCGCAATTCAAGAAGGACGTTGAGAGGCTTGAGAGAGTACAGAGGAGAGCCACACATATGATCAGAGGTCAAGAGAATAGGCCCTATGAAGAGAGGCTGGGGGCCATGGGACTCCTCAGTCTGGAAAAGCGCAGGCTCAGGGGAGACCTGGTGGCTGTTTATAAGAACATAAGGGGTGTACCATTAGGATCTGGGAGAACATCTGTTCACCAGAGCGCCCCAAGGAAAAACAAGGACCAACAGTCATAAACTCCTCCAAGACCATTTTAGGCTGGACATAAGAAAAAATGTCTTTAGTGTCCGAGCCCCCAAGACCTGGAATAGACTCCCTCTAGAAGTGGTGCAGGCCCATACTATGGACTCATTCAAGAAATGTTTGGATGCTTATCTTGCTGGGGTCCTTTGACCCTAGCTGACTTCCTGCCCCTGAGGCAGGGGGCTGGACTCGATGATCTTCGAGGTCCCTTCCAGCCCTAATGTCTATGAATCTATAATATACTTGCAACACATAGATTAGTATGTATAGAAAGTTCCCCTATTCTATTGTATATGTTTATATCATTTTTATTAATCCTAACTAAAGGCTAGACCTTTCAGTCCTCTAAGTATCCAACTGCGAAACCTTTGCATTGCTGAGCCTCTATTTGGGCAAGGAGCTCCATAGCATTTTGTACTTTGCATTGCCAAAACTTGTTTTCGGATGTAAATTAATCATCTGGTTAATCCTACCCATGCGTCAAGCCAGAGATGCCCCCACCTGGGGCACTAAGAGCCATGTTGGCAATTTATCAGAGGCCTGGGAGTCATGAATATGTATGACTTGTGTCCCATAAATAAACGCAAATGCCTCTCACTTTCACTTGTCATTGTTTTACAAGGTTTTTTAATAAAAAGGGATTCGTTCCTAAAACCATCTCTCCAAGGTCCTTGCCTGCGAGAGAAAATCAGGTAGTGTAAGTCCCATTTAACAACACAACAAAACTCCTTCTAAAGTCGGTCAGTAATACAAACTTCACTGAAACACACCTCAGGCTCAAACCTCTTCTAACCCTCATTTCACACCATTCTAACTCTGTGGACTTCCAATTGTTCCTCCTGAAAAGTGTTGAATCCTGTCCATTGTATCTGCCTTTTACTGTCAGGTTTGGTTCACTGATAGGATTCACTGATATAAAGCGGGGAAAATCCCCTAGTACTTAAGCTACTGTCTGAGGATGGCTTTCGAGGAACACAGTCTGTACATGAGAGACCTTCAAATCTGGTCTTTATTTACTTCCATAAGGAAAAAGCACTTTAACAACAATCCCCTTAATAACAAGGTAAAAACAGGAGAGATGAAGTGCCAGGGAAGATGAAGCACCTAGCGTGTAACTGGCCCTTGAGGGAACTGGACCAGGAACTTTGCTCAATGAGCAAGAGGGACTGGCCACTTTAGACAATTAGAGACAAGACAGTGTGGTTTAATTTTCATTAGCCGGTGACTATCCCTTCATGACAAAGTGATTTTCTGAAACAACAGATGATGACTGATGTGATTTAACAGCCCACAAAGCAGAAAACATAATTAAAGTCATGAACACGTATGGTCTGATTGCCTTGTTCAAACTACTGCTGCCCAGCAATATGCTCCCTCCATCCACAGGACATTTTACATCCCAGCATATCCATCCCCTTTTCATTTCCACCGCCCTTTCTCTGAGATCTTTGTACAAATGACCAACAGCCCATTTCTCCTAGAACTAACTCTATATCCATTCAGTGCTATTTTACACTATACACACATGGCCTGATTCTCCACTTTATATTGCCTTATGATATAAAGAGGCCTTCCCCCTTTTACACTTCCACAGCACTGTAAAATGGCCTTAGCATGCCTGAAAACCAGACTCTTTTTCCAGATCACAATAGTCTTACCTTACAGCTAATACTGGCGTTGAAAAGAAGTACTTGCTGAAAGTGCTGAGTAGCAGCATAAGGCTACTTACTAGAGGTTCCCTCTCAGCTTCAGGCCTGGACATATAAGTTTACACTGGAAGACCCTGCCTTCACAAGAGTATAAACAAGGAACAGACACACAATGTATAACCTTAATCCAGCATATTGTACTTGAATTTATCTGACATAGAATTACCCTGAGAAAAAATCAGTAATAAAAATACACTAGCACTGGTATAGGTATTGTGGCTGCTTCTGTCCTTGGGCTTCAGATTTCTGGTTTCTCTGCCACCTGTTGATAAAGTGATATAACAGTGCCTACTGAAGGCAGCTACCTCTAGAAATCTGGCCACTTGTCCTCTCCAGACAGTAAGTAAGTTACCTAAAGTAGCCAAATGAATGGAAGTCATCCTGGATGTGTTTTGTGTCCAGGCCTTTGTATCTAAGAGTCCTAGAAATCAGTGGTACAAAAGATCTGTTAGGCCTTCCTACCTCAGTCCTAAGGCTGTACATGATTGTTCCCTGCATATGTTTCTCGTTCTGGACTAATTAGATGATGTGATTGCCACCATTTCTCCTGAGAAACTCTTGACTTTCAATCAATCCTCGGTGTTAGGAAATGTTTGCTGTTATTTGGCCCCACAGCTTTATTGTGTGGCAAGGCTGAGCACCAGCTGACCCCATTGCCTTGAACTGGGTGGTCAGCACTTCTGAAGTTCAGGATGTGAATACAATATATCTGGGTCAAACTGGTTTATGCAATGTCTGTCCCAGACCCCTTCCTGGTTTAAGTTAAACCAGATCCCACAGCATCCCAGAAGTTTTGCAGACCTGGGGTGGGCTGTGCTGTCTGCTCCAGAGAATAGGGCTGGCCCTGCCCCTCTGCTCCCTAGCCAGAGCTCCAGAGGAGACTGCAGGCACAACAGCGTCTGTCTGGCTTCCCCCTGCCCCCTGCCTCACTGCTCAAGAAGGGATCCCCCCTCCCATATCCCACAACACAGACCTGAACCCCACTGACCATAGGCATGTGGTATGCTAGCTAAAGCTGAGAGCTATCTGTGTGTGTGTCTCCAATTTTATTGGGACAAACAGACAAGATGCTTACGGCTTTTTGGAACTAATTAACAGGTCAATTCGTAATGTCCATCCATTCCTTCCTTGGAAAAAGCTGTTTAAGAAGAGCTTGAACTAATGAGAGAGGCTTTTGTTTTGTTGATGGGCTGACAAACACTGTGTTATCAGTTCCCTGCTGGCTCCCTTACCTGTCACGTTTGCAGACAGCATGAAGAAGTAAGGAGACGGACACTGAAAAGCTCCTTATCATCAACAGATGCAAGTAGTGCACCCCCCTGCCTCATACTAGCTGGGGGTTGGGGGTCTGGCAATACTCCTGCCCCTTGAGCAGTGAGTAGGAAAAAGTCTGGGGCTGTGCAGGCCAGGTTGGGGGTTTAAACCCCTCCCTAATTAGAGCATCCCCTGGCCACAAACACCACTCAGCTCAGCACTATCGAAGGAAAGGGAGGACTGCTCTAGTGCCCCCTGGCACCTAGCCTAGCCTGAGCCACTGCAGGCATGTACCTGCATTTCCTCAGTCCAGAAGGAATGTCTGTGCAGTTGCAAACCAGTTCAAACTAGGCAGGTTGACTAACCTGCAAAGATTGAATCAATTCAGACTCAGGCTTTTTGAATGTCTGTCCCTAGCCCTGAAAATCAGACCTCAAAGTATCTAAACTCAGGTACCCCAAAATGGAGCTGCCCACTTTTGTTTGGGAATTCTGCGCAAGGGGCTCTCTTCTGCTCTTGCTTGCAGTTGCTTTATGCCAACAAAGTCTTTCATAATTCTGGTGTAAGTGGGTGCATCTTCACATTTACTAATGCACCATAGTTATTGCACATTAAGTTTAGTACTTGGAAAACCAAGCGCTAAATCAATGTGCAGTAATTTGTGCTACTGTGCAGTAACACCAGCACACAGGTTGTTAGTGACACTTACTGCACAGTAGCCTAATACTACTGTGCAGTAGTGTATTAGCACAGGTTTTGCCCAGCATGCTACTGCACAGTGTTTTTAGGCTACTGTGAAGTTAGTGTCTCATGTAGACGTGCTCAGTGAGAGCATGAACACATCTCAAAACTGCTCTTTTTCAGGTCAAGTTAATGGCCAGCAGTGAAGTAACCACACCTACTGCTACCATGGAAGGTGTGCAGTGGCAGACTCATTAAGGCATCTCGCTACAAGCTTTATAGGTATGAGCTTGAACGTCAATTCCCCCTCTCCCAGTCAAACCAGCTGTAAAACAGCCACCTTGTCACTGGAGCTAAGGAGTCAAAGGTGGCTGGATGTGCTGTTAGTATGTGGAGTGAGCGATTAATACCATATTTCAGTACAAAAGGATGTTATTTTTTAAAAGCAGTTAAAAATTAATTCCCCTGAACCCTTCATCCCCAGCCCCAAAATCTCATGTGACTTCCAACACCTTGGCCTTATCCCATCCCCCTTTCCCCTCTGAAGCCTTATTCATCTGCTTGAGTAAACAAGGCTTAGTAGAAAGAACACACATCAACTGGCATCCCCCAAACAAAAGTCGAGGGGAAAGGCAGGATTGAGCCTGAATGGCATTCCCACATTTCCATATTTCCAGATTTTGGGCTCTGTGTACAGAGCGTGAACTCTCCTCTACGTCCTGCTCCTGTCTGTGTCCCTTTTATGCCAGCAAGATTTGTTGCTGGATAATTCTAAATGACCATCTCCCCACAACAAAGCCACCCCCTTTAGATGTGGGCAGATGATGTAGAAAATGGGTGGTTCAGGCTGATTTCATGAGGCCTAATAAATCTTCAGTAAATTAAAGCTCATCCCCCTTTCCTCCCCTCCCCAAGCTTTTGTCTTGCTAATACACATTAGACCCTGCCTGGCTACACACTTTGAGGAGTTTCGGAGGTGAGGTCTCTACAAAGCTGCAGATGTGGGGGCCTTAAGGGACCTTTGCCCCCAGTGTCACCCATTAACATCAGCCATGCCAACACAAGAATTTCATCATGGTTCTCTCTTCTCAAAAGGGCTCCAAAGTAACAACTTTGGCTTTTTGAGGGGGAATGAAGGGGGAAAAGAAATAAAAGAATGGAAAGAATGAGCATAAGAGGGAGAGAGAGTTTCCAAAGAAGGTATTCCCTGTAAAACCTGATTTTGTCCCTAAATCACTGGGCAAAGCTGAAGTCTGCCTTGAGACTGCCTAAGAAAATAGTGCATCTCTTTCAGGCTGATAGGGCTTTGGCACCAATGAAAGCATTTACTGGCATATGATGTATTTCCCAAGTCCCCACCACCCTGATCCTCTTAAATTCAGACCATGCAATGGGGAAGCCTAATGGGAGTTTGCCACTTTTATCCCATACTCAGGCATGTTTTCTGTTAAAACATTTTATTTTTTCTTCCTCCTGGAAAATAGAAGGTGGCAGTTACTTATTAGCACATGTTCTAGAACAGACTTGCAAATACATTGTCACTGACCTTTTTAAATAAAGGAAATACATAGCATATACAAACCTGTACCTCTCTGTACACACACACATACACATAGCATACCATTTGTACTCTGGAACAGCATTGTTTCCTATTCAATGAAGCATGCTATCCCCCTGCTCTATGGCAGGTGCTTTTCTTGAACAACACCAGGAAATATGTAGCAGGAAGGCAGCACCATTGATAGATCTGAACTGAACTTTTGCACATTTTAAACCTCACCCTGGATCAGAGCTTGCTAGGATTCTGAAGCATTTGCTTTCATTTTTAAAAAAATGATTGCTCACTTACATACTTGCAAGCTCCAGCTGAGGGTCAAAGAAACAGTAACTGCTCCATGAAAACAATGGTTCTTCAAGACATCTGAGCAAGTGCTGCAGGCTCAACAGAGTCAGGGTTATTGGTTAAAGTATTAAATGAAATTGTGTGACCTTCTCCATGGTTTGTTTTTTTTTTGGAAGTTGTAAGTTCTTCTGATACTAAGGTGATGAATGAACCCTAAAAAACTAAATCCTGAGATAAATCCTACGGATGAAAGGATAGGTAGTCAGATAAACAGACACTCTGAATGTTCAGAAGGTAAATAGATATTTTAGATAGTAACTGTAAGTGAAAGGAAGGAAGGATGGAAGAAGGGATAGGCAGACAGACAGACAGATGATAGACACAGGTTGTTAAACAGACCCGTCCTTATGACCTGCTGCTTACCCCATCTTTATTTGTGTGTTTACTTAGGCAAATTTCTCACTGAACTCAGGGTCTGTCTGGTGCAGAGGCTGACTACAAAAGCAATGTGAAACAGTAACTCAAGAAACCATCATTTTTAAACTTCAAAAGAATGCTGTGGTTTCCATTCTCTTTGAACGCTGGGGAAAGGCACGGGTCAGTTCATATTTTATCAGAATCAGTTTGTCTCCCTCTGTGAGGGAGAATTTGGCAGGATGAATAAGTTACAGTATCCCAGGTTCTGGGGGATTACTGTGCTTATCTACCAAGTGTGGTGCTTGTTAACTCTTGATAGTTGCTGGAGGCTAAGGCTGTGAGTTTTCTTTGTCCAATCAGATAAACCTAAATGCCTTTTACTATGCCAGTGAGTTAGCATGAAAACTGTACAGTGTCACACTAAATAACAGTAGCAAGAGAGGAGTATGTTTTACATTAATTCCACAAATCAAGTCCCACCAACATCCAAAACAGTTCAGATATTTATCTTGGGTTGCTTGTCTATCCCAAAAGCATAATGCAACTTGCAATGTTTCTATGCTTTTCTGGTGAGGCTATTTTACAAAAAAGCTATTATCCTTTGTGGTATTCTTTACATATTCATTTCCTGATGCCACAGGACTCTATACAAGCGGATTCATCAGACACCTGGCTGGACCTCTTACACATGCACCATGATCCAAAGGATCAACAGTTACCTACTACCCATCTTATCCTATTGTTGCTACTCTGCTGTAGCATCTTGTACAGACACGTTACTATGATGCTCAGTAATTGCTGCCTTTCTTGGACTCAGTTTACCCACAGGCAAAATTGGTGAGGTAGCAATACTTACCTTTCTCAACAGGGATTTGTTATGCCTAATCACTTAGGCCATATTTTTATATCCTTGCTTATGCGGGGAAGCATTTTATTTCAAAAACTGTTTCTTTTTCTGACAGTCAGAAGTATGCGGAGAATAAAGGCTTCATCCAGTAAGATACTGAGCACCCCAGCCCCAAGCATGTGTTTAAATTCAAACACTGAATGTATTCATATTGACTGCCAGCATGTGCCTGAGTCCTTTACTCAATGTATACACAGAACATTGCAGGATTAAGACCTAAAGTACTATACAACACTTAAAGGTATTTCAGTATTGCCTCCTTAATGTCTTTAAGCTGCTTTAAAGTAAGATGAATGATGCAAAGCATTATTACTGTAATCAAGTGTCTCTCTCATTCTATTAAATAAACTCAGGAAGGGCTAATTCAAATGATATCTTAAACATGTCCCTAAAAGCTCTGCCCATAACCAAACCCATGCTCGTGAAACTATATTTCTGTGTATATACTATAAGCTTAGAAGTGCCTACAAAATAATAATTCTTTCCACTTACAAAGCAGTTTTCATCAGAGAATATTAAAGTGCTTTACAAACATTAATTCACTATGTCTCCCAACAGCCACCTGTCCTGAATGATGAAGATCTCTACAGATTAAAGGCATGATCTTGGTGAAATCCATGGGTGATTTGTCACTGACTTCAAGTAGAACAAGACATAGACCCCTTTGGAGCCAGTCTGCGTGTCTCTTTGAAATACATGGCAAAATCCTTCACTGCAAGGGGCATGCTCAAACATGCTCAACTTGAAGGCAAACACAAAAATTGCTGACTTCAAAGAGAGACTAGAGTACAACTGGGCCCAAGATGGGAAACTGACTTCAAAATTAACTGAATTAAAAGAACATGATCCTCTTCAAAGGACTGAGACTCCTCCAAGATGTGAGGTTTGCACTGTCAGTCAAGTTATTATGACTATGCTCAGGCCTGGAGACAGTAAGAATCCAACCCCAAGGTTGGACTGGCAGAATAGGCCCATGCATATAGCCCTTTAACATGATGTTGATGAAAGTGGAATTAAACATGTTTCTAAACCTCATGGATACAAAGAAAACCTCAAGCATGTAAACTGAGCGTAATTTATGCCTGTCTGAATTTGTAGACAGCCTGACACTGTAGCCCAAAGACGTGAGAAATGTCTCATTCCTTGCTCTTGTACCAAGATAGCAGTCAGACCCTGAATTTCCCAGGTGCGAAGTGTCTTACTATATCCTTGTCTCCTACTTGCTACTCCTGCTGGAACCCTCAACCAGGAAAGGACTGGGACATTATTTGGGGCTGTTGTTACATATCAATTTCTTCAGACATCAGAGTCATGGCATCTCCTGGCTACTCATAGCCATGTTCTCTGCACTTCGGTGATGGCTACTACCATCAAATCTTTTGTTATCACCCCTTCAGCCAAGCACTTCTATGTCTATGGGTTCTTTTGCTGCTGCATCTTATCCCCATCCATTTTAGGACCCTGTGCTAGGGTCTGTTTAAATGCACACCTTTGCCTCTGGTTCTGATTCGGAGGCTAATCTACAGAAACTACTGAAGAGGCCACTAGGATTATAGGCTTGAATGGAGTTCAGCAACATGAGCTTGACTGTGTTGAATAACCCACCAGAACAGCCTCTCGCCAAGCACTTCAATTAGGGGGATCCAGAGGGGGTGCAGTGGTGCAGTTGCACCCCTTGTTGAATTGCACCACACTGTAGGAGCCTCTGGGACTATTAAAAGTTCCTAAAGCAGGTGAAAATACTTTCTCCATTTCCCTTCCTGATCAAAGAAATGTTGCCTTCCTGCCCCTTCCCTTCCCCCTCATCTTCTCCCACCTGCCTTTCCCCACTGTCCCAAGGCAGCACTGTACCTAGACTCCCAGTGGCCCCAGGTGAACTTTCAGTACTGTATTAAATATTAAATTAAGTATTAAATTAAGTATTTTTTATTAAAAAAAATTTAATAATTATTACTTTCACCATTTTTGGGCCCCTTTTCTATCTGAGCCCTGAGCAGCCACCTGGTTCACCCATGCCTGTGTCCAGCCCTGTTCCAAGGGCAGAAAAGCACCAGAGCCATTCCTGCCTTTGCACAGGGGCTGGGCTCAACTGGGGATGGGGACAAGGGCAGCAGGGATGGATGGGCCAGGTGGGGGGAACTTTCCAGTCACCCTGTTGCCGCTGTCCTCTGCCCAGCTAGGCCCAGCCCACACTCAGTCTGGCTGGCTCTGAAACGTCCCAGCCCCCCAGGTGTGGAGAATGCAGCAATGGCAGGCAGGTAGGAGACGGAGGGAAAGAAGAGGAGAAGGGGTCACCCTCTGAGCAAGAAGGGGAAGAGAGAATGTATTTTCACCTGCTTTAGGACTTAAACATTCCCCAGAGGCTCCCATGGTGCGGTCTGCTTGCACTGGTGGGGCAGAGGAGGCTGGGAGGAGGGGGTGCAGCCACCTCTGCAATGTGGGTTGCTACTCCTGCACCCCCCTTTGGGAAATCCAGGATCTGCCCCTGACTTCAGTGGTACCTCTACTGCTAGTCATGGGTTGAGAGTAGACTGTAGAGAAGCTTGCAACAAATAGAAACCATGGCAGGAGCAGGCTCTACCACTGGCTACATTCTGCAGTTCGCCAGACTCTTATTAAGATAAGGGCCGCTCCACTCGATACATCTTTCTTCTCTGTCTAAGTGAAACCGGCTTTATTTTCTCCCCACTGAGCTGAAGGTTTTTAATCAGTGATTTGCGGCTTAAGGGCAATGACCAGGACTGTCTTTCCCAGCAATTCTAGTAGCCCATGGGGAGGTAAGGGTGTCAAGATCAGATAAATAGGAATTCATCTATCAGACAACTAGCCTATCTGATTTCTGCTTAGGTTACATCCTGTTGAGCAAGGGCTAGCAATATGCCCTGGAACAGGCAACTCCCTGTAAAGAAGATAAAGTTTAGTGTGATTTAGTGTGTTAACCTTGCTGCTAGTGGTCTCCTAGCTCTAAAATTTACGAGAGAAAGACACACATTTTTAAAGGATTCAGGACGCTTGTCCAGGTATCGCCTCCACCGAAGTGCCGGGCAAGTCTGTTAGGATGCAGAAGAGACAAACCAGATGAAAGACTAAATTTGGTCTCTAGTACTCAATGTTTTACCAGGCACAATGAAGGCTTGGCCAAGATTTGATCACCGTCCTCGCTAATGAAGAAGATTTGGCCTTTCATACTCAAGGCACCTGCAGGAACCTTGCAAAAGCACAAGGTAGAGCTGAGGTTCCCGAAAAGACTTTGAGCTGACTAAGCCAGAATTGCTCCTGGGCAGTTTGCACTAGCCTTCATGACAGTTTGCCTTCCTCTCTCCTCAGGGCAAACCTTGCCCATACCAGCCACCTTCATGTCTATATGGAGGAGTACTAGGAAGGAATAGGAAATAAATCCTCTACCCCCATGGTGGCTTGATCTATTCCAGGGATCTACAGCAAAGAGATTTTTAAAAATCTAATCCAAGTGCAAATTCAGTTAAAAAATTCTACTGGGCAAAGCTCAATAACCATCTCTACAAAGATCCATAAAAAGGATTATAAAACTACAACCAGCCTAGTATCCACCCTCCTGGACCCATAGAAGTTCAAATGCTCCCAATGTCCAAGTGGACATCCTACCTGCAAGTACTAGGCCGGGAGGCCTGGGAACTCAGCTGTTCCTAGTCACTTGTGATCTTAGCCAAAAGGGGCCTACACTGAAGAGATACTCCAAACTCAGGCACATGCTGGCAGTCAATATGAATACATTCAGTGTTTGAATTTAAACACATGCTTGGGGGCTTGGGGCTGGAGTGCTCAGTATCTTACTGGATGAAGCCTTTATTCTCAGAAAGTCAGAAAAAGAAACAATTTTTTAAATAAAATGCTTCCCTGCATAAGTGCAATCACTGACAATACTACCAAGTTCATTATTAGGAGATCATAAAGCCAAGAAGGTCAATAATACTTAGGCATTAGGTATTTTTTCCTTTAGAAAGTATTACCATATTGATCTAATTAAAAAGATATTTTTCCCCTATAAAAGACCCATAAAAATTGTACTTGATTTATACTGAAGGTCAACATATGAACAGGCCCCTTCAGCTTTGATTTTTGGTCTTGTAGTAGTTTTATGCATGCAGTAAAAATACCAAGTCAGAAATTGTTCAGTGCAGTTAACCCTTTGTGTCCTTCTGTTGGTTCTCCTGTGAGGTTTTCTAAGGGCAATGACAGATTAAGGTCTTTATCTGTAGTTACTGACTTATAATCATGCAAAAACCCATTTTTACTAAAATTGATTCTGAAAATGTAGGATTGTCTTCTATGCAGGATGCACTATAATGTAAACTGTATGTTATTTAGAAAAGATTAAGGGACAGATTCAGGCCTATACAGGAAGGTCAGATGAATGATGCCAGGGATGACTGTAGCCCAGAACGTCCATGTGCGATGTGAAAATAGCGCTGGTTTGAGCCAGGCACAGGCCAAGCTTCCGACATCAAGTTCTGCCACGAATGTACCAAAGTCCTCACCTGTAGCAGCCCAACTAATATCCCCTCGTATGAAGCAAAAACTACCAAAGCAGGGGAGAAAACCCAGAGACCCATATTAGGCTGTCTAAGTCACTGTCACTTGCATGCTATGCCAGAACTGGAGAATGAATAGAGGCAAGACTTGAGCTACTAACACACATGCTGCACAGCACTGGCCCTCCATGGATTTTGCTTGAATACTGTGGAAGCAAATTATACCATGTGCAATGCCCCAAGCACTCTCCATGAAACCACCTGGCTGATGCTGCATTATGTTTAATTGAGATCTGGGTCAGTGAAGCCTGATTCTCCTTCACAAGTCACTGCACACCCAGTACCTAGCTCCTTGCCAAGAGGTATGGTTGTCTGGGTGGTAAGTATATATGAGAATCACATTTTATCTGTAGCCAGTATGTTCAGTGTTCAGTTAGTTGCCTGATCCTTTGAGCAAAGGGTATATTTGCACCTTGCATTTCTCTTTTGGCTTCACCAGTGCAACGTTTTGAAGTTAACCAACCTAATAGACAGCAAAACACCCCCAGCCAAGCAGCATTGTCAGCCATTCATTTTTAAAACATCCAAACACATCTTCAGCTACTTTTAAAAGCTCTTTTTAGCAGATCAGATTTATGTGTTTTGCCAATAGAAGCAATAAAAAGTGCAAATACAGAAACATCCCATGAATCCAAAAAATACATTATGAGTTTTGTATTGCTGATATAATTAATAAGAACTTTTAATTAACAGACAGTGGTGAGGTAGCTTTAGCGCATGTTTCCCATAGCAATTTATATGAACTTTTAATTAACAGACAGTGGTGGGGTGGCTTTAGCTCATCTTTCCCATAGCAGCAAAACTCCAGGAGCTATCCTACTGTAAAATGCGTGTGAGAGGAGAAACTAGGCCTTAAAATGACAGGGGGAAATTTTCTGCTTGTGTCAGATCCCAAGCTCATTTGCACAGTGTAAATCCACCTCGCTCCATCAATCCCTTCAGTAACCCCAGCTTAAAACTTGTTAAACTGAGCTCAGAATCTGACCTGATCTCTATGGGTGTTACTGAGGGAGGGATTTGACCCCTCAGCACCAGGACAAGAGATCAGCTTATTGCCGGCACCAAATTAGCTCACAGCACACACCGCATCTTCCTCAAGATGCTGGAGGGGAGGATTCAACAGCATTAATCTCCTTTTGGGACTGGCTTTTGAGCGGGGGAATAAATAAATAAAACTAAAGGGATCTCTGATTATCACCCATGAGTTGGCCTCCTCTACTCCCCTCCCTCAGATCCCACCCTCCCCTTTCACAGACATCCTTGGGCACAATGAGAGAGACCGGAAGGGAGCAAACTTCCACCCTCCCTTTTCATGCATAAAGAAATCGCACTCCATTTCAAGAGTTCCTGTTGCTTAGTTTTATTTCAGCTCTGCTCATTGTTCTGCCAGGGGTGGGGAAGTTGTTTGCAATTCAAATGACTGGACCTCAGGAAAAACCAATAAACTGAAGTCACTAGAGAATTTGAACAAGCAGGGCCACTTTCACAAATAAGAAGCCTCCTCCCTTTTGGTGGGAGCTGTAGAGGAGCCACTAGACAAGAGAATAACTAAGCACTCATGGGGCTGAGAGCTTTTCACTCAATGAAGTCCAAACCAAACAAATTCCCCCTTTAGGAGATGCCATTATACAAACACTTTGAGCACACACAGAAAGGGGGTTGGTGCCTCTGACTCTCCAAAGCTGCCAAATCAGGCATCTTTTCTTCCTTGCTCTCTGCCCATTGCCCAGATGCAGGCGCATGCTAGATTTGAATGAGAGACCTGTCTCCAATGCAGGCTTTACAACCCCAAGGACATCACCAGATTGAGGCAATTCTCGGATTATTTTGCTGTTTGCCCCTCTTTGTCATTTATTGTCCATGAATCGTGCTGGTGCTGGACTTGCAAGGACACAGTAGTAACGTGTAGCAGCTTCGTCTTTCATTTGTAGTTCTAACTTAGGTGTAGCATTCCCTCTAAGCTGTGTGGCATACACGGCCGTGCAGGCATGCTCATGCCATGCTGCCAGGAGCACCTGCATGGCTGTGCACGCTGCACAGCTCAGAGGGAACGCTGCTTAGGTGTCCTGTATTAGGAGGACTTTGGGATTTCTATACCTCATTTCAGCTTGGCCCTTTTCTGGGCTCTGCGATAACAATCAATGAACCAAAGGTAGCATTTTGAAATTAGACCTCAATGATGTAAGGAATGAAGGTGAGCTATTCTTCCCCTTACTCATACTGTGCTCATTACTCGTAATGTGATGGTAGTACCCAGAGAGTAGGTGAAAAAAACTTTACTAGGAAATATACATCCTCCACCATCCGCTGAGACCTCTAGATCCAGTCAGATTCTTGGGCCTTCATCGCTCTGATCCTGAGAGAGTCTCACCAAACGAACCCAGAGAGAGACCCCAGGTGGCATCACCACCTCCAACAGCATCAGCTTGGGCCCAGCAATGACCTAACCAGCCAATTCAGGCACAAGCTTGCCAGCTCCTAAGACTCTCTGCTGGGCTTCTCAAACTCCAGCAGCAAGACTGCAAATAGAGTCAGAAGCTGCATTTTCTATCCTGTTCTTTGTTTCCTCTCCCATTTTGTGCATGTTTATTTGGTTTTGTCTTCGAGAATGCAGGGTTGGACTCCAAAAATAGCAATATCTGCCCAATCCATCTCAATTAATTTGTTCTCTTTTCTTCCAAAAAGAGAATTATTATTACCAGCTCCAGTACCTCTAAAAAACTGTCCAAAAGACAAGACCCCCTCCTCTCAACCAATAAAAACCTTTTATAGTTAAACTGAAGGAGAATAACATCTTTGTTCAAACAAAAGCCATTGACACATTACATTTCAAATGCTTGAACTGTTTCTTTCTTTCTTTCTCTGTATCTTTACTTTTAAAAGCATTTAGAACCATTTTGAATGGGTTTGCTGGCCACGGGACTAAGCAGCCTGAGGTTTCTTTGTACTCAAAACCTCTAACCCTATTTAATTTTTTTATTGTTTTACAGTGACAGAGGCAGGTTGACACCTTCGACTCTCCGGGCCCATTTATTTCATTGAAATTAACACAACAGTTCTTGGGATCATTTAGAGGAAGCTGCTAGGAGAGCTCCAGGGAACGTTTCACGTGACCAGGAAATGGAGCAATCTGGGGAGAAGGCCCTATAGGGCCAGGCTTTGTGAATCTACCAATCAGTTCAATGCTTTTTGGAGACTAGTGCATCTTTTCTCCTATCCTGGAGGAGGTAAGAAGTTCTAGGAGAGCTCATTGGTTAGAATGTGGCTGGGTACTTGAACCAGCACTATGTAGTCTGGCAAGTATGTGAATTTTAAATCCTGGAGTTTAAAAGGAAAGGAAACCATTTAGACACCCACCCTTGAGTTAGTTGCCTAATTCATTTAGGCCCCTGACAGATATTAATTGAAAGGCATGCATGGCAGGAAGCACAGCTGTGGCATCGAGCATCAGATTCCACTGCATCACACTGCCAGTGCAGAGGGAGCCCAAACCCAGGCTCCTTCTGCACTGACCAGTATCAAGTTTGGCCTCCTAATCAGAGCTCCCCGACATGGGAGCACATGGTGCTCTCCCCACTTGGGAGCCCCAAGAAGGTAATCCTAGCCTTTGGCGCATGTGGGAGCCTTAAAAGTTTTCAGTGTAGTCCAGAGGCAGCCACACATTGAATTAAAGGTGTGATAGGAACAAGGTACAAAGTTATTTTCGTATAATAGCTTTTTGGCTTATTCCTCATTTTATCACACCATCAACTGAATGAACGTGTGGTCAGGTCACTACTTAAGATGTGATTAGTCAGTTAATCACATCTGCAATGTAATATTGGTCAGGGTCTTAGACTCCATTGAAAGTCCCATGTTTTGTAACTGCAGACAATTTGCAATTCGAAGACCTGGGACTTTGAGTGTGCCTCTGTGCCTCAGTTCAGTTTTGTCTTTTACAGTGGCAATGATGTTTCCCTTCTCGTCCTTTTGATACAGTCTGTAATTCTGTGTGTCCATCTCAATAACTAGAATTTTCCATTTATGCCACTATCATCACAGTGTGGCTCTGAACTTGAGAGACTTTCTCTATCAAAAGGACACCGAATAATCATTGATGGCATAGGTGAAGAGCATTAGTAATGATAAAGCTGCATACCTTGTTATAGAGCCAGCCATTATAGGCATCATGAAAAAAGCACACTGGTATTTGTTTTATATACTGCCTGTGCATTAATTTATGCCACAGCAGTTCAAGGCTCATCCAAGTGCTATTTTTGTGACGTGTTTTGGTATCATTTTTGATACATTATGTGGTCTGACCACTCAGCCACCAAATTCATGTTAGTAAAAGTTGCAATGCAACTGGACATTTCCAGCATAGCTCTAACTCCACCAGGAATCTCCTAGTTCCCCAAACCCTTAGCTAATTACTAACTGCCGTTCTGTTCCTGTATCACTGATGCTAAAGACATTGTGCAATCAGAGAATCACATCCTTGGGTAGAATTCCTCTCCTGTCATTCATCGAGGGTGAATAAAGTGTTCTGTTCAAGTGGTCACTGGATTTTAGTACCCTGTGCTCTTTGCTGGCCCCATGTGGCTGTAAGGAGATAAATCAAACCTCTGGGGAGCTCTTTTAAGTAAAAGAGCTGTTCAAAAGGCCAATGGGGAGGGAGAGGAAGGAAGTGTAAAGGGAAACTGAGCTGCTATTTGGTTTCCCATTAATTGTATTTATTTTGTATACATGAAACCCAGGGCTCATCAGGTTCAAGCTTTGAAGCTCTAATTTATTTTTTGGATTATATGTAAATTTAGTCCAGGGCATCAGTGGTCACTTTTGCAAACAAGGCAGGGTGAAAGGGGTCAGAGAAGGAAGGACTTTCTATCACTTGTTCTGTAGTTTTTGTAGAACAATAACTGTTGCCTTAGATGCTTGTTTATAACTCCATCCCTCCTCCCAGGAAAATCCTATGAAAACTACACAGGTCTCTTCTGCAAAATTCAGCTCTAGTACTCACCATCCTACTCTCCCTGCATTCAGATATAGGTCCTTTGTTACGAGCTGGCCTGGTTTTTAAAGATGCTGAATGACCTGCACTGCCCATCCAGAACCCAGCGTGGGACTATGGATCATCCTGCTCCCAACCTGCTCCACAGAAATGCATCCTGCTCCCTTCTATTCCTATTCTATTCTATTCCTTTTGTTTAATCCTGCTCCCATCAACAACAACTTAACCCACTTTCAGCCCACACCAGGGACAGGCATTTTAAATAAGTAAAGAAAGTCTCTTCCTGCCAGCCAATTTTCTTTCCCTCCCACAACAAGAAGTATTTTTCTAGCAATGGGAAGCATATTAATGAATCCTTTGGGACTCAATACATCCTGCCCCCATTGCACAGCTCTATTCCCACTGGTTTCTACTGAAAAACAGAGCATTTAGGCTATGTCTAATTGGCCATGTCTACACATGCATCTAAGCATGACTAAATTTAATGCACATTAAACTATGCACATTAAGTGATTTTTTTTGGCAGGTGTTTACACATGCAGAGACTTGGCACTAAAGTTGAAGCACTTGGCACTAAAGTGCAAAGTCCCTACAGCCCTGCCCTGTGCTCCTAGTAGCTGGGCAGACCTGGAAGTAAAGTTAGTGCCAGTTCACACATGCATTAATGTGCTTGAAGTAATCATGCATAAATTAGCCTAATTCACCATTTTTAATGCACATTAAGGATGCGCACTTGTAGGTGTGCACCCATAAGGTGCATTAAATTAGGCTAATACTTATTAACGCATCTCTTGTAGATGCAGCAAATAAGAGCTTTTTACCCCAGTGTACATCAGGGCAGAGAGGGGTTTTTACCAGTGCAGCTTATCCAGAAGCAAACAGTAACTTTACAAGCCTTGGTGTAATGCATCTAAATTAGAAGCTTATGCCAGTGTATCAGTGTCATTACCCTGTTGCTAATTTCTCCAATGTGCAAATGAGCTTGAAGCCAACTTCTGACACCACTTAATATTTACCAGGGGGTAAGAAAACAAATTGAGTCATTTATCATTAAGCACCTGAAGTGCTGCAAACTCACACACTAACTTACCTTGCAGAGTAACTTGCTTGTGTACCTATACCCTAGGAGTGGCAGAATATGGCTCTTGATTTTATACTTGAGTATAGATTTAAGGGAGGTTTATAAAAATGGGATAAAAGACTGTGGTGCCCAACTCTAATTAACTAAATTGAGCTACAATTACCTGTGGTCCCTTTGAAAACCTGAATTTTAGGCACATAGCTTGTCTCTACAGGGGCACTCAGGAAAGTTAATCAGAATGAACTCAAGATAGAGATTCAAAGTGGCTTTGTAAAACAGCATTAAATTCCTTTGTAGACACTCTTATTGGGTGCATCTACACATACTATTAAGGTGACATGGTAAACTCCAGAACAGTTTACACCAGAGTCAGCTGCTCCCAGGCACAGCATCTGCACATGTCCCAGACCACAGCAGTTTGAGCTGGGGTGGAGCAGCTCTGGGCTAGCAAGGGGATCAGGAGTCAGCCCCAGGCTCCAGGTGGCAGCATTGAGCAGTAGAGAAGGTAGCTGGGGCAAAAGGGAAGTAAAGTGTGGGGCTAGGTGGCTAGCAGCCCTCTCACTTCAGCATCCTCATGCTTCAGTCAGCTCCTGTCACCATCTACATGTGCATTTTGGTGCATGTATGTACTCTGCCGTAGGATGGTACTGCCCCCAACAGTACTATCCTGTGGAGGAGTTAATTTACTGTGCCCTAATACCAGAGCATGTGTAGACAGTGAAGCTTTACTGTGGAGCTAATTAGCCAACTATACAGCAAAGCACGTGTAGATGCATCCATTCAGTTTTAAATTGGCCTTAATCTGACCTAGCTTAATTAGCTCTGCAAGTAAAGTCAGATAAATCAGTGGTTCTCAAACTTTTTTGTACCAGGACTCATTTGTAACATCAATAGCCAGTCCCAACCCACTGCCCCTCACTCCCAACCTAATATCCCTTGCCCCCAGTCTCCAGCCCTCCTATGTGTGGGACAGGAGGTAAGTGTGTGGAGGACATTAGAGACCCCAAGCAGCCTGAAACTCTGACAGTCTGAAAAGACTAAGCCATAGTGTCCCACATTTTTATCTTTTAAAGCAGAATCCATTTTTGTTCGTGACCCTTTCGTATATTCTTGTGACCCACTTTTGGTTGCAACCCATGGGTTGAGAAATGCTGAGCTAAATGACAGGCCTCTTTAATTCTGAATGAAAGTTTTATGAACTTTAAATTATCCATTTTAAATATTCATTCAGTTTAACTTCCCTCAGTGTCATCACAGGGCTGTCTGCATGAGATGCTTACCTGTGCATTAGCATAGTTTACTGTGAAGTAAGCATGTTTGTCAACACCTGCATATCCTTGCTGTGCAGTAAACCTCCCTAATGCTGAGTAAATTTCCTACCTACAAATGTAAATAACAAATTTACTCAAGATTAATAATGGCAAAGTAGTGCTCATGTAGACACCTGACTGGGAGCAAAATTTGCTCCCCATCAGCCATCTACTAGGGGGCTGGAGATAGCTCCCTGCCCCTGGGAGCTGTCTGCTGCCAGGGCAGGCTCTGCCCCAGGAGCTCGGGTGAGGACTAAGTCCCCCTACCCTGGCAGTAGGGAGCTCCAAGCCCCCTGCACCAAGATCATGATGGGGAGGAGTGGGAGTGGGGAGACCCTTATCTCCCAGTCCCTGTTCCAACATCAAGCTAGCTGCTAGCTCCCCTGCAGCTCTTTCCAAATTGCCTGCCCCTAACTGGGGAGCCAGGAACAGGAGCTCCCTGCTCCCAGGGCAGGGGGACACTGTCCCTGCCCCAGCAGCATGCATCCCACTCCCCTCAGACCAGGAGACAGCTGTCTCCTGGCTCTATGCTCCCTGCCAACAACTAGGCTAGCACCCAGGGGGAACTTAAAGCTCCTTGCAAGGCTGCAGGAAACTTGGTGCAAAGAGCAACAAATCTGCTTCCTAATCCCTGCATGTGTTGATGTCTGCCTGAAAGCACTTATTCCAGAATTGTTTACACCAAAGTAAACTTACGTTGGATCAAATGCATGTGTAGATGTGCCCACTGTGTTTACCAGTGCCAGCCATGGACAGCTCCCTGATGTCTTCAGTTTCCCTTTTTAATTTTCTACACTTCATAATGACTTTTATTAATTGGTTTTTCTGTCCCTTTTTTCTTTTGTTATATACTACTTTTTATTTCCAAGTGTTCTTATCCTTGATTCCTAACATACTATATCTATCCATTACTCCATAAGCACCCTCGATCATTTCCTGACAATCTGTCAGTGAATAGGAGACAGGCAATGTTGTTAACACAGGCCATGTCTACATGAGTGGTGGATTGTGCAGTTGTTACGTCACAGTCATTTAGTACTTGCATAACCAAGTACTAAATGACTGCCCAGTAACCGGCATTACTGTGCAGTAGCATCCCCACATGGTTTTTTTCTGATGCTATTGCTCAGTAACAACAAGCTACTGCACAGTAGCTCATTAGTCATTACTACTGTGCAGTGGTGTTGTGTCATGGTTAGTGTCCCCCGGTGCTAGCTACTGTGCAGTAGTGTCTCATGTAGATAAGGCCACAGAGTACCACTTTCTTCCCCTTTTGCCCTCAATCTTCTCTAAATAAATGTTACCTAGTGATTTATAATCACATGAACCCACATTATAATCACATGAACCCACCCATTAATAATACTATATAGGTCAAAGATACGTTTAATTCAGAGCGAGTACAGTTTCTCTTCTTTATAATCCAAACTCTTGGCACTAGTATGTAGGCATTTCCTGATCTGAGGAAGGTCACTTGATGCTCAAACGTCTGTCCAACAGCTCTCCCAACTATACAGTTGGGAGATAAAAGATACATAAAATGATATTTTATATGATATCAATAAAAGATATCATAAAAAAATCCTTGTCTCTAGGCAATTAAAGAATTTCTTCTCTCTGAATACCTTGGTGCCTTGATTTATTTTGTTCTGAACATTTTGATTGTGTGCTACATGAATGCTCATTTATTCCCTCTTTTTTAGATTCCTAGTTTACTATTTATTTAACCCACCTTCCAGGCTACTCTAGCCAGCATTTCTGAGAAAACTGGCCCCCATGGGAGCACTGGGTGTCCTACAACTAGGGGGTTAACAGAGTAGCCACAAGCTTATACTCCCCTGCTACTGCAGCTACCCATGTTTTCCCTTGGAAAATACCACACTTCATAGATTTAAAGATGCCAGGGTCGGACGGGAGCTCAACAGTGCACATCTGGTTCTATGGTGTAATGGTTAGCACTCTGGACTTTGAATCCCGTGATCTGAGTTCAAATCTCAGTAGAACCTGCTTTCTTGAGGATTTTAAACTAGGCTTGTCAGGGGACAGGGATGCAGACAGCAACGAGTCCCTACGGTCAACAAACCAGGAGTTATGTGCTGGAACAGCCCATTTAAGTACTAAAGGGCCCACTAGGGACCAGGAAAGGGGGGAACTAAGGACATCCGTTGAGGGGATTCAAATGTCTCTACACTAATGCTAGGAGCATGGGGGACAAGCAGGAAGAACTTACACTTCTACTTGCAAACAAGACCTTTTATGCTGAAGGAATTGGCCAGTGTCATAGCTGAGCCCCTGGCACAGGTGTTGGCGCTCTCATGCTCTGACCAGGTCCCTAAGGATTGGAAAAGGGCCAATGTTGTGCCCATTTTAAAGGGGAGAAGAGAAGAGCCGGGTAACTTTAGGCCAGTCAGTCTTACCTCTATCCCTGGGAAAATACTGGAAAAAACCCATCAAAGAGCGCATTTATGAAGACCCAGCAGTGGAAATGATGTTGGAAGGAAACCAGCATGGGTTCATCACAGGTAGATCCTGCCTGACAAACCTTATAGCCTTTTATGACCAGCTCACACACTGCCTTGACACAGGAGCTGAGGCTGATGTC
The DNA here is from genome assembly GCA_030014935.1 of Caiman crocodilus. Classification (NCBI taxonomy): domain Eukaryota; kingdom Metazoa; phylum Chordata; order Crocodylia; family Alligatoridae; genus Caiman; species Caiman crocodilus. The sequence continues at coordinate 17,759,274 of JAGPOW010002173.1, forward strand.
ATCTACCTGGATTTTAGGAAGGCTTTGGACATAGTTTTGCATCCTAGTCTCATAGGGAAGCTAACGGGCTGTGGAGTGGATGCCTACACAGTCCAGTGGGTGGCTAACTGGCTTAGGAACCGCACCCAGAGAGTGGTGGTGGACGGGTCATTCTTGGCCTGGAAGGAGTTGAGCAGTGGGGTCCCGCAGGGTTTGGTCCTTGGACCGGTGTTATTTAATATCTTCATCAGTGATTTGGACAAGGGTGTGGAGCGCACCCTCTCCAAGTTCACAGGTGATACCAAGTTATGGGCCAAAGTTACTACACCAGAGGCCAGGGAGCAGATGCTGGCCAACCTGGACAGGTTGGATCAATGGGCATAATGAAACAAGATGCAGTTCAAAGATAAATGTAAGGTACTCCACCTAGGAAGGAGGAATCCCCAGCATACCTACAAGGTTGGGGGATGTCCTCCTCAGCAGCTCAGAGGCTGAGAGAGATCTTGGAGTCATAGTTGACTCCAAGATGAACATAAGCCAGCTGCCCACCTTCTTCGGATACTGAGAAATGTATTCATGAGCATTTGAGATATTCTTGTGGGTTGGGCAGAGCAGCCGCATTCAAGCATGTCCCTTATGGATTTCTGTTTCATTGACCAGCTGAATCTTCAGTGCCAGTGTTCATGCTGAGAATCGGATAAGAATCAGATACTGCTAAGATGTATGAAACTCTGCCCAGTCCTCTTTTCTCTGGTGCTGCCTGCCTGCTCGCCCTCATCTGCTTCCAGCTGTGTAGAATTCCACCTGGTCCTTTGCCTCCAGTGGTCACAAACTACATGGCCTCCTCTCCGGTTCCTTCTCCCTCTCTGGCTCCTTTGACCCTAATTCCTGTCTATTGTGAATCTAGGATAGCGATAATATCCAAATCTAGTTGTTCAAGGATTCCTCAAGCTGCTGATATTCCACAGTAACAGTACTTGTTCTCCCTTTTATTTCTCCAGGGCAGTCATAAATTTGTACTTTATACAGAAATCCCTTATTTTACTTTATACAGAAGTCCCTTATTTTATTTTCATGCAGAAACTAAAACTTGGGTCACAACCACTGTCCTGTCACTGGCCATCACAATGTAGAATGTAGAATCGTACCTGGACAGAAAGGCTTTTGCACCCGTCCACTACTCCCAAAAGCATTCCTGTTTTTTTCCTGGTCACCTGGAAACAAGCTTTTCTAGTAAACCTCACTGTTCAGCTCTGTCACTCGCTAGCTGGATGAATGGAGCAAATAACCTTTCAGTAGTTCAAGAACCAGTCACAGACCCAAGACTCCTAGTTACATGACCTACACAGATGCATAGACTTGACTCAAATGTCTGTTCAGCGGTTCAGTAGCCCTTCCCCATAAGCCTCATGGACAATGAACAAACAATGAAAAGATGACAACTAACTTATCGAATTCCTCTGCCTCAAGCACAGGACCTATAGACAGTTCCTCAAAGTCTGCCTTGTCCACTGCTCACTCCTGTTTTGCCAGTCATAGCTGGTCTGAATCTAGTCTTATGACCCCAAAGAGGTCCTGAGAGAAAGTTCATCTAGTTCAGAGTTCATCTCAGTCTTCTTTGTACTGGGCACCTCTTAGGACTTTATACTCACCTAGACATGAGCAGACTTATACTCCATTCCCGTTTGGCAAAAACACCTTGGAAAAACAAGGTGGTTATGAACATCAGGCACCTCTCCATGATACCCCTGCAGGTACTGAGTCACAGTCTGAGAACACTTAATCAAAACTGAACCTTCGATCTCAGTTTTTTTACACTAAAAATTTCCTGTGAATACTATTGAGCTACACCCCAACTGATGCCTGAATACACAAATAGATCAGGGGTCAGCAACATTTTTGGGCAAAGTACCAAAAACACCTACAAGTGTGCCAGGGTGGATGGTGGAGGAGCTGTCAGGAGGGGCCCAATCCCTGTTGTGGCAACACAGCCCTGGCTCCTTCCCCATCATTTGTCCTGAGGCACAAATGCCTTCCTCAGGCCTGGGCTGGTTGCAGCAGGGAGGCTTCAAGAGGCTGCATGGGGGTCTGTGGAGCCCCAGCCCAGCTCGCTGCAGGCAGTGGGTGCATGCACGCGTGGACACAGACAGCAGGGAACAGGCCAGGGCTGCACTGCCAGAACAAGGATCAGGCTCCTCATGGCTCCCCCACTATGTGCCCCAAGGCATGTTTGCCAACCAAAATGCCTATACATGCCATGCTCTGACACGTGTGCCAGGGATTGCCTACCCCTGAACTAGATGCTCATGTATCCTTCTCAGTTCTGTTTGGCAATCCCATCCTCGTGTTAATATAAAAGACTGAATGTAAGCTTAGGAAGAAGATTGTATGACCTGGTGCCTGGAGTAGTAGGTGACTGGATTCAGTGACCCAGGAAGTCCCCTCCTGTGTTAGCTTCTAATTGTAGTAGTGCAGACAGGTCAGAGACCCACTGTGCACAGGACACAGAGGTAGCCTATACCCTGAAAAACCTGCAATACAAAGAGATCTCATGGACAAAGACTGAGTGGGGAGGAGAAGGCACAAAGAAAATGACTTGCCCAAGGTCATAAAGTCATCAGTGGCAAAGCAAGAAATAATAATCGATCAGGCACCTCCCTTCTCAGATTTATATCCATGACTAGGTGATCTTCATGGTTATCCCTTATCCCACACATCCTAGTCACACAGGGCATTTATACACACGCTCCAGGACTGCGTGTGGGGAGGGGTACTTTAATTAGAACAGCTCTGAGAGCCACTTTCATTAAAGTGCCCAGAGCATCACATCTGTTAGGGTCCCTGCACTGCAAAATGGCAGTGGGGGCATTGAACGAGCATTAGTTAAAGTGTCCCACCACCATTTTGCAGTGCGGGAATGCTGAAATACGTGATGCTGGAGCCTGCTGGAGCATGGTAATTACCACACTCCATCACACTTGATTAATTGAGTCTGCTACAAAATGCTGTAATTACAGTGCGTTGGAGCAGCCTCGCTGCACGTGTATAGGTGCCCACAGAATTGTAGGCACCAGTGACCACCTGCCCTTTTTTTAACTTCTATTTAGCTTGTAAGTCTGTTTGAGCAGGAACTGCTTTTCTATTTGGTGTCATATAATTTCTAGCACAAAGGGGCCAGGATCTTTAGGGTCCCGGTGTGCTACCATACCACAATGAAGATAAATAAAAAATAATTACAGCGGTGGAGACTGAAACCAAAGCCTTCTGTTCCTAAAGCACAGGCCTTTGTCACATGAGTTAATGGAGACCCACTGTTCTCCCCCGGGGTTAATCAACACCAGTTAACAATACATTTTCAAACACCATTGCCCTTGCCTATGTTCCTAGCCAATGCATTTGAAAACAGCTCACATTTTCACAGTCAAGCACAGACTGAGAAATGCCATTCTTGTGAAATGCTCCAGTTCCAAAGATCCAATGATTTAGAAAGCATTTAGATCTAAGGCACTTAGACAACCTAAGGCTACAAACTTTTTAAAGAACCTGTCTATAAAATCAGTTCATCAAACTAGATTTGCTGCCTGGAGTCTGAAGTAGTGGAAACATATCCACTCTTTCTTGCCAGTGATTGGAGGTAACACTATGTAACCTTAATTATTATGCATAGCGAATAACAACACACTCTGGTTATTGCAATCAGTGTCCATCAGTTCAAGAAGCATGCAAATGTAATGGTTGGTGAATTACATTTTATGATGCTAATGTAGCTGATCAAGAACTGGAATTTTGTTTGCTCATAGACACTTTTTCCTTTTTTATTAGAAGTGCATTTTGCATGTCTCACGTGAATATCCAGATCCTCAGATTGACCAGGTCAGTGTGACATGTTTAACACGAGTGAAGCTGGCCTCTCTGTGCTAGCTAAAAATCCAGTTAATAACTTTCTGAAAGATTTTAAAGCTAAACATGTATTATGCCAAAAGAAAACTATTTTATAAAGAAAAAAATAAAGATATTAAAGAAAAGCAAGAAATAAAAATGGAGGGAGGGGAAGCAAAGTATTTTTCATAATATAGATACACACACATATATACAAAAAAACCCACCCTTCTACACATTTTTAATTACAAAAGATTTCAGTGGACAACAGGGTCTAGCAGGAGCTTTAGAGGGGAAAAACAGTTCACAGACTCTTCTGAATGCATCTCCAGTAGCAGGATTGTTAAGACATTCAAGGCTGTTAATGTGTACTGTCAGGCCATTGTAACCAAACCTTTAATCCTAGGCCTGTCAGACTTGAAGGAAAACTAAGGGGCTGACAGTACTGCAGCAAATGGATTTTCTTTCTCTGCTCCCTTCAGTCTCCCCCTGTCCCCTTTGAAAATTAGAATAAAGTTGAGAATCTGTTCTTGAAAAGCCTTGCAAAAAATAAAAGTAAAACCCACCTTAGATAAGCAGCCTACCTTAACCAAATCCTAAATGGGAGTTGGAAGCACTTGGGACATTTCAGATTGGGCCAGGGAGAACTGACTGTATATCACAGGCTTTGGCCACAACATTTTCACAAGCTTTTTCGTGACACTTTTTGCATTGGAGGACACACTGAGTTACAGAGACAGCTGAAAATAAAGTTTTGCAGCCTTGTGTTTTGTTTGGTGCTGCTCTTTGGTCTGCTCTGGCTGATTAAGAAGGTCCGTGACTATCTTTCACATATTCATTTGAAGCCTGAAATGTGGCCTAACGTTTGAAATGGGTAACTTGAGAGAGAAGACGTTTTGGTTCCAGCCCTGGCTCTGCCACAGTGGCTCTGGCCTGTTGTAGTACCCTGAGAAACTCTCTTTGCTTCAGCTTGCACTCTAGGAAAATGAGGGTGACAATACTTGCCTCTCTCTGTAGTGTGGTAGTGCTTCTTGCAATAATGCTTTGAGATCCTCAGATGAAAAGCATCAGACATCATAAGTGCAAAGTATCACATTAAGGCATTCCAGAAGGACAGAGCTCCTTAATCTCATGATTAAATGTCTGACAAGATTAAAGCCCTTTTGAACTATATTCTCCAATTACATACTTCTCTCTCTAAACCAGTCTCCTATGACATGATCTCTGACTGTGGAATGGAGGTGGGGGGAGGTACAGAACTATGTAGGGTTATTCTGAAGAAGTGCAAGCCTTTCAACCTGGTTTTGGTCAGAAAAGATTGTGGACAGCTTCCAGTTGTCCTTTAGTTTCTTTTGCTCAGGTGGTAATCTCTGTTCTCAGTCACATGCATGAGATTGTAGAGTTAACTGATCATACTGATATGCAGCAATATATTCCTTTCATTTGTTGCTGAAAGAAGCTGTTCATTTGCCCTGTATTTTTTAGGCTATCCGTGGAATAGAGATTTCTTGCTGTAAAAAGGCCAGCTGAGGTAGACGGCTCCATTCACATTGCAGCACTCTTTGGGCATGTCTACACATGACGCCATGGTGACATAGCAATGTGCTACAGTGATGTAACATCCACAGGCATCTACACATGACCAGCAGCTACTTTGCTGTAGTGATGTGTTCCCCAACATAGCTCACCACTATGGTGAAGTAGCCGCTGTATGGCGCAGTACGCACTGGCACTGCACCGTGATTTAGTACTTCCAAAAGGAAGTACTTCCAAAAAGGAAGTACTAAATCACTGCGCAGTAACAATGTCACCACAGCGACATGTGTAGACACACTCTTTGTGTAGTCAACTACACCAGCTCAAAGTGGGAGTTATATTCATCAGGTTACCTAGAGAGGTTGTGGATTCTCTAACCTGAGAGGTTTTTAAGACCCAGCTAGACAAAGCCCTGGCTGGGATGAGCTTTGACCAGGGAGTTGGACTAGATGCAACCTCCTGAGGTCCCTTCTCACCCTCATTTTCTAGGATTTTATAAATCAGAATCACTTTCTACCCAGTTCGCACTGGTGAAGATTACTAGACAAAGTGCAGGAAAATGGAAAAAATTACATCTGTGGGTTGTGATAGCATGTTTATATTAGTATATTATTCAGTCACCCAATGATGTTTTGTGTGCTACATTATCCTTGGCAAGGCATAGTTCATTGTAAACACATCAGACACAGCTGGAACTTGAGTGGCTTGGAAGTTTGCTTATATTTTTGTAGCTTGTAGATGTTTCCTATAATAATTCCTGTTTAGATGACTGTGACTGCAATATCTAGGTCACTTTTTCATGGGGCATCAACTAAAATGTGTACTCTGAAAACTGAGGCCACTTGCCAGCAAACTAACTGCCAGGCTCTATACAGTTAATGAATTTTCCCTCTGTACTGACACCTCCTAAAGAGACTCTTCATTTCTACTCAGGCATATGACATGGGCACTTTTGGAGATCAGGTACACGCAAGGACCTTCGCATAGAGTATTTCTCTCCCATCCTTCCTTTAAAGCATCAGCGTAGTTAATACAAGTGGATGTGCAAATGCAGTTGTAAATTAATTGTTCATGTTGTAGGCAACTAACATTGGTTTTAAAAATATTGCGATACATATAAAAGAAGAAAATAAACACAAATAGGAACTTTCAAAGACCTCTGCGGTAAGAGAATCATTCCTGTAATAGGGAAAGCAGTATTTTCTTATTGAAATCAATGTTTCCCTAAAACCAAAACAAAACAAAACAACAGCAAAAACATCAGCACACCCCAAAGGTTTGTTGTATTGAACTAGATTTGAGCTCTACCTGCATTCAAAACATCCCAGGGCACCTATACACATGCTCCGGGGTGGGGGAAAGGTGTTTTAATTAGAGCAGCTCTTAGCAGCCTTTCTAATTAAACACCTACAGTGTCTCGTATTCAGCATCTCACATTTCAAAATAGTGGTGGGGATGCTGTAAGTAAAGCTCATTCGAGGAGCTTTAGTTAAAGTGCTCACACCACCATTTTGAAGCGCAGGGACACTAAATACATTTTGAAGCGCCAGCACACTGGAGCGTTCTGATTAGAGGACTCAATTAATCAAGTCTGCTCTGACCCATTTTAATCAGAACACCTTGAAGCACGTGTAAAAGTATGTCCAGTGTTTAATGTGGTGACACCAAGGGTAGAATCCCATTTCTCTTTGTGCGTCCAAATGGCAGCTTTCCAGCTCTGCATCGCCCCTGCACTCTGGACACATCAGGAGAGGAAGGGCCAAAGCAGCCTGGTAGACAAGTAGAAAACTGCTATTAGGTGTACAAAGGGGAGCAGAATTCTGGCCCCGGTGTAAACAGAGCAGCAAGCCCTGCATTACAGAACTCCGGAGCCACGTTTTCCCCGCCGGTGTGAAGCTGGTCATTGCCAGGGATGGAAGATTTTCCAAGCCTGGGTGACTGGAACTTAGGAGAATGGGACATTTTTGAGCTTTTGTTTTGAAACAAATTTCTAAATGTAATGAGAAATAAATAAGGGACTTTAGGGTGTAGGGGAACAGGGCTGGGAAAATGGGAATTTGAATGTACGGTAGTTCTCAAGAGGCAAAACAAAAAAGTTAACTTGAAATGAAACAAAATGGACATTTGTTCAGTTCTTTTTCATCAAATATTTGAAATTGTTCATGGGAAAAATGTTCTGTTTTTGAGCAGCTGTAGCACAAGTGCCATGCTGTGGGAAAACCATCACAGAGGTAGGGCTAAATACGAGTAGCAGCTTTGGAATAACATGCACGTGCAACAAAGATAACTTCCATAAAGTCAACAAGCAGCAGAAGTAAGAAGAGAAAATGGGAGGAAGGATGTGTTATTGTTCAATATAAGTACATATACTGGCTATAAATCATTACCAACTTTGGACTGATGGTGCCTACTTGAAATGTGCTTGTGGCCTTAGTCCAGATCCTAGTAGATGGCTGCCCACAGTGCCCCTCTGCTGTCTCCACGGGACAGATCCCCACATGTGAGAAAGAATGAATACGGATCTGACATCAGCATGAGAAAGACAGATGATCCTCTGGCAGAACACTAACTCCCTGCACATGCCATCACTGACCTCAGGGTGGTTGTTCACAGACAACAAAACTTCAAAAATGAACTTGAACGGGAAATTGCAGGACAAGAAATTATTCACATTGTGCTAAGTATGGTCTAAACCAAGACTATGGAGTCCTAACCCTCTACCTGGCTTAGCTTTTATAAATCCTGTGCCCCTCAGTGGGTTAACCCTTTTGTTTTACTCTGCCCTACCCACCTTGCTTCTTTCAGCAGCACCCCTTTTCCCTCCCCACTTCCCTACCTTTTGTAGTCTAACCACTGTGCTTTGTATTTAGCAGCTCTTCTTCCTGCACTCCCTTCACAGCATCTGATGAAGCAAACCTCTCCTTATTAAAGATGATGCTATACATCTCTGATGTAGTTCGGCTATAAAGGTTCAAATCTACTCTGCCTTCCACATCATGCAAACCACTGTGTCAACCTGCTCCTTGCTCAGTACCATCAACAAAAAATGCAGAATGATCTAATCGGTAAAGGCAAAATCCCTCCAGTCAGGCCAAGGTGGGCCACTTTCTTGGAACAGGAATTTCACGTGCACTCTTTGGTATTATTGTCTGCTTTACCACAGTCCTCAGGACCCGGATTGAGTGCTCTACATAACTTTGTTGTACAAAGAAAAAGCACACATCTGGTCCCTGCCCCAAACAGGCTGCAATGCATGCACAGTTGTCATCTCCCATGCGGTACCTGCTCTGTGCATAAGAAGAGAGTTTTATTGCACAGGCCTGTCAATCCTCAGCTTTTCACTGGCACTAAATTCATTTAAGAAAGGGGACATAGCACAGAGAATATTATCAAGTGGAAATGAGCAAAAGCGAAACCAGCTAAATCAATTTGAGAACTCGGTTCACGTTTCAGGGGTTAGAAATACTCCCAGAATCAGGTTAAGCGAAGCCCTGCTGAGCCGGTTATTGATTTCTTAATGAGCCTAAAAAGAAAAGAGCTGAAGGAAAAAAAAAGAACAAATTCCAGACAGAAATGGTCATGCAGTTTCCTTGTGTAAGCAAAGGAAAAGCCGGGAAACCTTTGGGAGGCTGATGGTTGCGTGAGCAGGGAGAACCAAACAGAAACATGTTTGTTTGAATAGCAGTGCAAGCAGTTAGTAATGGCAAACAATTTTTTGGGTGTTGGGCTGGGGGGGAGGATTGTTTTCAAAGCAACACTCACAGAAGCTGCTCCTTTCTCCAGATCTGAAATGCTGCCACAAGGAACTTGGAGAACGCAATATGCCTCCCGCCTGCCACATGTTATTTTACCACTCAATTATTTGTATTGCAATAACACCTAGAGGCTCTGACTGAGATCAAAGCCCCATTGTACCTGGCAGTGCATGTACTCAGGGTGAGAGACAGCGCGTGCCCCACAGTTTCTGACTAAAAACCGTTTGTTTTTTTAAATGAGGCTATGAGAGTTTGGTGCTCAGTTCCCAGGGAATGTGGGTTGAATTTGGGTGCCTAAATTCCATAGGCTCCTTTGAAAATCCCAGTCCACATAGATAAAGTGGGGTCAGAAAGCATTAGAGTTTATAAACTATAAGATGAAGCATATAGAGAGGAACAAGAATATAGAGAGCAATAAGAAAGTATTATACTAATTTTATGCTAATCTCCAGGTTTGATAGACACAGGTATATGATGAATGAGAAGAACTAAACAAGCGTCGCTGGGGAGCAGTAGATAACCTCTGCAGACCCCTTAGTCCAGAAGTAGGCAACCCCTGGCACACATGGCAGAGCATGGCACAGGCAGGCATTTTGCTTGGCATGCATGCCTCAGGGAAGGGTCCGGGACTGTGCTGGCACAACAAGGATTGGCCCTCTCATGGCTCCCCTGCCATCTGCCCCTGGCACACCAACATGTTACAACTTGAGGTGGCAGGTGGCCCAAAAACATTGCAGACTCCTGCCTTAGTCTGTCTCTGACTAACTAGCAGCTTACCTGAGGGACTCTCTCTTAATTACTACCGTCCTCAGCCTCCTTAGTTAGGGAACATCTTTAAGATACCATTTCTATCACTATAAAGTTGACACTGGGAGCACGTGATTGAGTAAGGAGTTGAACACAGCTCCCCCAAAGCAGTGACATAACTACAAGGTTGGCTTTCTGATATGAAGCACAGTTTGGAAATGGGCACTGTGCTTATCCGCTCTTTATTTATTTTCTTATCAGAAATTGTATGTCCTCTCTGCCTTCATTCCTGTCCAGGTCAGCTAAACACTAGAAAATATTTACTGGTATAGCCTTACCAGCAAATAATCTTAGCTTATGCCAGGAAAAAAGCTTTTGCTGGTATCATTTACAGTGATCCCCTGAGCAAAGATACTTTTATTCCAATATAACTGTCTCGATAGAGCCTTTGCTGACATAGAAATATTGCAGATAAATCACACCCCTAGTCACGGTTATTGTACTAGAAAAAGTTCCTTGTGTAGACCTAGCCTGAGTTCCTTGAAATGTTTTGGAAGAATGTGTAAGACGTTTAGCAGTATTATTTCTGTTATGATATAGTAGGGTCATAGTGCTAGTCTAGCTAACAAGGTCTAAGGAATAGGGGGAAGGAAGATTTGGTTGGTAATACTCCCCTATAATAGTTGGGAGAGATGTTACACAAGCTTTCAAGCACAAAAAGTCCTTCCTTAAGTCTGGGGGAGGCAGTGAGCTGTGGTAGTCTGAAGGCAGGCAAGAGGCAGAGCAGACTAACTTTGCTCAGAAAGGCATAAGTATTGGGGCTGTGCAAAGCTTTGGGTGCAGATTCGATTCGGAGGGGATTTGGCTTGATTTAGTGGCCAAATCTCTGAATCTGAATCAAATCAGGGGACCAAGTAAAAGGTCCAACTCAATTGAAGATCTCCAAATTGCTTTGGAAAAGATTTGGAGAGCTTTGGTGATACGGGCAGTCCCCACTCTCTGCCACAGGCAGCTGGATCCTTAAAAAAACAAAAACCGCTGGGCTCACTGGCTGCTGCAACAGCCTCAGGGCTTTGGGGGTTCATGACAGAACCCCCATGCAGGGCATTGGGAGGCAGTGGGGATGCCCCCCCACCCCCCGGCAGGACCCAGTGAGCCTGGGCTTGTTTCTTTTGGCTTTTTTAAAGGGCCAGGAGCTGGGGCAGGCAGGGGTCAGGGGGCTTGTGGCAGAGCCCTGCACATAGTGCGGGACAGTGGGGATTGCCATCCGCAGCCTGGCAGAAAGAGCTGAGTTGGGGCTTTTATTTTTTTCTTTTTAAGAGCCAGGACCTGGGGCTGGGCAGGGCTGGGAGAGCAGGCAGGGATGGGGCCTGAGTGATTTGGAGATTCAGAGATTTGGTAGCAGCTAAATTTCCAAATCAGATTTGGCCAGTTCAATTCAGAACAGTGATTCGAATCACCAGATCGAATCACTGTCTCCCCAGTTGGTTGAATCCGAATTGAATACTAGCCATTTTGCACAGGCCTAATAAGCACTCATAGGAGACAGACTACTTTGTGAGATGCTGTCACCTACAAAAGCTTATGTTTGAGAATGAGTAAACTCCAGGGTTGTATTCCTGGAAGGAAGCAGATACAGCTTGAGCCAGATGCCATGTACAGCATTTATTTTTGTTTAACTCTATTATGTAAATCAAAATAGTCATTTAAAGAAGTGGAAGAGGCCAGTAAACCTGTGGAGCAAAGAGAAGCTATTGGAAGTAGCTACAGACCAAGTAAAGGCAACCAATTATATAAATCAAATTATTTAATAGAATAAGACCACTGAAAATGCAAAAGAGTTGTTGTTACCTGTGGAGTACAGAGGAATTAGCAGAGGGAGAAAGTAAATTGTAATGAGCCATGAAAAACATTGTCTGCATGGTTTTTAGCATCTCGTATAAACTTCTGCTTCCAGGCCTATCTTCTGAAGGCATTGTGTAGCTTTCCCTTGAGTACAAGGATTGTAAGGCCAGAGATGGAGTGGTGGTCTTGTGAAAAGTGTCCTCCCAGTGGTAACTGGATTTCTTGCCTGTTTTCTGTAACAGTGTAGTAGTTGGATAGTTACCACCATGAAAGCTTGTGCTCACTATATATTTTATTTAATTAGTCTATAAGGTGCATATCTCCCATACCTTCTGTTTAGTTGTCACCTATATAGCTTCCACATGGGCATTTAGTGTATTGCTTGGGCAATATCTCATTGTGTGATAAACATGTAGGATCCAGGGATTCTTATGGTTTCATTGTAGAGTGTTTTAATTGTGGTGTTGATGGAGATGTATTGGCTGGTTTTGCAGTTGTTGTTTCGACAGGGTCATAGAATCATAGAAAATTAGGTTTGGAAAGGACCCCAGGGGGCCATCTAGTCCAACCCTGTTTTCAAAGCAGGACCATCCCCAACTAGATCAACCCTGTCAAAGCTTTGTCTGCCTGGGCCTTAAAAACCTCTGAAAATAGAGATTCCACAACCTCTCTGGGTAACCTGTCCCAATGTTTTACTAGACATCTAGTGAGAAAATTCTTCCTAATATAGAAATTAAACTGCCCTTGCTGCAACTTCAGCCCACTGCTCCTTGTTCTGTCATCTGCCACCAGTGAGAAAAGTTTAGCTCCATCCCCTTTTGAACCTCCCTTCAGCTAGTTGAAGGCTGCTATTAAATCCCCCCTCAGTCTTCTCTAGACTAAATAAGCCCACTTCCCTCAGTCTTTCCTGAGAAGTCATGTCCCCCAGCCCTCTCACCATTTTTATTGCCATCCACTGAACTCTAATTTGTCTACATTCTTTCTCCAGTGGGGACCCAAAACTGTACATAGTACTCCAGATGTGGCCTCACCAGTGCTGAAGGGAGAGACCTACTGGCAACACAACTACCAATGCAGCCCATGATGTTGTTAACCTTCTTGGCAACAAGGGCACACTGTTGGCTCATATTCAGCTTACTGTCCACTGTAACCTCCAGGTCCTTTTCTGCAGAGCTGCTGCCCAGCCAGTCAGTCCTCAGCCTATACAGGTACATGGGATTTTTCCATCTTAAGTACAGGACTTTGCACTTGCCCTTATTGAACCTTATGACATTCCTTTTGGCCCAATCCTCCAATTTGTCTAGGCCACTCTGAGTCCTAGCCTTACCCTCCAGCATATCTATTACTCTCCCCAGCTTGGTGTCATCTGCAAACTTGCTGAGGGTGCACTCTATGCCATCTTCCAGATCATTGATGAAGACATGGAACAAAACCAACTTCAAGACTGACCCCTGGGGCACTCCACTTGATACTGGCTGCCAACTACACATCAAGCCATTGATTATTACCCTCTGAGCCAAATGCATCAGCCAGTTTTCTATCCACCTTATACTCAGTTCATTCAGCCTGTACTTCCTTAGCTTGTCATATAACACTTGATGTTGATCTCTGGGGAATCGCATATTATATTAATACTTAGAACGCATGACAGAAATGAGGGCTTTGTACAAACACCTAGGAACTGTCCCTGTACCAAAGACTTTATGATTTATCATGAAATAAAAGTGGCTGGAGCCTTACAACTCATAAGCTACTCCATGAAGACTGTCTGTGTGCATATTCTTACCCCGGGTAAGTGGAAATTAATCCACAGCAGCTTAATCCTGAGTGAAGAAAGGGCAGATACTGTGACTGAGATTCTACTTGCTGTGTTAAGAGCACACATATAGGCAATTACAATGAAGCAATCGATTCATATTCAAGCAACTAGGCTCGCCGGGGGAGGGGGAAGATGAGGGCGGAGGAGACCTTGAACTGCCAGGCCTTGCGACAGCCAATGAGCCTGGACTGTCGGTCAAACGGGAGAACCAGGTAAGTGATGGGGGCCGGGGCATTGTAGAGGCTAGGGGGTCAGTGGGCACAACCGTTGGAGGTCTCAATTGC
>JAGPOW010002173.1:17773819-17869327 GCA_030014935.1 Caiman crocodilus
CCAGCTTCCTAGGGAAGTTGTTCTTGCTCCTACCTTGGGCATCTTTAAGAGTAGATTAGATGGGTACTTGGCTGGGGTCCTGTGACCCTGGCACTCATTTCCTGCCAATTGGTGGGGGGTCAGACTAGACGGCCCGCTCTAGGCCCCTTCTGACCCTAGATACTATGATACTACGATTAATGTTCTAAATTTTTAGGGGCCCCACGGACTGAACAGAATGGCCTGGTGGGGACGCATCTGGTCCCCGGGTCGCATTTTGCCCACCCCTGGATTACGGTTTTGTTTATACTAGAAAGCTGGGCTACATTATATCCCTGTAGTTAAAATGGTACAGTGCCTCCCTCCCACCCTTCCTAAAGTGGTTGCAGTTACAGGAATCTAAAGATGCTAGTATACATACAGTCAAACCAGCAAAACTGCACTCTTTCCAGTACAGCTTATCTTGCTCTGGAAGGGGACTGAAATAAGGTGGGAAGCAACATCCTTAATGGCATGGCTATGTCCACACTGGGAGTAGATTGCCAGTGTAGTCCACAGTTTCTGTTCTACCAGTAATGTGCACCTAGGTTTAAGTCAGTGGTACCACAAGGAAAAATAGCTGCTTATACATGTGCTTGGGGGTTGTGAGGAAGAGCGGGGTTAATTAAAGTGGTTCCCAGAGAGCTGCTGTAATTAAAGCCATCACAAGTATTAATGGCTGTCAGATGCTTTATATAAACCTCCTTCAATGAGCTTTAGATAAAGTTCTCCCATGGCCATCTATAAATATGCAGGGGCTTATACATGTGATAGTAAGGCCAAACTGGAGCCTAATTAGAACATGAGCCAGCAGGTGTAAAGACAGGCAAGGAGAGAAACCTACCTGGCCGTCACCTTACTGCTCTTACTACTAGACTACATGGATTTCCCACAAAACAGACTACATTCAAGCTGCACTATGCTGCATCTGAGAAACCCAGGATTCAGGAGGAGGAGGCAGGCAAACACCATTAAATTCCCAGACAAAGTCATTGAACTGGCAATAAAGTTTTAAATTCAAATCAATAACTTAATGGAGAAAAAATGTGGATGGGTTATTGTGCACATGAATCACCATTATGCCATTCCCTGGCATACCTGGAAACCAGGGGGGTGCACAGGGGCTTGTCTGGCATGAGACAGTGGGGAGTCAGGCTTTGTTCAGTTTTCTGAAAAAGAGGAAGGCAAGTGTCTCTGGAGCTACCAGTCAGCAACAGCTCTGCTGCAGTCAATAGCTCCCCTGAAGCCAGCGAGGCTGAGCTGTTATCTTGGTTAAGAGTCTGGTCCGAAAGGCACAAATCCCTACAGTTTGTACAAAATAATGACATGTGGGTTCTTTCATGGTTACACATAGGAGGCAGAGACTCCCAGGGAGAAATCCTCGCTAGGCACAAATCATTATATAGCCACTGAATTCAATGACACTGTGATCAAGCAAGTATGTGGCCTCCCGTCTAAGGTTTGGAGTGAAAACCCTTCAAGGGGCAAAAGACTTAGAATTCAGTAATTTGCTGTATGTATTTGAATCCAAGATACGTCCCACCCCACCCCACCCACTTCAACTCAGGAAAATAACCTTCTTGTCTTGGATTTCTGTACAAAGGACCTGGGCGGGGTAGGGGGCAGTCTGGGTTCGGACCAGAGTTGGAGCCACAGCAGCTGCCCCCTAACCTCTACCCTCACACCTGCCCCCTGCAGCCTGCGCCCCCTTACCTGCATCCTCCTCTGCATCCCTTGTATCTCTGCCCCTGCTCCCATTTCTCCCCCTTCACTTGCCATCTGTCCTGGCCTCAGCCCCATTCCAGTCCAGGGCACATGGTAGCTCCATCCCCAGCCCAACCACACAGCAGCTACGGTGGTGACAGCAGCTGTGATGTCTCAGGGCCAGAGCTCCTGCCGCAGCAAATGCTGGTGAGCAATTTGGCTGTGCTACTCTGCACATTGGGGGCCAGAGCTATGATGGTAATGAGCAGGGGGGACAGAGGCTGCAGGGGGGGGGGTCAGAGGATGCTGGGGCACAGATGACATGGGTGCAGGCATTGCTTGAGGGGCAGGCAGCATGGGGGAGGTGGCAGAGGGTGCAGGCAGGAAGGAGCAAAAGAAGGGGGGCAGACCTACTGCCCCTCCCTACTGTCTGCTCCTCTGCTGCTACTTTCCCCACTGTCACAGAGGGAGGAAACGTTAAGACAAGTATTTCAGGAGTTAGGTGGTGTACGTGGAAAAATATAACACGTTTATACATTTTCTGTGATACATGGAACATTTATACATTTGTCATATTTTTCTGTGTGCAGCATCTAACTGACCCCTAATTATTGGGAGGTCATCTTAAATGTGAAGTTGTCTTGGCTTTGGGTGTATACAGGAGCCTTGAGGATGAAGAGCTGAGCCATTCACAGCCTACATTAGACACCAATATTTAGAACAATCTATCGTATGCTCTAGCTGTTAATCACTTTGTGACATTGGGTAACCTCCTTGCCAAACTCCTTTGACACCTCTTTTGCCAAAACTTTCCCTTCTCTCAACCCCTGTCATTACTTCACATTTTGTAGCCTGCATTTCTTATTCCCATCCATGACTTGGTAAGAATCAGCAGAGTTCAACTTTCTTCTGAGTATAGCAAACAGAAATCCTGTTCTGTTAGATGCTCTGTAGCAAAATCAGAGGCAGGCATGATCCTGCCTGAAAAGGTTTATAGTATTATTCATTATTTGTGTCACCCATGTGTTTGCTTGACACTCTGGAAGCTGACAAAACACAAGGGCCTCCACTTTGAAAACCATTCACCTGTGTTGCCAGCTCTTATTTTTTGGTCCCAGCTCCAGGAGTCTGGTTACGGGACATTCTTAGCTGTCACATGAAGGAAATACAGGTTTTAGAACTGGTTGATTTTTTTTAATGAAAACTATTTTCTCATTGAAAAATCCATTTGCATCAAAATGCAGACAAGGTTTTTGGGGTAAATCCGGTGTCTTTTATTAGATCAACTCAAATAGTTAGGGAAAAAATCTTGCTTGCAAGCTTGTGGGTACAATTACCCTTCGTCAAGCAGATGAAACATCTGCAGATAGTCTGTGCTCTTCCTGGATGGAGTAGTAAAACATCCAGAGAAAACTACTTCATCCTGGAAGAACAAAGACCATCTGCAGGCACTTCCTCTTCCAGGTGAAGGGTAATTGTACCTGAAAGCCTGTAAAGGAGAATTTTTCCAACTATCTGAGCTGATCTAATAAAAGATAACAGATTTACACAAAAAATCTTCTCTATGTCCAACATGGCTATAACTTAGACCCCTTTTGCATCAAAATGATTTTATTTGCAAAACATATTTAGGAACTGGAGTGTAAGCTCTTGCCTGTCTGAATACAAAAAGCTCTTACCCAAGGTTAGGGATGATTTCAGACCAGACTAGCTGCATTCATATGGGGCACTATACCTATAACAGGCCTGAAGTTTTCCCTTGACACTGGCTTTTCAATGAGAGCATAAACTAACCACTGGAGAGCTTTGTCCTTCCAAAGTCATCACCCACATCCCTTCTCATGATCGCTTTTGCAGACCCAAGAGAGTTCAACCATCTACAATGCTTTTCCTAAACTTATCTGACCCTATGGGATCCCTCCAAGCTCCAGCCTGTTTACAAATTGCACATATGCTCCTTCAGTTCATGCCTAGGTGATACGCATTCCTTGGGGTTAACTAAAAAACAAATGAAAGCATCCTCTCGAGAGAGGTTGGTGCAGGAAGGAGATGAGATTTGATTTGCACAGGAGAGTTTTGTGTTCAAACCTAAAACTTCTTGCCTGGGAAGCTCTGCCATTATAAAGGACAAAGAACAATTGGCACGGAGGGGAAAGCAAGATAGAAAACTCAGTGAAATCTTTAAAGGTAGACCTCTGTGTCCCTCTGCCCAAAGACAGTGGTAGTGATGGAGGAATGGGGGAAGGGAAAGAGAAAGAGTCTAGTTCTTTACTAAGTGCAGCATTTTTGTAACGCTCCAGCCAAACAAGAATGTAAAGGAGAGAAAAGAAGAGTCTTTCTTCCCAGTAGGGATGCTGATCTTTGCTGGGACATCAGCTCAGTCAGGGCGACGTGAGCCTGGAACTTCTCAGGAGTTTAGAATAGAAAGTGTTAAAGTGGGGGCGGGGGTAGGACAGGATAGGCACTTAAGGTTTAAAATGCAAATTCCTTAATTTTCTTTGAGGTGGATGGGTCAAGGTTTGTCTATTCCTTCCTCTCTCCCCCCTTCCCCTCCTAGTTTTGTTTAGGAAGGGACTGTAGATGCGACAAGGTCTTTGTGTGGGCCATTCAGCGGAGTGAAAGGGCTGAGGAGTCCCAGTGGAGGGAACAAACTTTTGGGGGTCAGTGCGGTCAGCTTAGAATAAATGTGTCGTATTGTTTGTATTAAGGACATGATCTCAGCAGGGAGTCCCTGAGCCACCGCATACAACATGAAGGACTATTTATTCAACACTGAAATACCTAAGGACTCCTCTCACAGGGAAAATATAAACCGCTGCTACAAATGAGCCCATCTACTGCTATTGGGAATATTTTCCAAGAGGCACAAAAGGCTCAATTTTATTAATATCATAAAGGAGTAAATGCTTGTGCATAACCAGGAGCCACTCCCTCCTTTCCAGAGAAGAATCATAATTAAAAAGCAACGGCAAAGCAGTGAAGCTCTTTCTCTCCCTCCCACCCCCTTTTCTCCAAAGATGGACAGTTCAGGTCATTAAAGGCCTAAGATAGAAACAGTTTCTCTTAACAGTGTTTGAAAACAGGCTTTTGTTTCCATGGAAGTGGCACAGGCCTTTCTTGGTTTGCCTTCACCAAACAAGTCACACAAGGCCCCAGGGTGGGAGTGGGAGCAGCGGAGGGGGGCCTTGGTGAGAATGGAATGCAGCTCTGGGCATCTGCCGGCTGGAGACAGGCAAACATGAAATCAAACTGGAAAAGCAACACAAAAGGGGGAAAATGACAGATAAGTCGTTAGCAGTGTCCCCACGGCTACATACGCAAACGCTCCCCCCCCACAATGAGGTGGGTGGGAGTGGGGAAAGAGTAATTCCCAAAGTTTCGAACACAAAACATTCATAAAGGGACTTTTCAGGAGCTTTTGGCTGCAAGGCAAGCTCTTTCTTGAGCTCTCTCTCTCTCCTCCTGCTCGCTAATGCATTCAGAGGACCATGTGTTCCTTTACAATTTCTCCCTTTTTATCCACTGGCAGAGGGTGGCACAGTTTCATTTCTGTAGCGTCAGCTGAGGAATTCACCTACCAGGGCATATTTCAGTCCCATCTTCCAATGCAGCACACCGAGTCCAGAAGAACAGAGGACTCTGACACTTAATGGACTCATGACTGGTGGCTTCAGTCCTTCCAGATCCACCATCAGGCACTGTGTAGGTATAATTTAATCTCCTAATGCCCCCTGAAAGCAAAGGAGTAGGGGCTTGAAGCTTCCAAGGAACTTGTCCTAAAATGAGCCCCTCTGGGACTGCATGGCAAATCGTGCTGTCAGCATCCAGCAGAACTTCTGTAACGTGTCGGGGTAACAGGCATAAGGAGATAAGGGAAATGTGAACAGAAAAATGTTCTGATCTATAAGGTGGAATTCCTGCCGTTCCTCTCCACCTGAAATGAGTCAAGTGACGTGGCGTATATGCATTTTGCTGGGTATGTTGGGAACACAAGTGTTTCAGTATATAGGACTTGATGTAGAGCCCACTGTGTCCAACCTTTCCATTGATATCAGTGGGCTTTGTGCTGGGGACACACTGTCTTGTAGGGCAGCTGGATTTTATATGGGGTGGGCCTTGTTCTCCTCTCGCTGTCACTGGCATAACACCACTGATCTCACCAGAGCTGCTTCTGATTCCCCTGCCATGTGAGAGGAGATGGGGGAGTATGTTCAATTACACCAAGAAGTATTGCACAAAGAAAGATTAAAAGACATGTGGATCTTGAAGAATTCCTCTTGTTCTGTGTGGATTTCCCTACCTCGCAAATGAATTCCACTGAAGATCACCAAGTTTCTATAAAGATATTGCACCTGTCATGAAGAACAGTAGGAAAGCCAAAATCATAGAAGGTCAAGTTGCAAGCCAGGAAAACTTTTGGACTTATCTTAAAAAAAGGTGAAGTACTGAATACCACCTATCAAAAGTGGGATTTCCAATATTTTCTACATAAATAAGAGTCCTCAGAATTGGCTATGTAACCCAATGCCTTCTCACTTTAAGAATCTTTCTTTTACCTCTTGAGAAACATGAAATATAACCTCTAGTTGGTGAACAAGTCAAGTATAGTGTTCTCATTTGGTAAGGAAAAAAATTGAGAATAAATGTACATTAGTGTTTATTAACACTCTTAAGCCTAATAGCCTTTGGGCTCAATCATGGTTCAATATTTTTTGCTGGCAAAAGAAGGTTTCTTTCGCTGCTTTAGTTGCTCATGCAGGGTTCCACTTGCCCCATGGCCAGCTCAAACCTGATGAAGCAGACTGCTACATCTTCCCTTTCCCTTCTTCTCAGATGCACTGAGGTTACATTCAACTGACACAGTTTAGGATGGGAAATTTGAGCGTAAAAGCAGTTCCCTGCCACTGAGGTGAGAATAACACAATCATAGAAAAAAGTCCTCCAAAGTTCATTCTATCCAACCCCCTGCTTAAGACAGGATCATCCCATACAAGTCCCTGTCTAACCAATTCCTAAAACTACACAGTCAACTCTGATGCATGACTACAAGGCATATTGCTCAAAGACAGTAAAAATACCCTACACTGGAAAAGGGGGATGAGGGCTGCCAATGTCCTGCTGCTGCAAGGGTTGTTAAAATGCAATTGAGAGATCTAAGATAAAGGTCACATCCCTAGTACAGAGGAAGGCAAAACCCCTTGAAGGCCATATCAATTTGACCATGGGGTAAAATTCCTTTCTGAGCTCCAATGTAGTGATTGGTCTGACCCTGAGTAGAGGGGCAAGACCCTCCAACCTGGAACTTGCAGGGTTTAATCCCAGCAGGATCATGGTTACATCCCGGTCAAAATCCCCAGCCTTGGCTCCAGTCACCACACACAGCATCTGAGGCAGGTAAACAAACTAATAAAAAACCATTGACACTTGTAGCAACAAGAAGAAAAAAAATTCCTTCCTGGCCCATTGTGGCAACCAGGAAAGCACAGGAAAAACCAAACACCCTCCATTCTGCTCTGTAGATTGCAATTTAGGATGCAAAATGAGGATGCTAGATTTCAAAAAGATGGATTTCATCTGACTCAAGGAGCTAATGGACTTGGTGTCATGGGAGGATAGAGTGAAGGATAAAGGCATCTAGGAGGACTGGCAGACAAGGTTCCTTGGGTGAATTTGATCTCTTTTATTAGACCAACCCAAATGGTTGGAGAATAGTTATTAAGCAAGCTTTCGGGTTCAAAAGGGCTGGCAACTTCTAAAGGATACAGCATTGGAAGTTCAATAAGGTACTGTCCTGACATGATGGAAGCACAAGAAGAATGGCAAGAGACCAATGTGGCTGCACAGAGACCTTCTAAAATGCATCAAATGCAAAAGGAAAGCATACAGGTAATGAACGAATGGGTATGTCATTAAGGAAGCATACCAGGAAATAGCAAGAACTTGCAGGGATAAAATCAGGAAGGCAAAGAGAAAGAATGAGCTGAACTTGGCAAAGAAGGTTAAGGACAATAAGAAGTTCTGTAAGTGTGTCGGCCAGAAAAGAAGAACCAGGTAAGCTGCAGATCCTCTGTTAACAAGCCAGGAGAAACTCCTAACCAAAGATACAGAGAAGACGGAGCTACCCAACAGCTACTTTACCCCAGTCTTCACAAAAAAATTAAGCTGTCTAACAGGGATTATCTGGACAAGGAAGGGGGAAAGCAAAGGAAGGAGATAACAAAAGAGACTGTCAGAGAGTAATGGTACTTTACACTACCCTTATGTAGCTGCAGAGTAGCTAGATACAATGTGGTCTTTCATTCAGAGCCTCATATACTACATGTAATAACTGGAGCTGGTCAAAGTATTTTCAGTGGAATCACTGAAAAATAAAACCTATTTTCCAAGACTGCATCAACTGTGACAACATTTTCAGTGGGAAAGAGTTGAAACATTCCATATTAACTACAACTTTTAGATTAATTGTGCTTATTTTTTTTTCAATATATTGCTTTCTACATATTTGAGTCAATGTTTCCCAGTCAAAACCTGAAGGAATTCCATTTCTGTGACGACTATTGGTTTATTTTGTTCCAATTCAGATTTTACCACCAGCTCTAGCATAGCCTGCAGTGTTCAGACCCTTCATTTTAAAGCTCTTTTTAAGCATCTGTCATTCAGAGTTCCCCTTGCTCTAACAACTCAGGCATAACCTTGATCCCCACCAAAAGTTAGATATGGAGTTTTGCCATTCATATCAAGTAGTCCAGCACTGGGCTCTCAGTCAAGGATATCCCTTATGATATCCTAGGTCACCCATCATACATTCAGGAACTGGAGTCTGATGCAGACTAGTGACCACCTGTGCTGACTCTGCAGGAAGCTGTCCAAGACCTGGCAAGATGCTGGCTGTGGGTGACTGTGTACTGAACTAACCCAGCACAAGTCAGGAGAGTAGTCATGGTTCCATCTGGAAGAATGGATCGTGCCGTGCTGCTTGGGGTCATGAATAAGAACAATAACATTTTGTGAAGCCAACTTTACAAGTTGTTCACCACTGACACCTACATCTGTGTAACCCCAATCCATGTGGAAAACTGTGGACATAATATAGGGGAAAGCAATGGATGAAATACAGGGGAAAGCAGTGGACACTTTTGACTTTTGCAAGACATTTGATACCGTCTCCTACAGCATTCTTGCAAGAAAGCTGAGGCAATATGGGTTGGAGGAATGGACTGTAAGGTGGATAGAAGTAAGAGTTGAATGAATGGCCTGTAAGGCGGATAGAAAGCGAACTGGATTGTTGGGCCCAATCCTCCAATTTGTCTAGGTCACTCCGAATCTTAGCCCTACCCTCCAGCATAGTAATCAATTGCTTAATGTCTAGTTGGCAGCCGGTATCAAGTGGAGTGCCCCAGGGGGCAGTTCTGGGGCTGGTTTTGTTCAATTAATATCTTGATTAAAAATATGAAAGATGGGATGGATTGCACCCTCAGCAAGTTTGCAGATGACACCAAGCTGGGGGGTATAGTAAATCTATTGCTACCTACTCTACTATGAATCCAGTCCATGGTAGCAACATTTTCCTCCATCACATCTTACAGGAGGTTGCAACTCGCAACCTACTGGAGAAGATTTATGCCAATCCAAGCCTGCTGCTGTGTAACAGTCTCTTAAATCCACTTGCTGCATGCCTACCATCACAATACCCGCTGTGGTCCAAACTGCTGCATCAGGACTGCATGGCAGAGACCCTCTGGTGTGAGGAATGGAAGTCAACATCACCACCAGACAAGTTCCTTATCACAGATCTTACAGTCTGCCCATGTGGCTTCAACCTGCCACACTGTCAGTGGGCCTTGCTGAATAGATTCTGCACCGGGCAAGGTCTGTGCACGACCAACCTCCACTGCTGGGGTCCTCGCAACACCCCAGATTGCAGCTGTGGCAAAACACACACCATGTTGCATACCGTTGATGGCTGCCTGCTAATTAAGTTCAGCGGTGGACTACAGGAACTGCTCATGGCCACTGAGGACACTATTGTGTGGCTTGGCAATTATGCATATTCTGACTGACCCAGTAGACAAGTCTAAAGAAACAAGCAATACAGAGGAAAAGGGAATCAAGCTAAGCAGTTTGATGAGAAACTATTCCAAATGCTACTGTAGTAGGTGTCATGGAAAGAAAGCAGAGCTCATTATGCTGTAGCCAGAGATTTTCACAAAATACAATCAGCACTATCACCCAGGATACTGTGAGACTGATGGGACAGTAAAGAAACAGAGGGGAGAGAAAGAAAGGCAGCTGGCTAGACAAACTGTCAATGAAATAGGAAGGTAGGCAAGGGGGTTCTCATCCATAGAAAAAAATTCTCTCTTTTAGGAAAATTTCTATAAAACCACAGGTTTCTTTCCAGGCAGACTTGTAGGAATATTAAAAGAGGGTCATTCTCTGTGGATGAAGAAAAGGATGGATGCTATGAGAAGGTCTCTTGATTTTTCTTTTTCTCATTGAAAATACATTTTTGGTGTTTTTTAAGCTTTTATTAGCTGGTTCTTACATTTGTGTTTTGCAAATAATATTTTTGTGCCCTGCTGTAGGGAAAGCCACAGGGAAATGCCTACGAAAACTCATGACTCTTTGAACTAGCTGGTCTCTAATGTCCCACCCTGCACTACCTTCTGCTATGGGGACATAATTGGCAGCCTGTATTTAAGAGCAAGTCCTACTGATTTCACTGTGTCACTACAAGTTCTGGATTAAATTGCCCGGGTGCAATTAAACTTCAAAAGGCTATGCTTTCTGGAACTTATCTAAGGGGGGGCAGTACTTATGCCTATAGAGTCCCTTGGTGGTCCCCTGTATGGTATAGATTGATACCAATTCATCTGGTGATTCTGATCTTTCTTCCCAGCTAAAGGAGGAACAAGAATGACATTTGTGAGTTGTCCAATCCATGGTCATGGTCTCCAGGGAAGTTCTGAAGTGACTCAACAGCTGCTTCATGGAGATTATGGTCTTCTGGATATGGTTATAAAATTTTTCACCCCAAAAAGTACATAGTAATGTCACCACACGGCAATATGTAAACATGCCCTATAAATAACAAGTAGTAATAATCTTTATTCTTACTCATATGAAACACATTATTTCTATGGTGTTTTTTCAAGAATACAACATATACATTTACATACTGAAGTAGGATGGACAGAGCTTGTAAAAAACTGAGATCATCATTCGGTTCATCTGATAAACCTAATGTAGGCAGGAATGACCCGCTCTTGCCACAGCCCTTCTCAGTCCAGCCTCATACATTCTCCAGGAAATGAAGGCAAACTCTACTTAGTAGCCTGGGGAAATGCACAGATTAATTTCCAGGCTGCCATATTGCTGCTGCGAGGAGGCGGACCAGTCTGGTTCTGCAGTCAGGCATTAGGATAAATCTAATGCAGGCAGGAGAACTTGCTCTTGCCACAGCTGCTTTCTAGTCTGGCTCCATACTAGGTGTGTGAGGCAGTTTCCTGGTCACCTAGCTGTGGCAGTGACACCAAGGCCACAGCACCCCTGAATGGGTTTCAAGGCACCCTAGGGTCCTGTGACAACCCAGTTAAAAAAAAAGACTGCCCTGGACTTTCTCAGCCAAAAAAAATTCACACTGGGCCAGACTTTTAAAGGCGCATCAGTTTAGCACTTTCACCAGAGCCAATACTGTTAAGTGGAGACCAGGAGTTGGCCAAATGACTTCTGTATGACAGCAGTGCTCAGAAGCCTCACCTGGGATTAGGGCTCCATTGTGCGGGTTTCTATAAAAGCACCATGCCCATGACTTCACTATAAGAAAATGTGTGCTCTTGGGATAGCCAAGCTAATTCAAGGTCAAATCTTTATGAAAAAATAAGGCAGTCTATAGTTTTTAAAACCTTAGTAGGTAAAGAAAAACATTAAGCTCCCCCCTAGCCATTATCTTCTTAGGAAAAAGGTGCATTTTTACCATGTTAGCTACTGAGCAGTAAATAGCGCTCAGTAAAATATCAGCATAGACGAGGCAGTTGTCTCTCCATGTGCTAGCAGGAATTAGGTAAACATAAACTAGGGACAGACATTACACATAAACCAGTTTAAGTGATCAGAAACTGGTTTAAACTGGTAACGGAAGAGATGCTCAGTGCACACAAACCAGTTTCAAAATGGTTGAAATTGGTTTAAGATAAACCTGGTTGAATGTAGCATCAGACTTAACTGATTTGGGTCAAACAAATTTATGAAACTTCTGGCCCAGACCCCTTTCTGATTCAAGTTAAATCACAGTCCCCCAGCATCCCAGCATGCTTTCCAGCCCTGGGCTGGGCTGTGTTATCTCCTCCAGAGAGTTGGGCTGGGCCTGTCCCTCCACTCCCTGGCTGGAGCAGGGAGGGCTGGTTGACAAGGGAGTGAGGTGGGGTAGGGTGCAGGGGCAAGCCTGGCTGGGGATGTAGCTCAGTCTGCAGTGGAGCAGCAGTGCTCTCCCCAGGCAAACCCCAGCTGGGGTCTGGGAACAGGACGGGGGTTAAATACCCCTTTTCCTGCTCAAACTTACTGCTCGCTGCAACTGGGGACTACAAATCCCAGAGGCTCCTGGAAGCAGAAAGATGAAGTGATGAGCATTTCTGCAGAGTTGTGCTGCTGTAATTCTGGACTACAAATATAAGAGACCTCCGGGGCAGCAGGATGAGAAAGTGAATACAGCCAGAGAGCCATGCTCTAGCAACCCCCAGCTTCTGGCCGGAGCCACTGCAGGCATGTAGCTGCATTTCCTGAATCAAAGGTAAATGACTGTTCACTTCTGTTTCAATTTAATCTGTGCAGCTTACACTAACCTGGCAAAGACTAAATCAATTCAACCTCAGTTTTTTGACTGCCGTTTAGCTAAGGTGTGGAACTCAAGTCTTGTAGTCTGCAGAACAGTGGTTTTCAACTGTTTTTCATTTGCAGACCCCTAAAAAATTTTGAACAGCAGTGCGGATCTCTGGAAATTTCAAATGGAGGTGCGGAGCCCTTTGAATTGTAAGTGTTGGTACTCACATACTTTTGATTGGTCACAGACATTTTTCATGGATTGCTTAGACCAGCAGTTCCCAATCTGTGGCATGCATACCACCAGTGGTATACAGACAACCTGTCAGTGGTATGCGTTAAGAGATTTTTTATAATGACTTTATATGACAAAATTTATTAGTGGTATTTAAGGTTGTATTGTTTTAAAGTGATGGTGAACAATCTGTCAGACTTTGGGAACAGCTGCTTTAGACATAGGGGTCCACAGACCAAAGGTTTAAAACCACTGCTCTAAAATAAATGATGGCCTGGATTTTCACAGATCCTGATGAAAACCCGTGGTTTTGAATGCAGACACTAAGATGCCTCTTGAACAGGTTACTGGAATTAACCACTTCTATTTAGCTGCTGATATACTGAACTAGCACACCTTTTGTACAGTTTGTCTCTCTCTTCAAACTTTTCTTTTCTAATGTCAGACCGACGTGGAAGTACTTCTGTTCTACAGGAGTTTTTTTCCTACTGTTGCTATTGTTCATGCACAATACAGCCCATCATAGAATTTACTCTGAAGCAGAACATACCTGGTTTGGGAATGTGTGGATGGCCAGTGCCCCAATATTCATTAGCATCTGAATGAGAGCTATGTGTGCAGAACAACAGGCAATTATCCTATTGAAAAACTGCTAAGTGGTGTTAATTGCTGGCCATAGACCGGGGACCCTCACAAAATTAACCATGCTGGCAAATGGAATAAAATATATTGGATGGCAGAGAAACAAAACCAACAAGGATTCCATCTGTCTGAAATCCGAATAGATGATTTTTCTCCTTATTCTCCCCTAAGTGTCTTGAACCTTGAAAAAAATATTGTCCAGCTTATGATGATCTAGTAAAGTTCAATTTTGTTCCAATGGACCAGATACACATTTTCTGTCCAAGAAAGAAATTGGACATGTGTTATATATATTTATTCAGAGGTCAAAATAACAGCTGTCTTGTCCTCAGTGTGTCACTCACAGTGCACATGTACTTCATTATATGATACCATTATAAATAAATCTCTGACAAAACCATGAAGGATGACATTTTCATTTCTCTAGCTGGCAGTGGAGTTATATTTATTTGTGGTGTTCCTTCAATATTATAAATACTGTTAAAAGGGCGACATGAACAAAGAAGGGGTATATTGATTCATGTTAAATTTGAGACATACAAAGTTATGAGTCAGATCTGTTTATTTTAATAGAAATCTAGCAATAGGCAAAAATCATGCATGGGCTTCCCTGTACATCGTTTTTGGGGAGAACATTGCAGTAACTTGTCAGACATGACCTTGCTATCTCATGGAAAACTATTTCTGATGGCCTTCAGCTTTTAAAAAATAAGAGGGTTTCAAAGCTCACATGCCATTGATTCACTTCTTAGTGAAGTGCACGCCATTGACCTTAAAAAATGTTCCATCACCTTTTACCGCTGAGGTCAAGGTGTTCCAAGGACATTTACTCTTCTTTGTTGGCCACCAATAGATAAAAAAACCCCCACACATTCCCTTATATTTGAAAATTATAAAAGCATCCCTAAGGATATTTTTAAAGTGGAGTTCAGACTAAATCTTTGGATCCAAACACCCAACAATTATGAGTATTCTTATTGCAGGGCGTATGTTTGTAGCCCTAGATAAAATCAATGCATTTGGGGGCAGTTCTTCAGTTCTCCTTCCATGTGTCTGGAGCAAATCAGAATGCTGTTGTAGAACAAATGAAATCAGCCTCACGCCAAACCCTGTGCTCATGCACTCATTCCACAGAAGTCCCTGCTTGCTACTGTAACAATGTGCTAATTTCCCTCAGGGAAAGCTAGCAGAGAGAGAGTTTGGTCCCACAAAACTACAAGCTGTAGAGCGCAGGACACAGATCAGTGGCCCTGTGGGTCAGGATCAGGTCTCGGGGCCCTGCACTATTGCTCAGTCCTTTGTCCTAGGAATGGACCTGGAACCCCGTGCTACCTCTGTCTGGCATTGTAGACCAGGATGAGGTCCTACACAGCCCTGCTTGCCTGATCCAATGCACAGGACCAGTCTTTCAGGGTCCCCATGAACCCAGGGGGAGCTCCCAGGCCCAATGGCATGGAGATGAGGCTGGATCTGGCCCGTGGGGCAGGGGTTGGGCATGCCCTATCTAGGAGTGATTATGCCTATGCTTTATTATGTGTATTTCCCATGTTGCTTTGCTTTGCTGGCTGCTGCATGGGGCCAGAAAAGAATTTCTGCTCCCTACTCCTGTTGCTGTACATCAGGCTCCCCCCTCCTCCCTCAGACCCATAGGTTGTTGGTTGTAGGCAAGGCTGGGGATGTGACTGGGGCTGTGCCACTGCTCCTACTGGGACTAAAACTCACAGGTTTCTGGCTAGAGGATCTTGCCCCTCTACTCACAGTCAGATCAATCACCACATTTGGGATCCAGAAGAAATTTTAACCCCATGGTCAGGCTGATATGGACTGCAGGGGTTTTTGCCTTCCCCTACAGCAGGGGATCCTTTTTCATTGATCTCTCAGGCATACTTTAACAACCCTTGCAGTTGGCCACTATTGTTCCCCTGCTTTACCTGTGGCAGATCAAGGTGCTATGCTTTATGGTTGAGTGACATACCTGTGTAGTTTTAGTAACAGATTAGACAAAGATTTGCTTGGGATGGTTTGCATAGGGATGATCTCTGCCTGAGGCATGGGATGGACTAGATGGCTTCCTGAGGTCCCATCCAGTCCTACTTTTCTATGATTCTAAGATTAAAAATAATCACGTCTAAAGCATGGGTTTGTATTTGGGATAAACAACAAGGTTTTTCATTAAAAAACAAAAACAAAACAACATTAAACCACAAGGTAAGGTCAAACTTTCCAGGTTTCATTACAAGCCTGAAATCTGCCTTGCATTCACTATGGTTCAAGTACCGACAATGCATTTCCAATGCACATGGCACACTCTGGATCTGAGTGAACATGATGTGAAAAATCTGTGGATTTTTCCTAACTCAGACCTCCAACTCAGCAAGTACACTTGGGTGGCCCTGTGAAGTTTTGGGACCAGCTCTTCTGTTGGTATAAAATGATACTGTTCTATTGAATTCAATGGAGCTTGGCCAATTTACCCCAGCTGAGGCCCAGGCCCTTTGTATATATCCCAACACAAAACTCTAAGTGAAACCCAAGGGATGCAAACTCCAGTGAACTGCAACTGCCAAGCTTTGTCCTTTCTTGTGTCTCATATAGGGATGTGAAAGGACTGTGCAGTCAGAGAGCCAAAATATTAATATAGCCTCTCCAAGATGTCTGGTGTATTAAGGGGACGCTAAAATGCTGCCTCAATGAGTATGAATGAAGTCCAAATTTGAATGACAGCATCCTGCTAAAAATATGCAACTACTGGGTCAAAGCCAAATGCCACTAACATTGTCAGGTCAAGTCCATGATTAATGATATTAATAGCAAATCTGATGATTTTTTTTCTTGACAGAGGCAATGGGCTAGATTCTCATTTATTGTAAAACTGCTCTGATTTATTCCCACTCATGATTTGGCCTTTCATATTTAATAGAGCAACTGACAAATGACAAAGACAACCAAATCGAGTATGATTATCAATAAATACTATTTCCTGTCGAAGGGAAGAGTATTCTTTAATAATGAACAAAGGATTTGAAAAATAAATAAGTTCATGCATACCGGAGAAGGATATTAAACCATTCTGTATTACATAGTGCTAGTGAATCCCAGCTATATCTGTAAATGTATAACATCCTTCCATAGGATCCTCCAAGGAAATACCCCCCCCCCTTTTTTTTTCTTTTAAACAAAGTAGCTTTCTGTGGAAGTCATTTCTGTACCTTATGAAAATGAGACATGTATTTTTATTAGCTGTACACAGTCTTTGCTAGAAGACAATGAAACAATTCTCCAGTATGGTTAGGCCATAGCTAACCACACTGAACTCTGGTATCTTTTCTTCAGAAGTGCTCTGCCCTATTGCTTCTTTCCCCACTGAAGCAAAGCCTTTGTCCTCTGTCGTCCCCCCTCACCACCTCCACTCCTTCCTCCCCCCTTTGAATAGCTAAATCACTCTACCAATCCATTGCCCCATACTCAGTTTCAGGTTATTTTTCTAGCATGGACTAAGGAGATAAATCATTTAAAAGGACCCAAGATCCAACTTTAGGTAAACATTTACATTCTTGACCAAGCATTTGTCGAGCGTCTAAGGTAACATGCACAACCACGGTAGTTAACTCAAGCTTACTGGCAATCGATATATTTGAGCTAAAATAGGAGCAATAACTCTAGTTTAGATAAACCCTGTGAAGGTTAATGGAGAGAAATGGACTGAAGTGCCTTTAATCAGGAGTTAATCACAGCTTTTTAGATCCTACACATCTAAAGCAGTAGATAGGATGAAATGGTATACCCAGTTCTTAACAGACTTGGGCTAGGATGACAGCTATTTGCCTAAGAATCACCTTTGTCTTGCCTGGGTTGATACCTTCATTTCATTTCACATGGCTTCTATCACCAACATGTAAGTATCCTTTGCCTACACTCTTTATTGAATATTAGAAGATGGTATGACCATTTGATTAGTAGGTAAAACATAGTGTGTTTGTTTTAAAAAACAAAGGAATACTAGGGCACTTACACACATGCAGGGAGCCTGCTCTGATGCAGGAGAAATCCAGAGCATTGGAGCAGACTCGAGCACGTAAATTGATGCACTCTGGCCGCCTTGTGCATCACATGCATCAGTGGTGCAGTGCACCTCTGTGCTGAGAAAATGGCGGTGGCGCACTTCGAACTAAAAGACATTTGATATGCTTTAGTTCAGAGAAAATGTACCCATGCTTCCTGTACCTAAGAAACTGAGAGCCAGCCCTGCAGATGCTTTTTTTAGGCAAATAGCTTATCGTCACCAACTTTAATGGGATCATATGCAGTACTGGGAAGTACAACAGAGAAGCAGCACCTGCAATATTAGACCACTGGGCTAGAAATCTGCACAGAGAAGGTGTTCGCATGAATCTCCTGCACTCCTGCTTCCAGACATGAGTATAGCAGGGTGCGGGACCCTGGGCAAATCAGCCTGTGCGGGGCCTGGATGCAGCGGTGGCAGCGGGGGAAGCAGGGGTGGCAAGCGGCCAGACATGAAGTTGACCTGGCTCTGTGGAGCCCAAAGTGCAGGGCCTGGGGCAGTCATCTCATTTTGTGCCCTCAGGGACGTCCCAGCCTGCTTCCATATAACAGTCCCATGCGAACAGTAGTCTTGGAGACATTGTGGCCTGATAACAGCTGGAAGTGGGAAGTACAAAGGCATCCAAATTAAAAATTAATTGAGGTGTGGGAGGCAGGCCAAAGGAGGTAAAGCTGACCAAATTCTTGAACCACAAAAAGTGCTTGGTTTGTGGTTTGAGCAAAGGCTTGGTCAGGGATACTGTTGTGTTAGCTGTCCTGTTTCACTAACCATTATTCTAGCACAGTAGACACCTACTGACTGACTTATTCAAGGCCTTTTCTCTGGTTTCTCAGGTCCCCTTAGCTAATATGGTCCCTCCTCTGTTTCAGTCATTAAGTATCTTTTACTTTGTTTTTCCTACCTAGCAGCTTTCCCTGCTCCACTCCTCTCACACCTGCCAGGCTCTGTCCAGTGGCTATCTATGCTGGACATGCTTTGGAGCTATGCATTTATGACCACAGAAGTAGGAGCAGAGAGCTTGCTTCCATTTGGATCCTGAACTCCACTAGTCTCGCTGTTCTTCCATGTGTACAGGGGTCCCAGAGCCCCGGGAGCAAGCTTTGGAGTCCAGCAGAGGGAGGCAGTGTTCACTGCAGCTCAATTACTCTGCACACCTTTGTGCAATCTTTGGTTTCCATTACTATGAACCTTACAAGGGATTAAGAAACGATGAACAGTATGTACACCAAAAGATATAAGTAATGTGATAAATGGTTCTAGGCAAATAAGCAGGCAGTGTTATTTATTGATATAAACCTGGCAACCCACCAGACCCTATAGCAAAATTTATTTAGCATTGAATAAAACACCTATAAATGTATTAATCCTTTATAAAGCACTAATGCATGTTTTATTAGATATAAAGTGTGACCCAGGCGCTCTCTGCCATCTGGCTCTAGAATGACTAGTTTCCCTCCCTGCTCCATGGTGCTACCCCTTACTCTTGAAAACATGGCTTCAGGCCTGCTAACAACTGGAGGAGAACACATCCTGTAGTCAGGCTTCAATATGTTAAACAATTGGCAGCTGCCAAACCCAGCCAACACATCCATATGTTCTCAGTTAAAGAGGTGACATGAGAGTTGAGAGAGGCAGGAAAACCAGGAGGGAAGTAGTTAAGTTGGAATTAATTTATCACTCCATATTTAATCAAGCTCAAAATATTAATCAAAAGTTAGTAGAAAGTAGCCCTTAGATCCCAAATACGTCTTAAAAGTCTGCTGGGAATCTGTCACTGAGCAATGCTTCAAGAAGTCACACAAATGGGAGCAGAGGTGCCGGATTCAGCCCTCATTGCACAAGCCTGCCTTGCTTCAGGCTGTCAGGGGAGTACTCTGGGCCTATGGGGCGGGTAGACAAAGAAATGTGAAATGGCCAAGTGCTGTGGGGTTAAGTGACAAGGGAAGCAAATTGGTTTTGTTCCTCATAGTACGGGGACAGAGAGACTGTAAAATGAGGTGCCCCTGGCTGCAGAATTCACTGAGTACATACCATTTTCTGTTTTATAGAGGGCATGCCTTCTTATGAAATTCCCCTTCTGGAAAAAGGTCCATACTTTCAACAGACATTCAGTGATTTTCAGTAGTCATTGGTCTTACTGGAACAAAACCCTCAGTAAATGGAAGGTAGTAGCAGGAACTGTGATTACTGTGTAAGAAACTGTGATTACTGAATGGATCTTAATGCGCAAAGGTTTATCAGCTGCATTTTCTCTTTCTTAACAATAGAATACTTTTCCTTACTCATCAGAAACCAATTGCAAGTACCAAGCGGTCTGCAAGTCCAGTAGATTTCGGGATTCAGATGAGATGGAACTAGATGCATATACATAAGTTTGGCAACTACCTTATGAAGGGGTAAACTAGAAGTGGAAGAACCGATACACATTCATTTTCACCAAAAAAATTCAGGTGGCTCCAATACACAGCTTCTGAAAAGTTTGAAAGGTTTAATTCTAGCATTTGTTTGTTTGGCAGATATATCTTAGTAACACAAGACTGTCGTCTTCTGTTTTATTTCCAAGTTATTTACAAAGTAGGGGGAAAGTTGCAAGAAAGCTTGTCCTCAAATTTCCACGCCAAAGAGAATAAACTTGGATGGATTTAGAATAAATATCCAGCCCTATAAGAATAACCAGATGGAAACTTTTGAACATCACTCATGGGCAATAAGAACATGTAAGGGAGCATTTATATAGGAGGACCATGGGTTCCGCATTTATGACATGACACATGAAAAGCTGTGGGCACTGTTTGTGTTAAGATTTATTTTTAACGTGGTTAAACGATCTTTTCCTGAATGTTTCGTCTGGTAATTAATGTTTTCTCCTGGGTTCTTAAACTGAAAAAAAAAAATAAAAAAATCAGAACACAAAACTAAAGTCATCAGACAACCTAGGATTTTTCCACTTTCTGAGATGCATTAATAGTATGCTTGTAATTGCCTCAAATATTTTGGAATTAACTGGTGACTTGAAAGAAATTAGTCAAATTGCATGCCTGCATGGAACATTTTCAAAAGATATTGTTGAGTTTCAAGTGCCCTCTAGTGGTAAATATATCATAGCAAACTAAATCTGACGTACAAATAAGAGAAAATGTTTTATAAAATTCTGACATTTCTCCGATTTATTCAAGGCACCTTAGGATGCACATAAACTACCTTTACTGAAATCATGTGCTCTTTGAACACTAATTTCTATCTTATGCTGCCCTATGCCAGTTTACACCCCCCTTGTTCAGATATCAGCAATAAGAAACCCAGGGACAGTGAGAAAAGAAAAGAAGATCCTTGTGGGTCTAAGGAAACACAATTTTATGGCCTGATCTTGGTAAGGGCTGAATTTGGGGGCATAAATAACACTTTTCAGGATCCCCTTTGGGTTTGATCGCACATGCTTAAAGCAAATGGGACATTGTTCATTTCAGGTTTGAACCTGTCCTTATAAAAGTCAGCAACAACCTTACGTTGTTGTTCCCCACCCCGCCCCCAAAGTCTTCCAAACGTATATTTGCCAAAACGGCAGACAAGGTTCTTTAAGTTGGTCTAATAAAAGATATCAGATTCACCCAAATAGTTGGAAAACAATTATTAAGCAAGCTTTCAGGTTCAAAAACCCTTCATCAGGCTAAGGAAGTTTCTGCAGTTGGTGTTGTGCTCTTCCTGGATGGAAACTTTTTCATTCCACCCAGGAAGAGCACACACCAACTGCAGAGACTTCCTTAGCCTGATGAAGGGTTTTTGAACCCCAAACCTTGCTTAATAATTGTTTTCCAACTATTTAAGTTGGTCTAATAAGAGATATCAGATTCACCCAAAGAACCTTGTCTGCCTTAGACCAACACGGCTACCACCTACACCCCTGTTTGCCAAAACTGCATTTAGGAAAAGGAAAGAGAAAAATCTAATAACAAAACTAAAATTCTGGAGACCACTGTTTCCAAGCATCCCTATGTGAGTTTACAAATCGTAATAATCAGACTATCCCTCTGTGATCAATAAATTGCTTGTCTCCATTTTAAGGAGAAAATGAAACAGCCAAGATATGTGATGTGACTAAGGTCATTCTGACGGGTCCTAAAACAAGAACCCAACAGTTTTCTTCATTGAGGGGTCCTGGTCCAATCATCTGCCTACCTTATACCTAGTACCTGATCTAGGAATACTTTTAGAAGCATTTGAATCTGGTCTTAGTTATTTTATTAATAACTTTGAAAATAAATGGGTTTTTTATTTTGTTGTTTGTTTTTTTTTCAAATCGTATTACTCTTATTTGTTTCATCTAAAAAAATATTGTTGTAGGGGGGAAAAAGGTCACATTTTCTTACACTTTTAACCCTAATATTCCATTGCAAAAATAACGATTAAGTAAAAAAAAAAAGTAAGGAATTAAAAAAAAAGAAGCTACTTTTTCTCACTTAGAAATCTTAAATGCAAGTAAAAGTGGTACTCTCTCTCACTAACTTATTACAACTTTTGTTCAAGTTTTCCTCTGAATAAAGAGTGGAAAGATAAGTAAAGCTAAAAGACTCATTTTCAAAAAAAGGAACATTTCAAGAATACTGACTTTTTAGAGTTCCAGTTTTTTCTCAGAAAAACAAGACACTTTGTTGAAAAGAGTTCCCACAAAAATTTCTGTTTCTTTGACCAAAAATACCTTTAAATTTCAAGGAGCTTTTCTGTTTTTCAGCTTACAATATTTTTGTGATATTTGGGGGCTTATAAAGGCTGTTTTGTGTTTTTAAATAAAAAAATGTAAATATGGTCTATGGATGACCCTCCGTTTCCCTAGAAGAAATGGAGGAGTACCTCTCAGACAGCACATGGCCAATCCAGGTCCCACAGCCTCATCACCAGGGATCTCGACTGAAAGGGGCATTGATTTTCTTTTTACTTGTACAGCTACATTCCCCTTATACACTTGTGGAGATCTTTAGGGAGAACAGAACAAGTAAATATTGGAAAAATACACATGGATCCCGTGTTTCTTGCTTTTTCCTAAAGTG
Organism: Caiman crocodilus; assembly: GCA_030014935.1. Taxonomy (NCBI): domain Eukaryota; kingdom Metazoa; phylum Chordata; order Crocodylia; family Alligatoridae; genus Caiman; species Caiman crocodilus. The sequence goes on from JAGPOW010002173.1 coordinate 17,796,345, forward strand.
CACTTAAAACAGGAAATGGCAGGGTAAATGTATGATGTTTGTTAGATTAATACCACCTTTTTGATAATGATCTCTGAGTCTCTCTTCTATGCAAGAGGGCATTTGTCATAAGACAGTTAAGTGCAGGAGAAATTCCAGCCTTAGATATTACTTTGGAGATTTGGGGGTTTTCACTGGAGAGGGACAAGTGCAAAATGCGCAACCCATTGCACCATCTGGAAAATATTACTTTTGTCAGCTACCTCTGTGTGTTACAGGGACAGCCAGTCAAAATTTTATAAACAAAATGTTTTGGGATGAAAAAAGGTTTTACAACCATAACAAGAACATGCGTTGGGTTTTCTTAAATTGGTTAATATTTTTACTGTTGTTATTTAGGATAGAGAACAATGGGACATTTTCAGGAGAATCTTTTTGGATCTTAGTAAAAGAAATTGTATCAGTTTACAGTAACTGCTTTTCTACTCAATGAAAATGCCCTTTAAAACATTTCTTTCTTGAAAATATACAAGAAATAATATTTCTTGACCAGCTGTTGTGACAGAGTACAGCTCAAATATTTCAGGAACAAAACGGCTAAGCTGTCACAGAGTACAGCAGGCATGAATATAGGAGATGGTGTACTGCTATATGGTCCTACTGATAAGGGAGAAGATAAGTGACATGTATAAGAGGCTGAGGCAGGAAATGCTTCAAGGCTAAAGCTTAATAGGGAGAAGTGCTGTTTGTGCACAAATTAGTTGACCTTGCTGGGTCACAAAATTAAGGCTCGATCCTGTTCTGTTGAAAAACCAATGATATAATTCTCCTCTACTTCAATGGAAATGGGATCAGGTCCTTTGTAAGGAAAAGATTAGCTCGGACCTCAGATAGTTCAAAGCACTAGTGAAATTGCAATCTCCTTAGTATGGGAGAGTTAAGACATCTATTGGACATGGTGAGCTACCTGTGCAGAGCCTTAACAGATATTTTTGCCATGATTCAGCTTTCCAACTGACTGTGCAGATCTGATCTAGCTTGGCTATGATAAGGCTGCTGCCTGTGCAGGCCTACCTGTGAAAATGAAAGTGCTGTTATCAGCAGCACCTCCGCTGGGTGTTATGGCATGACAAACCAGTTATAATAAATTCAGATGATGGAAGCTATGTCCCAGAAAGCTTGCTGCAGCAATTGGACTCTGAAATAGGCCCAGCGGCCATTGGTTTGCATTTATTTTCACTGACAGAGCACTCTGTGGCTTGTATGGGAGGGTACATTTTTTCCAGCTCACCATTGACCAGTAACCACCAGTTCCACCGTTTGCCAGTAAAGGGGCGAGGGGCTATGTGAGCAGTTCCCTGGGGGCTTAGCCTTCAGAGCATCAGTAGCTGCTATGGTATTAAACACCAGGCTGAAAGCTGGATGTTGAGAGTACCGGGTTACGACTTCTTTCCTAGAATCAGTTCTGAATAGTTCTGGTTCCCATCAGTCAGACGCTTCACTAAGGAAGCAAGGCAGCTCCTCATTTGCTTAGCCTACTTCAGCTTCTCCTAGGTGAGAAAAAGCACAATGCTTAGTTAAGAGCTAAATCATGGGCAGAAAGTTTCTGGCTCAAAGTTAGTCTAGCTCCACGGAGAGCCTTGCTAGCATCTCAGAACACATGAGCAAGGGTGGTCAGACTACTTCGGGAGTTGTAGGTCCATCCTGAGGTTTCCTAGATTGATAAAAAATTTGAAGTGAAGGGAGGGACGGGAAAAGGAGAAGGCAAGAATCTGCAGAGTAAAAGAATATAGAAAAACAGTGCTTTTAGCGCTGGTGTTGAGACAGAGCCAGGTACAAGCTGCTTCCTTTGGCAGCAAGGTGGATGCATGGCATGTGGCATACCTCAGGATGGGCACACTTTGAGGAGAGAATGACACGTTTTGAAGGCCCACACACAACTCCACATCACCTCATTCCAGGTGTAATGTCCCTCCCAGCATCACTAATGAGAGTTTGGGCTTTTGGTAAATGAGTTTCATAGATTATGTTTTATAAAGAGATGCCTTAAAGGTCTCTCTCAGGAATAGGGTTTATGCCATACACTCTCTGCTCCCTCCCATCACAAACCCCTCTTCTTCATTTAGCAAAAAAGACCCGATGGAGGCTCACTTCTTGCCATCCTCCTTCATTCCCATCAGTTCAGGCACACGAATCCTAAAACAACTCCCATTTCAGTGCTGCTGTTCTCAGTTTCTGACTCCAGTCACTCTGTATGATGGTCTGACACACAGACACAAGAGTGAGCCTTGGATGGGTTGATTCATCACAGCGAGCTCTTGGCAGACTTGTGTTACATGAAGGTACAGAGGACTGTGACTTCGTAAAGAAGACAACATGCACTTTGTCTATTAAAGTTTGCCCCAGGCTGCTCATTTAATGCGGCTCTCCAGAGAGCTTGGCAGACACTAAGGCACAACCAGCCAAACCGAACAGATGAAAGATCTTCTGCTCTATGAGAAACGTAGGAGCTTGTCTGGTAAATATTTAACACGGGGAACTCCCTTTCCTTTCTGTCCCCACCCCTCCATATGTATTGAGCATGCTATGGTAGCAGAGGGCAAGAGCCTCAGGGGATGTACTAGCACTTTCCAGCACAAACCCCCATCACAATGAACCACACAAAGTACAAGCAGAGCAGACTGTTCATACTCAAGGCACGATGGGATGCCAGGTGGAGCAACAGCATGTGAGAAAGGCTTTGGGGCAGCTGTATTTCTCTGCTGCTTTCTGAATGACCCATGGGTTTTATATACGGGCTTTGGCTATAGGCAATAGTTCTGTGTTTGATCTCTTCCCTTTCAGATCACTGCCAGGTGTTAAAATTAGCACTACTTCAATATTTTCCAAAAAAAGTATTTTCTTTGGGAAATAATATCGTCAAAAGTGAAGCACAGGTTTCCGTGCTGTTTTGCTTAGGGGAAAATGATACAAAAAGAGAAGAAAACCTTAAAAAGATTCTGAGAGGTTGAAACATTTTGCTCCAATGGATTAATGATTGAAACACTTTGGTTTTTCCATTTTGCAATTGATGTCACCAAAAATACTCTAATGTATTGGAAGCCTAATCATAGGAAAACCTTTCAATTGACCCAAATCAGATTTGTCTCTCTTTTAGGGAAGAATGGTTCTAGTCCATTTCAAAGCGATAATGGAAAATTCCCCTGAAGTGGGAAACCCAGCTCCCAGTGTGAGTAACGGTGAGAAACAGCACTAGACGTTTTCTGTGCCTCCTGGTTGTAGTAAGCAATTTAAGATGAGAGCGTTCTTGTAGTCCTGACCATAAGCCAAAGGGGTTGTGTACATACTGCACCAATTCAGGAGCTGCTGCAGGAGGTGGTGTGCCTCAGAGACACCCGTCTGAGACCGTCTCTCTTTGTGCCATAGGGATAGTCATTTAGTATTATCAGTGTCAGCAGCATATCATGAATTCCTCATATAAACACACCTATGGCCACTCACTCAAACTGTGAGGTGTAAAGAAAATTCTTACCCTTTAGACCCCTGTAGAGGTGCACAGTCCTCGTCACAGTATGGCCTGCACATTTGAAAACCTCTTGCTAGCTATATTAGCAATGAAAGAGCTACAGTGAGCGTCACAGTCAGCCCCTATAAAGGGAAGCTCTGCCTTGCGAAAGAAGTCTTGTCCAGTATCCCTCCCAAAGGGTTGCCTGAAGTCAGCCCTGGCATAGCTTCACAAATGACAAGCCTCTGGCTTTGAGACCTTGGCTCTTCTCTGGCCCAGCTATCCATAGTATCCCACACTGAAGAGATCCTTCTTTGATCAGGAAAAGGGCTGTTTTCCTCTTAAAGAGTAGGGTAGAGTGCAGCACAGCAGATAGCTCCTCTCCAAGCAGCCTTTATTATGCAACTGCAGCTCCCTCTGTCCTCCCTCCAACTCCTTTCTCTCTCCCCTCAACTCCCCCAGCCTCTTTCCTTCTCCTCATCCATGGTGCACCGCATTATTTTCATGACAGTTTTATTGCTATAGTATTAACAACGGGAATAACACTCACCCAATCAAACGACACATATTATGGTGAATCAGAGTGTAGGTCTCGGGGGGCCTGCTGCCAGGCTCAAAGTGCCATCTTTCCCTGGGATGAAAAGGGGCGTCTAGATGTCCTACTTCTGAAGCTATTAATAATACTTATTTACAGTGCTGACAGCGAGACTCTGCACCCCTGCCCCGCAAAAGAGTTCCCTCCTCCTAGAGCTCAGGCCAGAAGTCAGTCCACTCAGCCTCTCTGATGACACAGTAACAAGGGTTCTTCTTTACCTGCCATCCAGCTGACAAAGCAACAGGTCCCTGTCCCCTAAAACCAAAGGTCCTCCTAAGCCTACCTTCTGCAGCCCAGAAAATATCTGATCAAGCAAACAGCCCATCTCAAATGCTAGTTTCTGCTGAGAATCAGCATGAAATCGCCAACTCCTTTCACACACACTACCATAACAGCCTCAGCCTTGAATGTTGCTGATCCTTCTCGAGTCCTAGCAGCACACTAGAGAGGAAGCCACTGTCCTCTTATCTCAGAGTCACTCATTTCTGCCATCCATGTTGGGGTAGGGTGACCACCCATTCCTAATTGGGTGGGACAGTCCTGAAATGGGAACATCATGTTCCTGTCCCAGGCAGCACGACTCCGGGACAGCGTTCGTCTCAGATTCCCTCTATTGTGCAGGGATCTGAGTTTTCTGTTCGCTGCAGAAAAATGCAGGAAACAATGACTTTCCCTTTGCAGGCTGGCAGAGTTCCAGCCTACAAGGGGCTGCAGGGAGTGGGACGCAGGGGGTGCCACGTGCATGAGTGTGTGCACACATGCACGCATGGCCAGGAGTGCAGCCCCAGGCAGCAATGGAGAGCAGGTTTCCCAGCTGCCTGCAGATAAGTTTATGCAGGAGGGACAGATTGAGGCCCCCACAGTGAGGGAGGGAGTGGGGCTGGGTTGGCATGTGGGACTGGGAGCACTGCCCAGCCAGGGTGGTGCATGGGGCCCAGGACAGGAATGTGCAGCCAAAGGGCCCAGCCAGCGAGAGGGATGGTGCCATAGGTGGCTCATCTCAGGGGGGGTGGGGGCTGTCCCTGCTGCTGCTGCTGCATGCACTCCTAAGGAGGGGAACATAAGGGTGGCACGTGCCCCCACATTTGTGCATGGGGTAGCGGAGGATGCAATTTTGGGGTTCCCCACCCTGCTGTCATACCCCTAGGAGCCTCACGCCAGCCATGCCACCATGTCAAGGTGCCCCTGCCTGCCTGGCAGCCGTCACAGCAGCAGTGGTATGGAGGTGTGCCCCCCACTGCTGCAATAACTGCACAGTCCTTTCCCTCCAAGAACAAGCGATGACCTTTGAATCAGGAAGATGCTTCTGAAGCACAGTGGGCATGGCGGGAAGCCTGTCTACACTGCTGTGGCAGCAGATCCCTACTTGAAGGGACCTAAGCTTAGGATTTAAATGCTACAGCATGGTAAACAAGTCCTCATGGGTTCCCTCTTGGTCTCATCTCTTCCACCCCCAAAATAAGACTGACCCGTTTGCTCCTGTGTAGGTGCAGAGACCAGCCATTAGGTCACAGCAGCCCTGAACACAAGCCCCAGGGTAGCCTGACGGGTGCAGCCACAGGGTGGAGAGAGGGACTCTCAGGTCCAGTCAAACAGCTTGGAGTTACTCCAGTGCCATCTACTCTGTTTAATTGCCAGGCTGGTGTGAGATGTATGTAGGGTCAGGAGAGAAGCCACATAGAAATGATCAGTGTTTTACAGGACTGTATTGAGGATGCTGTGCCATATATAAATCTCCCTTAGAACTGGGCTCAAAGAGACCCAATAGTCCTTACTATTTAAAGCAAACTCATAGGGAGGTGGTAAAAAAATAGAAATTAAAGACAATTGGAAGCAGCTTCAAAATGCAAATAGGAATATTAATATTTAACATTTCAACATGGTGCTTACCAGGAGGGGAAGTGCTGGACTTTCTGTGTTACTGACAGCATATTTGAAACTCAGTGGCTGGAAAAAGCAAATTTGTTGAATATTTTAACATCTGGAGCTACTTAGCTGCAGCAAAAAGCAACTTCTTTGGAAACATTTCTGATCTAGAGAGACAGGGCCAATTTTCTATAGCCATGTGTAAGGAACTGCATCACTGGAGATAATCCATAACAGCAAGCAGCTGCTCGCTGCAATGAGGGTTAAACTATGAAGATTTGATACGCTCTCTCAGAAATGGGCAGACCTTTCCCTCAAGATGATTATTTTAGGTGAAACGGGTAGTTATTAGACATATGCTTAGTGTTGGTATCACACTGTTTAGTCCCGCTTCAATGGACAGTGATAGGCATGTAATTAAGCCTGGATCATAATGTCTATTAACAGAGGGTCTCAACTGCAGTTCTAGCTTCCTTAATTCTAGCTTTTCCTTATTTCCCAGTGCTCTCTTTCGCAACTTTAACATTAACACGGTGGTGAAACATAGAGTCCATTAGAGGCCTATTGTGCTAGGCACTGTAGAAGTAGATGGGGAGCCATCGCACCTGCCCAGTTGCTGTCAGACTTTTGTCTCCTGAATTCATCATGAAAAAGGATCCAGGTTTTCCATTCTTTATAGAAAAATGGAGAAAAATGGAGATTTCCCACTGTATCTGAGAAAAATGCAGATTTCTCATTAATGGAGAAATACACGGATTTTGTACTTTTGCAAGTGCATGTACATGCACATGGCCACCAGGCAGCCTAGAGAGCAGCTTCCACAGGTAAGTCTGGCAGGGCGGGGAGGGGGGGATTGAGGCTTCCATAGGCAGGGATGGAGGGAGTGAGTTGGGCAGGGCTGGAGCTGCTGCCCAGCTGGGCATTGCATGGGGCTTGGGGCCTAGGTGGCTTGTCCAGAGTGGTGGGGGCAGGAGGCTGAGAGTCAGAGACAAATCTGGACCAAATTTCAGTCTTGTTTATGCTGCTCTTGTTACAGAATAATTCCAATAAATATTACTGCATGTATACAACTACGCATTATAGCTATTTTGCAATTACCTGGTTAATTGTACAATAAATTTAGATCAGCTATACATGTAAATTAACTATGGCACCTTAAAAAGTTCCAACCAGCTATTAAGTTATTGCTCAAAAATGTGCAAGAACTTTATCGCTGGTTTCTATCCAGCTTTAATTCATACATGTAAGCAGTGAACCTGGGGCTGAGAGAGTGTAGTGGCTACAGTCTCCCAGCTGCCAGGCTGCACAGGGCACCCCTGGGGCTGGGAGATCGAGGCCACTGTGATCTCCCAGCCATGGAGGCGCTCCATGCAGTAGCTTAGCTGCATCTGTGATCTCCAACAGGACTCCTGGTCCTGGCTGGGCCAGCCATGTAGCTAGAGTTGAGAGTTTGAAAGTTGAGAGGACTCAACCTCAGCAGCACCTAGCACTGCTGCTGGGACTCAGAGTACATAGCTGTGAGATTTGAGGTCCAGGCAGCTGCAGGATGCTGCTGTAATGTCCCAGCTCCAGAGGTGCATGGGGTACCCCACAACTGACAAACAACTGCAGCTGTGGTCTCCCAGCTTCGAGGGTCTGTGGAACACCCCTGAACCTGGGTGCCGCCTTAGCAGAGGAGTTCCCAGATGTAGAAGACTGCTTCTTGTCAGTGCAGGAGGAGCCTAATCCCAGGGTCCCCCTGCATCAGCAATAAGGTGTGATGGATCTAATATGATCCCACAACAAGGTGCAATTGTGTGGATCCAATCACCCTTTTACCTGCACATGTAGAGAGCCCCCCCTCCATTCTATATATCCCTGTCATTAAGTGCCTTATTGGCCTCGGACAAGTCACCTTAAAGTCTATGACTTCTTTTTAGATGGGGGGGGGGAAGACATTACCTCCTCTACTCTTCTGGGGATATAAGCTAATTGGGAGTCAATTCATTCTCTCACTGCCATGCTGGGGCAGAGAGGCTTCTGTCATGCACCTTAGTGACAACTCTGCCACCTTAGATAGCTATAGCTTTGCTACAGCATCAGTAGTAAAAGAGGGAACAGGATTCCCATGACAACATGCGAAGAACAAACCCTAGCAATGGCAATGGGGGACTTGGATCAGGTCTTGCTCCCGTCACATTTTTTAGGCATATTTGATTAGTTGGCTAATTGAACACATAACACACTTTATTATCATGCTCCAGCAAAATGTGTTTTACTACCCGAACAAATATGGCTGCTATTAGCAGCTTCCAATATAACAAACAGGACTATTAGGAGGCATTTGAAGAGGCTATATTTTATGTATGGCTCTTCAGTAAATTGGTTGTTTAATAGGATTTTTTTGTTATACAGATCTCTTTCCTTTTCTATGACTGCACGTTTGAACATTCAGGGCAGGACTGAAGGGACAGACAATTCACAGCACTATTAAAAGGCTTTGCGTAATATACATATTTTCCCTCATTTTAGATTTATCTCCCACCAGAGGACCATCAAGAATTCCTTTCTAAGAGCCTGCTTACAGCCCTTAAAAAGTGTACAGGCCTGCTCCAAACAGTCCTAAGCTCATTTAGAAGGAGACTAATGAAAACTAATTAGAGATTTTTTTTCCAGTTAATTATAGTAAACTTAGGTCTGTCTGTCTACATTGGCTTTGGGCTCCTTTTCAGTATAATCTCCTCCTCACAGAGTTTCTTCCCTTTCTCTCTTAAAATAAATACAAAAAAAAAAATCACATTTAAGTAGAGTCTCTTCTTCAAACAAGAATTGCATTGGTGTAACTATTTCAATATAAATAAAGTGATACAAATCTTCACCTTCACAGCACAAATACAGTTCTACTGCTATAAATGTTCTTGTATATTGAACATGTAGATTAGCTCTATAGGGTGAGAAAAAAAACTCCATAACTTATTTCAATGTAAGGTATCTCTTTAATAGAAATGTCCCTACACTAAGGGAGTTATCATGCCTATAATCAATATAGTTATATCAATACAAAAATTGAGGTGTAGATCAGACCTTAAGTTTTTCCCGTTCCTATATGGAGTGGTAAGCTTCTGAGTTGGGGACACATCAGCACATATGCAAGACCACATGGATTTGGACTTACAGTCCAACAGCTCTAGCTCCAATTCTGCCATCTACTTAAGCATGGGCTTTTCAACAAATCTTTGAGTTGAAAATACCTTTGGCAACACCAAAAAATTTTCCATGGGAAAGGGTCAATTTCAATACATTTTCTATGTTTTTTCCTTTAAACAATTCAAAAGGTTAACTTTTTTGAATGTCCTGTTTTTCAATTTGAAATGAAATAACTTTTCATTTAGAAATGTAAAGTTAATTTTTAGCCAAATTCATATATTTAATTGATCGACTCAAATCTCTCCCCACCCCAAGTTGCAATTTTAAGAGATGGAGGCTTGTACTTTTCAATGGATTTTAAAGATGAAAAACATTTTTGAAATTTCAAAAATTTTCATGAAACAGGAAAATGGTTTTTCATCCAGCTCTACTAGGTACAGGGGTAACTGGGTGAAACTGAGGGACCAATGGTACACAGAAAGTCAAAGCTTGATGCCCTTTGACACCATGAATTTGTAAATGTGCAAAAATGTGTGACTAACTCAGTGAGGCCACTGGGACTTATCCCATGCTTATATGCTTAAGAAGCATACTAACTAGAGACCACTGTGAGATTCAGAACTGGTAGAATAACCACCAGTGTGTAGACCTATGTTGAATAATACCGAATTCAACACTGAGTCTTGATGAAAACCAAGGGAATTCCCACAGAATAAGATCCTACTCATATAAACAAGGCAGTGCAGGGTGGCACCTTATAGACTAACTCATTTAGAGAGTCATGAGATTTCGCTGGCTACAGCAAATGCTATGAATGCATTTGAAGAGAGCAGGGGTAGTAAAAAGAAAGGAATAAAATCATTTAAATGCAAATGATAGGGAAAGGGGGAGGAAAGCAGGGGGTAATGATGGGAGAGGGAAGGTGGGTTAGAGAGAGAGGGAGATCAAAAAGGGATCAAAGTCGTTAACCCATTAAAGGACATGGAAAATCTCAGCCTGGGCCCTGATTTATAAATCTATTAGAAAATGATGGCTGAAAAATTTCAGGTTGGTAGCCAATTTCAGGTTTTTGAAGGAAAATTATTCATCACATTTTTTTTTTTTAAAGCTATAAAATCGTTGTGCTAATTTGGGGAAGACAGTTCTCCTTTTTATCATTCATAGACAGGAGGAAACCCTTTTAAATTGTGGCATATTGAAGTTCACATATTTTTACTATTAAACTACCTTGCTTGCAGGACAGCTAGCAGTGCTGCACGCATCTGATGAAAGGAACTGAAGTCTGCACTTTGCAGGAGCTTGCTAAAACTTTAGGATTAATTGGCAATCCAATGAGCATGAGCATGAGGGTAACTTACTTAACACGGTGCACTTCTCTCTACCGGGAACACCAAAGAGCAGCTTTGGGCCACATGGGTGACTAGGGGCCATTCCAGATGGTAGGCCATTTTTTGCACTGTTCATATGCTTCTTCTGGTGATTAGCAAGTGGGATCCAGCTGAGTCTGTTGTAGTTACAAGAAGAATGCACCATCCACAGCTCTGCTGATTGGATGACACCACCATTTACTAAGCAACATTCACATAAGGGATGATTTTCTAAAAGATTTATAATTAGGTCACTATTTAGAACTGCTAAATAGTTCTAAGAGACTACAGGCTTTACTACACATCCTGATAAGCCCCTTCTGGGTGCCATGGGTATGACGCTGAAGAGTTGGAGCCTTGTGTAGCCATGATGATCCAGGGAGTATTGAGTAGCAAGGGCTTTTTGCGATTCTTCTGAAAAATCAGGCAGTTGATTTCAGTACCTAAATATTAGTTTGCAGATGCTTTTTTCTAGGCACCTGATTTTCTTATTCTTTTCTTTAATCCGCAGTTCAAGAAATCTCCTATATGGAATCCTTAATGCCTAACATAGTTATGTCGTTTCAGCACTACGATTGGGAAAACTTTTGGGCATCAGGTACCCTTCCTTAGGTTACAAGAAACAGCACCTGATGCCTGAAAGCTAGTCCAACAGCCATAGACAGACCTCATAATCTGAAAAAGAAAGGTGCAGATGGTGTGGCACATCACAACAGTTTTTCCAGTTACAAGGAAACTAGATGCTAGAATATTATTATTCTAGGGGGCTCGCACTATGTTGCTCAGTATAAGATCAAAGCGAAACAAATAAAATTGCAATGGGCACTCATTTTCTAAATTATAACAACTACAGGACTAGTGAACATTATCTTTTGACTTTTTGCCTAGTTTGTTATGTTTTATATAAAATCTTATATATTGTTAAATGTAGATCTTATTCAGATTTATAAAACAAAATCTAGCTTTCTTGAGCATCTTGACTAACAGTGGAGGCACTGTCATTTCTATAGTTAATAGTATTACTACACCTGTCATTTCTGAGTTAATAGTATTACTACACCTGGGTTAAAATCCTTAGCTAGAGCTGAAAACCAGTCTGAAAGGTTGTGAAATAGAAGAGAGACTTTAATCAGGAATGGATAAGACAGCAAAATCACTGAAGAAAGAATAGTGGGGAACATCAGGATCCTTAAAAAGAGGACAGGGTAGTTATCCTCTCCAGGATTCCTGCTAATGAGCCATGAAGTAAAGGGACTCTCAGCACTGCCTGGATAGAAATACCACTTCTGCTCCTAAGCAGTTGATTTTAAAGTTTGGGTGGAGCAAGAATCAAAGTGGGATTGCAATCGCATCATTTCATCCCACCTCACTATCCCTGTCAACAGCTCTACCAACCGTATAGTTGCCCTGCCCCAAAAAAGTCTTGCTCCTTAGGCTATTTCAGCTCTACAATGTGCAAATCCTGCACTGGCTGCTCAGGCCATCTTATGGCAACTTTGCAAGAAAGCTGTATAAGGACTAAAGATCCGTCTAGGAAACCTTCCCAAATCCAGACCTCTTGATTTTGGTTATTTATTATTTAGCTGGAAACAAAAAGTCTTTCATTTGTATTCAGAGTGGCAGCCCAGTTCTGTTCCAAAAAATTGAATCAGTTAGAGTCGTCAGGCACAGGTGATAATCCAACACCATTTCCACAGGGGAAAACAGTGTCCTATATTCTTTCAGAGAGGTCAGTAGCATTTCATAGCACTTCTTGAGAAGGTCTGTTGATTTTATGAAGCTTCCATTCCACAATTCATAGCACCTGACAAAGTGGGCTGTACCTGACATAAATGCATGCCCCTCCGAATGAGTTAATCTACAAAGGCATCATGCTATCCTGCTTTCTGCCTACCTTCCCACCGGTTCAGCTTTTGTTGACTCCATCAGAGTCTGTACAGATTTCCTTCTTGCTGTAGTGCAAACATATGAGGATATGGGTGTACCAGTAAATTCACTTTCCTCCACACACTTCTAAGACTATTTTTGGCTCTCACATTCCATCCTGTTCTTTGGATATACTAGGTTAACTAAGATGCCTGAAAGATCATTAGGCAATTACATTGTGCAAATACAAGGCCATTTAACACTGTGATGACTGTAGTAGTGCCTGATATCAGCACTCAGATGGTGTGTGTGAATGAATGCTTGCAACTCTAATTGTATTATTTTTGATCCAAATGATTCCTCAAATAGCATTAAAAATCCTGCTAGTGTTTGCAGGGTTCCCCCCCCCCCCCCAATCTCTTCCCAGTAAAATAATCTCAGTGTGGCTGCTTCCGGATCATACAAGGACAGAAGAGAACTTCTATTAGGGCAGGAGATTATAAGAAAAATAGTGGTAAATGGCCTCAGTGGGCTTTACAAATGTTCCTCAGTATTTCCAGAGAAGAGAGGATACTTGCAAATTCATTTATGTAAACAACCACCTCCCTCCACCCCAAATTAAATCAACCCTGAAGCTGCTAACACTATGTGACTACGTTAGGCATTATGGATCTCATATAGGAGATTTCTTGAACTGAGGATTAAAGAAAAGAAAAAGGACAAAAAAAAGAAAATCAGGTGCCTAGAAAAAAAAAATCTCACAACTATATTTAGGTACTGAAATAGGCTGCCTGATTTTTCAGAGAAGCTGAGTATCCAGTTTCCATTGCAGAAAATTCAAACAGCATCTCTGAAAAATGGTCTGCTTATTTCAATGCCTCTGTGTGGGATGATAGAATAGAAGGTGCCTATTACAATTTGAAAAAAAGTTACATCAGGTTTTTTATGCCTTTCCCCCACCAATAATAATGCATTTATTTTTTATTTATGTATTACTCTGAAAGACTCTACACTGGGATTGCATGCTCTGAGTCGCAACTGTTTTACCCCCAACCTGCTGCAAAGTTGGGGGAGGATCCCAGCTGATCTCGGCTACATGAGAGGGTTTGGAGGGATAGCATGGAAAAGGGATCCCTCCCCCTGTTGTCCCCCAGCCCATCTCCATCTCTCCTCTGGGTGAGGAATAATTTGAGATTTATTGCAGTTGTGAACTCATTGCCACTTTAGAAATATTTCTAAATTCCCATTCTTTTTGTAGATTAATGATGCTTGCAACAAAAGTAGTGAATCACTTATTTGTCCCAGAAGGCAATGGGACCTAAAACTAAAGTTCACATTAGTTTTGCAGGTATAAAAAGCCTGGGGTTAAATCCCAGTTCACTACATGCCTAAATGGCATGTACCACCAATTGTAAGTGCGCTGTTTCGAGTTGTGCATCCATGCCAGAAGTAAAACAAAGGAGGATCCTCTATTTTTCAGCCCAACAACCTAGCATTGAGGACACTTCCCTAGAGAATGGGGGAGCAGGGTTCTTGGATTCCCTCCTCTACCAATGCAGTTTGAAGCTGCATCTCCAGCTTCCTAGCCAAGTAATTTAAGCATCAGTCCATAGATTGAGCATTTTCCAGACCTCTCTTCAGCCTTTCCACTGTACCTTGTATTTACTATTCACTGAATAAACAAAAAAACTGGGAAAGTTAAGTCAATATTTGATTGGGAGTGAGGGCTAGTCCAGAGCCTAGGGCAGCATCCATCTCACTGAGCCCATGTTCTGGCTTGTGTTTTCTTTCTGGCTTCACATCTCTCTCTTTTGGTGGCCCAGTGGGACAGCTCCAATGGGAGTGCTGGACAGGGTTCAGAGCAAAACCTGCCATATGGCCTGGTAGTAAGAGCATTTTGCTGGGAAGCAGAAGACATAGGTTTACACTCATGTTTCGGTCAACCTCTCATCTGTATACACAGTGTCTCCATGGAGGAAAGCCACACTTTCTAAGACGATTTTTTCCCTTTATAGCTACAGAATCTTTTAGACAATACTTTTACCCAATATCCTCTGTCTTGGGGTATGGTGCAGCTCAAGGTTTTCGGCTCTACTGCAGGATACCCCATCAAACAAACAAATGCTAGCTGCTCTAGCCAAGTACTAAACAAAACCATTCAGAGGCCCCACACAGGCTGCCATTAGCCAACATTTCCTGTCTTCTGTATTTCTACTCCCTTACACATGGGACCTGATATTTAATGGAAGCATTTAGATCACAAAACATGTGCTATCTGGCTGGGTATAGAAATGCTCCAACACTTGTAGAAATATACATTTTGTTGTATGGGGTTTTTGCTTATACAGAAGTACTTATGAAAGATGCCAGCTTAGAGCTGAAGCTCTCTTTATCCACATAATAGGTACAACATGGGCAGTAACACTATCTGAATCGTTAAGTGTCTCCCTGTCACCTGACTTCACAAATCCACTTTTAAACAGCAATCAATATAATTCTGCCTGTACATCTGTTCAGTTCGTGGCCTCCCTATCCAGCACTATTTTAGTTAATGCCACCAGGGAGTTGACCCCGAAGTCTCTGCCTTGCTCATTTTGCATAGTCCATTGAATACTTATCCAGTGGCTCTTGTGGTATTCAAACAGCAAGGAGAAGATGAACATTTGTGTATTCTGGTACTGATCTTCTGAACCATCCAGGGGCTGCCTTGCATCTCCCCTTTGTCTGCACCGGTAATAGCTTTACCAGAGTATATACAATGCTGATGGCCCTGATCTCAGATAATTCAAATCAGCATCATAGTTCAGTGGACTGCAATGCCTATTTATATCAGCTGAAGATCTGGTATACTAAATTTAGAAGTAAAAACATATGCCCACTGGCAACAGTACAAAACTTTTCCAGTTCCCTATTACTAACACAAATGACCCCTTAATATTAGATATGCAGCAGTTTCATGGCTAAAGTTATTCAGCTCACATCTCTTGAGGGACACAACCTGAAAACGAAACACTTTGTCCCATCTGTTAAGGCAAGGTTTCACATTGTCCAAATTCAGCACCATGGCTAGAGCAAGAGGGGCAAGACACAGAAAGCAACAGCGATGAGAATGGGAAAAAAGGAGGACGGAAAAATAGTTGTGGATGACTGCCCTTTTGCTCTCTCTGAGGTTTAGCCACCTAAATAGCACCACTTATTACTACCTAGGAGCACATCACACTTCTTCCATGCTGCACCTAAGGGAGGTAGCAAATACCCACTTTATAGAGGGGCAACTGGGGCCAAATGTGAGAAAATGACTTGTTAAAGATCACACAGGTAATTTTTGACAGAATGAGAAACTGAGCCCAAGTCTCATGAGTTCAAACCATGAGCTCCTTGCTTAAAGGTAAGAAAATGGTATGATTCTTGCAAGAGGTTAGCCAGTAGGTACATGGCTTGCAAAATCTTGTAAACTGAACAGAACCTTTTTGCTTTACCAGCTACCCACTTCCAGTCCCAACACCCTCTGCAAAGCTGAAACTAAGCATCTATCTCTATAGAGATGGAGAACTGCATGGACATTGTGATCAAAGATATATGTTGTTCCCCCTAAAGGGGACAGTTATGAAGTTCGTGTGGATAAGATCTATGTCTTTTCTCCCTGAGCTTCTTCCTGTTGCTACTCCTAGAGCAGTTAGTAAGAGTGGGAGCAATAATACAGTCTTTGTGTATCACTGCTGTCAGCACCGGACCACCATATCATTTCCAACTTCCTAAGAAGATGAAGGACATAATGGCAGAAGAGATGCCCACGGCCACTCTGTGCTAGCCCTTCCACTGTTTACACCATATTGGAGTTGCACAACTGGTAGCAATAGTGAGAACAATATGTAATGTTGATAGGGCTATTAGAAGGACAATGTGGGGAAGTTTTGCACTGTTGTACTCACTACTGTGAGCATCCTTGGAATCAATGAAGGGCTCCAAACTAAGGCTGGGTATGTTGCATTTTACGAAAAGATGAGGGGGTGGGGGGGGAAAGAGGGAGAAAGAGGAAAAAACCCGTAAAAATAGTCGTTGACCACTAAAATGTTGGTATTGTAAGGAACAGACTAGAATGAGACACTACTGTGCTCTTCCTTCATTAGATCATAGCATCTCAATTGAGTGTCATAGGCTGTTTATTGTTATTGCATAATGAGAATATCCTTATCAATGGAGTGAAAGGAGTATGTGATACTATCCAAAAGGGAAGGTTAGGGTTTCATCTACACATTGCAAGTGGTACCGACTTGCTTGGTGATGATCATGATGCTCCTAAGTGACCAGGGATGGACTGCTACATATTTATGGTTGTGGCTGGATGATTAACAACAACACAGAAATCTGAACTGCTTGAAAGCAAGCAGAGTTAAAAATATTATTGAAGAGATTTTATATCCAGCTTCTGCCCAAGACACACTTTACATCTGGGCTATAAAGCCCCTGAATGATGGAGTTGGATAGAAAGCTCTTCAGCTAGGGCAAGAAATGTGTTTTGCTATAATAAAACTGCCCTGTTAAAATGTAGCAGCTCCATGCATGTCAAAATGCATTAACGGTGTGTCGTTTACACATTATTGCTATCTTGAGGATTTGCTATTGGACAGACACAATAAATAATCTGAAATGTTCATTTTCATCAAAAGAAGCCAAAGCTCCTAAAGATTTGGCCAGGCTGGGCTGGGCATTGTTATATACAGTGTTGGACAATGCAGTAACTGGCTTTAGTTGCCCGGCAAGGGAGTGCTAAAATAACTCTTCTACAGATTATAATCTGAATCCTTTTGCAAAGGACATAAATCCCCACCCTGTCCCATACTCCTTTTCAAGTTTCCAATCAGCCTCAGTGCCAAATAATGGCTTTTATGATGGTCTTGGGCATTTATTACAACAACACAACACATAAACACAGTGCACCATAAAATGCCTTAGGAGCTCTGATTTCAAGCTAAACATAAGAGGAAAAGCCTTTTTGCACAGGGGAAATAAAAGGCGAATTAGTGCATTATCAGGGGAGCACAGCATTGTTATTACAGGGAGACCCTCACACTTCCCTCCAGTCCCAATACCATTAACGGAATACTTTTGATTTTCCACTTGTTCTGTATACCCCTGGACAGGTACATTGATAGCTCTTTACATACGGAAGAAATATTAAAGCTATGAAGAAAAGAATTACCCAACAGAAGTTTCAAACAGTAGCAACTTCTGCCAGGGTCACAATTCACTAAAACACTCGAGGCAAAATTTTCAAAGCATTTAAATGCCCAAGTCCCATTTTCAAAACTCCCTACTTCTCAAGAGGCCAGAGAAAACAGGCCTGATGTTCCAGCCTTGTGACTGGGGTGCTCAGCTGGGGGAGAATTGGGTTACAATCTCTTCTCCAAAGGCTGTTTCTGAATTTTACCTTAAAGAGTAATCGAGTAAAATACATTAAAAAAAATCCTAGGAACAGGGACTAAAACAGAGTTCTTCCCCCTCCCACATGAGTGCCATAGCCACTCTTTTGAAGGTTCATGCTACCTCACATGCTCTCACTGACCTAATGAATCTCAAATACTTTTCTGCCCAATGAAATTCAATAGGAGAGGGAGAATATCCCCATACTAACCTGGTGGGAAAGGCACCCTCATGAGAGAGAGGAGTTTGAATTTCCCTAGGCAGAAGACAAAATTAACCTTGGGTTTCCCACCTCCTGGTGAGTTCACTAACCTCTATTCTATTAGAGAGAAGGGCTGTGCTGCCCATACCACCTCTCCTGCTATATTTATAAAGAAAGCAATGGGTGGCCACCACTGCATTTTGTGAGGAGCCCTGTCACTACTGAGAATCCTTATTGGCTCAAGCTCCTCAAGGGATTTAAGTGGAGGAATCTTTGATTTCTAGCTCCTAATCAAGCTTAAGCATGAGCAACGCATCAAGCTGTTCAGTCCTGTCAAAACTGAACTCCTTCCGTGCATGCACAGAATCAAATCTTTCAGTTTCCAAGCTGAGGCATCCATGAGCAATAGTACCTCTAGGGTTAGGTGTTAGCCAAGCAGGATTTTCAAGATCATGACTTTGCAAATAAGCAGCTAAACTTCACTTTGACACCTTAATACTTCACTGCAGTGGTAGGCAGTGTTTCAGGAGCGGTGGGCCAAAATAACCTAGCTTAGTCCAAGACTTTTCCAATTCGGCTGTTGCTGCCACCACTGCTTCTCCCCCCCACCTGCAATGTGTCCCCATTAACTGGGCACTTTATGTAAGGGAGAAGTCCACTGTCAACATGCCACAGTGCCTCCCCGTTCCCCACCCCTAAAATGGCACAGAACTGCAGATGAGCGGGCTGGATAGAAATCACTCAGACTGAATCAGGCCTGCAGAATATAGGTTGCTAATTCCTGCTTTACTGAATCTTCCCCCTAAATACATTTAGGTATCTATCCCTGAAAAGCCAAAGTTTCTTTAGCTTACAACATCAACTGGGCATATTTGAAAGTTTTAAGTAAGCATGTGCTTAATGGCAAAAAATGTGCTTAAATCCCAGTGACTTCCATGGCACCTGAATTCTTAAAGCCAAGACATAGTTAAGTAGTTTTCTAAATATAGATCAACCTAGACACCGAGCTGACCTGAGAAGGGTGCTGGGCCCAGGGCAAATCATCTCATGCGGGGCCCTGCCCCTGCCCCAATCCCATGCAGCCTGGATGGGAAGAGGCCACTGCTGCCAATGGCAGCAGTGCCAGCACCGGCGGCAGCAGGGGGTGGGGGAATAGTGAGTGGCTGGATATGAAGTCAACAGTGGTGGCATAGAGTTGCCACAACCACTCCGCCTGGCTCCACGGGGCCCCCCAAAGCGCAGGGCCCAGGGCAGTCACCCTGCTTCCCCCCCAACCAGGGATGGCCCTCCCTAGATATATGCTTAAAACTGAAGTTCATGCTCAAATATTTGACTGATTGGGACTTGGAAAACTGCATCTTTCATATTCATCAGTTCCTCCTCTCTTTATAGAATCACTCAGTGAAACCATCAGAAAACATACATCCCCCCAAGGAACAAAACAACAAAAAACACCCAGGACATTTGATCTTGCTTTTCATTCCTTCCTCCATTGGCAGCTCCAAATTCAGCTATTTTGATCACAAAGTTGGGATGTAAACCTAGTCAGGTAATTGTTTTCCCTCCCTCTGCAAAAAAACAAAACAAAACAAAACAAAACTTTTCCATGCCAGAATGATTTTTTTTCTTAACATGAAAAATAAAGAGATGCAAGAGAAATTGGAAATTGCTAGTCTCTAATTTCAGCTATATAATTTGCTTTGGCCTTTGGGGTATTAAAATTAAAACACTTGTGCATTAATAAAAAAAGCGTCAACTCTTTGACTGACAACTTCTTTAACTTTTTTTTCTGTACTGAAGGCATTATATTCCATTAATCTTTAAATGAAGTCAATTACAGCTTCTATCTTTGAGATCAAATGCTGCCTTAATCAAGGTAGGGCAGAACAAGACAGCATATATGCATTTATTCTGGTTGAGATTGGTAACTGATGATACAAAACAGCAAGGGAGAATGTTGCCTCTAATAATTTAAGACTGCATGATCAAAACCTTTAAGATACCTCCAGTACATGTGCAGTACTAAAAAGCACACTTACACAAAGTATGTCTTTGGTGAACAACTTCAGAAGTTTCACAAAACAATCAGTTACTTTCATGTTTTGCAAGTTTTCTATTTCAAGTCAGAGACATCTTGCAAATCCAGACTTCTAGATGAAATGGGTTTCCTTGCTGTTGTAGTAACTAACACTTCACATGCTCAAAGCTGACAGAATTCCAGAAAAAACCCCCCACAACCCACCTTGCTCCATTTATTGTTGGTTTTCTTTCTAAGTTTGGAAGCGTTTTGTTTGTATACTTCTTCCCTAGATGTGCCTGAAAAGTTTTTCTACTGATTTCTTTTCCTGCTGTAAAGTAAATTCATTCATTTTAAATTTAAACATTTTGCAGGAATGTAAGGTAACCTACATTTTAATGGGAAATTTTCAAGACAAGTCGATTTTAGAAGGTTGAAATATTTTGTTTAAAGGTTTACATTATATATGAAGTCAATGAAATGGGGGGGGAGAGGGGGAGACATTCAGACTGTAATAAAGTCAATATTTTGTCCACATTGAAATGCAGTATTATAGAGACAAGACTGCAACTACCAATATGTACATCAGGGCTAAGTACAGACAAAAAGCCTGAGGCTCAATTGATTTGGTCTTTGCACGTTAATCTAAACTACAGAGATTAAATTGAAACAGAAGTGAACAAACTTTTAGGAAATGCAGCCACATACCTGCACTGGCTCAGGTCAGAAGCTGGGGGTTGCTAGAGCATAGCTCTCTGGCATATGCAGCATTGACTGTGCATTTGCTTCTTCTGCCTGATGCCCCTGAGGCCTCAAGGATTTCTAGTCCAAAATCACCACAGCAGGACTCTGCAGGGCTGCTTATCACTTCCTCTTCCTGTTTCCAGGTTCCTCTAGGATTTGTAGCCTAGTCACAGCCAGCAGTAAATTTGACTGGGAGAAGAGGTGTTTAACCCTCTTCCTGGCCCCAGAACCCAGCAGTGTTTTACCGGGGGGGGCAGTCCCCCTCCCCTTGCAGACTGGGCTGCATCCCCAGCTGGGCTTCCCCCCGCTGCACACTCCCCAGTCAGCCAGCCCTCACTGCTCCAGCTAGGAAGCAGAGGGGTAGGTCTAGCCATGATTTCTGGAGCAGATAGCACAGCCCAGGGCTGCAAAACATGTCAGGGGACTATGATTTAACTTGAAACAGGATGGAGTCTTAGACAGAAGTTTCATTAACTGGTTTTACCCAAATCATTTAAGTCTGATACTACATTCAGCCCTATTTATCTTAAGCCAGCTTCAGCCATTTTGAAACTAGTTTATGTGCACTGAGCTTCTACTCTGTTGCACTTAAACTGGTTTATGTTATGTTTATGACTTCTGTCTCTAGCCCAGAAGATTTTTTTCCCCTAAAATAACCAAAAGTTTTGTTTTCATCTCAGTTCAGGCTGAAATGGAATCTCTACATTTTTCAACCATCTCACATTTTGTGTTTCACTATAGAATAAAGTTAGCCATTTTCACACGCACGCCGCCTCCCCTCAGCTTATACATTTCTTTCACAGAGGAGCAGGGGAGAGGAATAGGTTTTAATTTGGGCAAATAATTAAACAAAAGTATTAAAAAAAAAAAAAGCGTCCAAGCAGGAGGTTATGGAATATGCTGAAGCAGAAGACAGCATTGGTGACAGCCCAAGTGCTAGGTACTTCATAGATAGGGCAGGGCAAACATGGCAACCACCCTGGGTACCAACTTGGATGGGGTGGCAGGAAGGAGGACACATAAAATACCCAAAACAAAATGCTACATTTACTGCCAGCAGCCATGCAACTGCAGTAGCAAAAAGAAGTCATTACTGCCCCTATGCTCCAAGCACCCAGCTATGTCCCCATGCTGCTTGTGCTAACCACAAGGCTACCAAATGAAAACCATGTTGGTAACTCTAGTGACACCCACCATTAAAGATGGGTGTAGCACCCACCTATAGCTACTTTAATCTCATTTCTTCTTTCCCCTGGTGTTTTTCCTCCCACCTTCCCCTTTGGCTCAGTTCACAAAACTCCCCTCAACGTAACTTGTTATTCCTGGTTAAGGCTCCTTTGTTAGAGCCAACTAATCATCCTCAGCTGAGGTTCTCAATAACCAGGCCTATGTGGAGACTTCTCATGCTCTCTGAGCCCACAGCCCTTAACAGTACTTCATCAACTATAGCATCTTCCTCAGGCACTTTCAGCAGCCTCCTCCACCCCTTCAACCACTTCCATGCCTCACAGATTTAAACAGTAACATAACCAAAATAGAAGCTGAGTGAATTTGTGTTTTTTCTCCCCAGAGCCTATAAAAACTCCTCATAACCAGCAGCCCAAGACCCAACTTTATATGACCCTTTACTCCTCCCCCTTCCAATCACCTGACCTTGGATCTTCTCAAAAGGTTGCAGGTGTTTTCCACTGGCCTCCTCAGCAGGCCATTACCTAATTAGTTGCCAGCTGTTTCTAGCTCTAACTCTACTGCTTATCCTACTCTCAGTAACAGCAAATGAACTGCTGTTGCTTTAAAGGAAAACAGGGAGCCTTACTCAGTGCTTTCAAAGAACAGCAGTAAGTGCTTAATCCTCAGGGGTCTGTGATGAGAGACGTACCCGTTTGCAATACAGAGGTAGGTGCTTAAGTGCAGGGGACGGCCTGAGTTTCAGGGACAGGTTTGGTGGAATGATGTTTCCCTTTGTGTGTCTAAGTGGCAATTTTCAAAGGAGGATCCTGGAAATCAAAAATCAGCGGTGGCAGGACAAATCCTAGGAAATCCAGCTCTATGCCGACAAACATGACATGCATAGTTCTTCCTAGGCAATGAGCATCTACAGCCCAATTTCCCAAAGTCCTACTTTCCTGCGATTAGAGGATTGCTCGATGCTCCTCAAAGACAATAAATCTATCCAAGCGAGATGGAAGACGCACTTTGAAGCACTCCTGAACCATGAATCGACTGACACAAGCTACTAGGCTTGTGCGAAGTGGCTAGTATTCACTTTGGCTTAGGCCAATTCAGGGGACAGCAATTTGATTCGGTGATTCAAATCACTGTCCTGAATCAAATTTGCCCAAATCTCTAGATCACACAGGCCCCATCCCCCACCCACTCTCCCACCTGGGCAGTGGCTGCCCTGCCCACCCCAGCTCTTTGGGGGAAAAAAGAGCCAGTCCCCAGGTGCTGCTGGGTAGGGGGGGCAATCCCTGCTGCCACCCACTGTGTTGGGGGTCTGCACAAGTCCCTGCCTCCCCCACTGTTCTGGTCTCCCCCATGACTGCCCTGTCCTGCCCCCCCAGCTCCAGCCCTCTAAGGAAAAAAGCCCCACAAAACCTCAACCTCACCAGCTCCTGCCCAGCAGGGGAATGATCCCCACTGCCTTGCACTGCCCCATGCTGCATGGGAGGCTCTTCAGTGAGCCCCCAAAAGCCCCAAGGTTGCTGCTGGAGCTAGGCAGTCTGGGGGTTTTTGAGTTTTTTTTTCTTAAAGGGCTGGAGCTGGGGTGGGCAGGGCAGCTGGGAGAGGGGGTGGGGGAGTGGGAGGGGTTTGGGAGCTTGTGGCAGAGCCCCCCCATGCACTGTGGGGCAGTGGGGAGCATCAGGGATCACCCCGCCCCCCAGCAGCACCTGGTGAGTAGGGGCTTTTATTTTATTTATTTATTTATTTTTTAAGAATAAATTATTCATCAATTTTTTTTTTTATATATCAGGAGCTGGGATGGGTGGGGCAGGGGTCCCCCCATGGTCTGCTCTCCCATCCTCCAGCTCCCCTCTGCCCTGCCCCCTACTTACCAGCTCCCTGCTGCAGTGGACACAGACTACCCGAATCAAAGCTGTCCGAATCTTTTCAAAGCTCGCCGAACCTTCTCAATCGATTCAGACCTTTTTTTTGGTTCCCTGATTCCATTTGGATTTGGAGAGTCAACCACCAAATTGGGCTGAATCTCCTCCAAATTGAATCAGCACCCAAAGCTTTGCACAGCCCTACAAGCTGAGTATTCCCCAGCCTCCTGAAAAGGGATCCCTCACCAGCCCTCTTATCCTTGAAGTCTGGCATGCCATCAAGGAAACAAAGAACAACAAGGTTACTACAACAATAATACCGGATGGCATACCTGCTGAAATCTTCAAAGCTGGAAGCAAGAAACTGGTACTAAGACACCACAAAATTTATTCTTCAAATTTGGAACAATGAAGACATCCACGAGGACCAAAATGCCAACATCATGACTATTCCTGAAGAAAGAAGATAAGTCTGTGTGTAGGAACTATTGAGGTATTGTCCCCCTTTCCACAGCAGGGAAAATCCTTACTTGCATCCTCCTGAACCATCTTCTACCTCTTACTGTGGAAGTCCTGCCAGAATCTCAGTTTGGTTTCAGACCACCCCATGGGACAATTCTTTGTTGTCTTCCAGGTCTAAGCCTTGTGGAAAGTGCTCACCAGATTTGGATGTCCTGAAAAGTACATCAAGGTCCTGAGATTTCTCCACAACCAGACAACTGCAACCATTCTTTGTAGCAGATCAGAGACAGATCAATTTACCATCCAAACTGGCATCAAATAAGGATGCCTTATCAGCCCAACTCTATTATCCGGTTTTTTTTGACAGTCATCTTTGGTCCTCATTAAGGGCCTTCTGGAATTGACACTGAATACCAAATGGATGGTGGGTTCTTCATTCTGGAATGTTTTTTGCTCGATGACCAAAGTACTCAAAATAACCATCCCTGACCTTCAATATACTGACAGCTACACTATCCTTGAACACATTGAGGAAAACCTCCAGACTGCACTAGATCCCTTCACAGAAGCCTACTGACCTTTTGGCCTCTCCCTTAACATTGAGAAGACTAAAGATCTCTATCAACCTGCTCTAGGCCATGAATGTGACCCACCTCCTCCCCAAATTACCACTGAGGAAAGACCCTGGAGGTAGTTGAGCACTTTGCCTACTACATAAGTAGCCTTTTCTCAGAAAGTAAACACTGATGAGAACATCCAGGACAGATTCTGGTGTGCAAGTACATCCTTTGACAAATGGCTTCAATGTTCTCTATTGATTGTGATCTTTGGAAAAACACCAAGATCTAGGTCTACAATGCAGACACCACTCTCCTCTACAGATATGAAGCATGAGTGACCTACTGACATCATCTCAAGATCCTGGATAGGTATCACCAACAGTGCTTCTGGAAAATCTTCCATGTCAAATGGAAAGATCACTGCACAAACACCAGCATCCTTGCTGAAGCCAATGTTACCAGCACTGAGCTAGTGACCATCAAGCAGCAACTTCACTGGACTAGACATTGTGTGTAGATTACCAACTCTTGACTATTAAAACAAGTGCTCTACTCCCAGCTTTCCTGTTATGCCCAGAGGTAGTGATATAAGGACACATTGAAGGCATACCTCAAGAAAACAGCTACCGACATCACGAGCTGGGAGGAGCTGGCTACTAACTGACTCTACTGGCACTGCAACCTCAACCAAATGGTAGCCCATTTTCAGGTGAAGTGTCTTTCCCTTGAAGCAGAGAAGAGAAAATGGAGGAAGGAAAAGGAGAGGAATCCCAGACTATTCTCCTCTGTGGAAAGACCTGCAACTTCTGGAGATGAGTCTGTGGCTCAAGGATTGGACTCTTAAGTCATCTTGAGACTCATCAGTGAGCCATGGTTGAGATCATCCTCAAATCAAGGGATTACCTACAACAACAAAGTGGGATTTTTGAGACTTAAACAGAAGTGGTAATTTAATTTCTTCTGCAGCATGGATGTGTAATGGTGCACACCTAGGCTGAGCATATATACAGTAGGCTACCAGATGGACAGAAATGCTATGACTGTTCTGCTTTCTATCCAACTATTAAATCATAGACCGGGTTTCCAGGTACAGAAATGTGTGCGCATTGTGATTCTTTTGGATTGTGTTACTGTTGTTTGTTCGGAGAAAAATATTCATTAAAAGGCCTGCTGAGGCCACCTGGAAAACACAGAATGACATTTTGCTAGAGACCCATCTGCCTGGTATAATCTGTTCTATTTTTCATCCCTCCCATGTTCACTACAAGAGGTGCTGGCTTGAGCACAGAGCATTGTTGAGGTTTTCTTGCCATATCCCACTGTTTATAACTCACCTGAAGTCATGATAATCCCTTGGTCATGGCAGTTCAATTGGTCACGGTGGGAAAAATTCACAAAAAATGAGAAACCTCCTGTGGGGAGAAAGCAGCAGGAACAGATCAACTCCCCTTAAAAATAAAAATCAACTTCCTGTGCTAGTGCCTAGTGATAAAAGCTGGGAGGAAACATTCCCTTTGCCTTTATGGAGAATGCTGGCTTGTAATACATGCTGTATTATAGCAGATGCTGTCTTGGGTGTGCCTCTAAGCAAAATGTCAGACATTTTCACAGAGTTTCCTCTAATCTGCATGGTTGTTTTGTGATTAAGTCATGAGACTATAGCCCAGTGAGATCTGCATCCAAGTCTCAGCTTAGTTACAGACTTACTGTGCATCCCTCAGCAAGTCACTTAATCTAGCTGTTATCTTTCAATTATTCCCCATCTGTGAAATGGGGATAATGCTCCTCACAGGGATGCTTTGTGACAATGAACTCATGATTTGTGAGGTGCCAGGATACCAAAGAGATAGCAGCTTATATGGGAGGCAGGTTCTGTCTGTAGTATCTCCTGAAATACTAAGGAGTTAACAGGGTCTTTACATGCAGCCTAAATCCCAATTTCTACCTCCATCCCCCTTTCTGGAGAGAGGCTTTACTGGTATCTCCAGACACAGAATCCAATCTCCATCCTCAGCTATCTCCCCCACCTTAGTAGATCCTCAGACTGTTCTCTTCAGGATCCACCCAGCCCTTAATTTCCCCTCGCTTTAAGAGGTATTTTCCAACTTCTTTTCTGTTCCTAATCGGAGACGCTTGCTATAACCGCAAAATGACTGCATTTACACTGCACCTTCATGCAGGGGTCAGGCACTTGGTAGTAGAATGACTGTGTGCCGCTGCAGAGAGCTAAAGCAGACAAGCCTGTTATGCTGGACTGTATGTAATATGCAGCTCATACTTGTATGTGCAAGGGTATGGATTGCCTGGAGCTTTGTAAGTGCTCTTGCATGGCCTGCAAGAAGAATTTTCTTCTCTTCCTAACCCCTACAATGCATCTGATTACTTATTTTGGCAGTAGAAATCTCTACAAGTATAATTCTCATAAGAAAATCTGGCCATCATTCAAGCTAGAGGGTGATCCCTACTGCTGTTTCATTCAACCACCTACAGTGTGTGAAATACAAAAAAAATGCCTTGGTTTCACAAGGATTTTAATTCACATAAATTAACTCAAGGTAAAAACTCACCTTTTTTCCTTCCTAGATAAAATACAGGCAGAGCATTGAGCTATTCTGATAACGAGTCCCTTTCATGTA
Organism: Caiman crocodilus; assembly: GCA_030014935.1. NCBI lineage: Eukaryota > Metazoa > Chordata > Crocodylia > Alligatoridae > Caiman > Caiman crocodilus. The sequence goes on from JAGPOW010002173.1 coordinate 17,823,741, forward strand.
GAGTTTAAACACAGGGTTTGACTCACTTGATTGAAATTACACTGCCTGATTATTTTCACCTACACAGTACCTTAACCCAGGATTATCTTTCTTAGTGCAAGTCATTAGGGCGGTGTAAATCTTCAGGTGGTGATTTGATTTGGAGGAGATTTGGCCTGATTTGGTGGCCAAATCTCTGAATCCAAATCAAATCAGGGGACCAATTAAAAGGTCCGAATTGACTCAAAGCTCTCTGAATCTTCTCTGAAAAGATTCAGAGAGTTTCAGTGATTCAGACAGTCGCCAGTGGTTGCAGCAGGGAACTACGGCCAGACTCAAGACTGGTAAGTAGGGGCAGGGAAGGGGAGGCTGGAGGAGGGGACCATGGGGGGACCCCTGCCAGGTCCCAGGCCCTGCCCGCTCCCCCATCCCCCCCATGGCTGCACTGCCCACCCCAGCTCCCAGCCCTTTAAAGAAAAGCCTGGGGCTCATTGGGTGCTGCCAGGTGGGGGGCGATCCCCACTGCCTCCCACTGCCCCATGTTGCATGCAGGGCTCGACACAAGCCCCCTGATACACCCCCAGCTCTCCCAGCCTCACCATGGCTGTCCCGCCCACCATGGCTCTGGCCCTTTAAGAAAAAAAATGGAGAAAAGCCTCAGGACTCACTGCTCCTGCAGCTTTGGGGGCTTCAGGGGGCTCCCCACATGGTGGTAGGCAGCAGGGATTGCCCCGTGCCAGCAGGAGCAGCGAGTACAGGGGTTTTCCCAGGTTTTTTTTTTTCTTAAAGAGCCAGACCTGCGGCAGGTGGGGTAGCCATGGGGCAGGCTGGGACAATGGGGTGGGGTTTGGAGGCTTTGTGCAGAGCCCCCTCGTGCAGCATGGGGCAGTAGGGAGCAACCAGGATCGCTCCCCACCCGGCAGCACCCGCTGAGTCGGGGCTTTTTGTTTGTCCAAGTGCTGGGAGCTGAAACAGGCGTGGCAGCCATTGCCATGTTGGGTGGGGGATGGGCCTGGCTGATTTGGAGATCCAGAAGCACCAGAATCCCTGAATCACATTCATCCAAATCTATTTGGAACAGTGATTCGAATCACCCAATCGAATCACCGTCCCCCGAATTGCCCAAATCCGAAGCGAATAGCAGCTTAGCACAGTCCTACAAGTCTCGTTGTGTTTACTGGCCCCATCTACATAAAACACTACTGTGCAGCAGCATCAGAAAAACTGTGTGTGGATGCTACTGTGTAGTAACACTGGATACAGCACAGTCATTTACTATGTAGTTATGCAGACACTAGATGACTGCACAGCAAGAACGGTGTATTCCTCTGCTTGTATAGATATGGCCACTGAAGAGTAACCTTGTCTTGTACTTCAAATCTGACCCAAACAGTGCCAGCATCTAGAACAGAAACAGTTGGAAGAAACACCACCCCCTCTTCTTCTAAGAGCACAGGGCTTTTCTACTGTTCATCTGGAAGTCTCTTATCCACCTTTTCCCAGGAACTCTTTGGATTATAACTTGTACTGGTTAAACTCAGGGCTTGCCTACGTTGATACTCTCAGTAAAACTACTATGAATACACTTTTTAAAGTTGCTTGGTTAAGCTGCATTAAACTTTTATTCAGAATTAATGTGGTTGTACTGTGATTTCCCTCACCACTTTCAAATTAAGTAACTTAAATTCAATTAGACCCACTTTAGTTCTGAATGAGACTGTTTAACTGGGATTCAGTGCAGTTTAATTAATGCACTTTAAATTCACCCTTTTAGTTATTTTGGGTTGAATTTCTGAAGTATCTTAGAGCAGACGAGCCCTCAAATTACTTTCAGTAAGATGGTGTAACTTATACATATATGTCTGGCTTATATCAGTTTAGCAGGCAAAACTGATATAAACCAGGCTTTTGATATTAGAGCATCCACATGCAAAGTTAAACCAGTTTACACTGATCTGCATAAAACTACACTTTTTTCTAAAACCGATACCACGTTGTGAGTAGTTCTGCTTTTTCAACTCATACAGGTCTGTAACAGGGGGCCTTCTCTGGGCCAATTTGTCTTTGGCCCACCCCCTTCTTTCCTGCCATGCCTTGATGTTAATTAATAAATTAATTGATTGTTGTTAATTAAGTGGGAGGCTGCCCATTTCCTTGCCCCAATGCCAGAGGGCACTATCTGCGGCTCTGTACCTCCCCTACACCGCAGCCCATGCCTCACAGATGGCATCCAGCTGTTACTCTCACCGGGCCCTAGAATCTTCCTGTCAGGACCCCTCCAAGATCCCTCGAATCAGGGGGCCTACCCCACCTTCACTCAGGCCATCTAGTTCCCTCAAACTATTTTCCCCTCTTGGGTGTGGTTCCCTCGGGACCTTTGGCCATACAGGCCCTGGCCCCACCTCACCTCCAAGGCCAGTCAGAAACCCCAAGCCCTTCTAGCTCTGGGTATCCCTCGCTGTGGGCCCCTGGCCCTTCTGACTGTCTTAGTCCTGGCCCCAGTATTGACCAGTCGAGGGTACTCTCTTGATCAGGACTGAGTGTCTAGCCCCACCCTATCTCTGGGGTCTGCCTTCTGGCCTTATTACAGGTGACCCACCCAGTTGTGGGGGCTAGGGGTTAGGGTGCCCCAACCTGCCTTTCACTGGGGTATTAACTGGCCTGACAGTTAACCAGATTCTGATTCTGGGGACTCCTGCACCACGGAGAGCCCCACCTGGCCACCCACTCCCAGCAGGCTGCAGTTTTAGATCATGCCCTGGACCAAGAGCTTCCTGACCATCCTCTCTAGTTTCTCCCTTGCCTCCAGGATGTTCCAGCAGCCTTGCAGCCGGGTAATGTTGCTGCCTCCCTATCAATAGCAAAATGCCCTGCTTATATAGGCAGTCCTGAATCTAAAATGGCTGCCTTAATCAGGTACCTGCTGGCTGCTTGGCTTCAGTCCTTAAAGTGGCAGGCACAAACAGTGCCCTGCCACAAGGTCCCACAGTTCCTTCCCTCCAGGGGGCCAGACGCATACAATAGCTACTATGCAAAATGTTTCTCTTGGGGTGTGTCATTCTTCTGAAAGGCAGGGAAGTTCACTGGGTGTTGTAGAATACTCTAGGGGAGAACACCAAGGCCTACCACTCCCCCCACCGCCTGCTTTATTCCTTTCCTTTGGACCCAGTGATGGACCCAGAGGGGGGTGCAGCATCATGGTCACCCCCCTCTTTCCACAGTATAGTTCAGCAGCCTTGGTTCCCTATAGCCCTAGATGCCTGGGTCCTCTCCAGGGTGTGAAAAACAGCAAATGTCATGGGAGTCCAGACCAGACAGGAGCAGCAGCTGGAGACTTTAAGTCCCTGAGGCAGGTAAGCATCCCCTTGATCCCTACACTTGGCACCCCTTCCCTTCCAGTCCATGATTAGCAGCACCTTCTTCTCTTGTTCCCCCCTTTCCCTTCTCTCCTTATGCCTCTGGGTGCAGGATGGAGAGCCCTTCCTGCCACTGCCACTGCCCTAAGCTGACCTGGGGGCAAGGGGAGCCCTAGAGCCACTCCTGCCCCACTCTAGCCAAGGCCGCAGGAAGCTGTTGCACAGGGAGCCAAGTTCAGCCAGGGGCACCAGAAGTGATGGGTATGTTCCCCTTCCTGGCCCTATCCTTCCATGTGTTCCCTATAAGCCAAGGAACAGGCACAGGGAAGGGAAACCTGCCTGCTGCTGCTACTGTCCCAAGTCAAAAAAAGAGGCAAGAGACAGGTCTATAATCCAACTTTCTGTTGATTACACCCCAAAGCAGAAGAATCAGCGCTCATCTCTATGCCTATCTAGATACCTGCAACAGCACAGTCCAGATGCTCACCTGTATGTGGGAGATGCAGAAGGGAGGAGAAAAGTGACTGCAGGCCATAAGCCAGTTGTATTACATTTGCTGAAATCTTCCCCAAATTCCCCATGTTCACACCCAATATTTATATACTACTTATTTAAATAAATATTCAGATTGGTATTGTTCATAATTCTGTTTCACTGAGACTCTGAAAACTGGACTGAACCAGTTTTTTCCGTGGACTTAGAAGATGCCAATTAGCTAGGGTCTAGGTCCTTGTGAAAAGTACAGTTCTGGGAGAGAGGACTTCTTACCTCTCTCTCACCATCTGGGAATGCTACTTGCCATGTTCTGTTTATTTTACTTTGCTGATTAGGTCAGTTTGAAGGTCTGCAAAGGTTTACTCTGAAACAGGCTCTGGGGCCTGCTTTAACCACACTTTTGCTGCTTAAGTCCCTTGCAGGTGGTCAAGGCTGACAACAGGTTAACGTAGTCACATGATTATTTCAAGAGAATTCTAGCTGATTGTATACAACTTGATTCTTATAACATTTGATGTTCTTTTTAGCTGCTGTTAAGCACTTTCTACAAAGCAGTTATTCATCTAATGTTAATGGCTTTAATAAAGAAATTCCCATTCTACTTTCCAGGCTACTGCTTGTGACTTGAATACAAGCTTATTGATTATTGATTGTACACAGCTTAAGCACACAGCATTCATTACTCAGGCTTGTCCTGGGTCCCTAGTCTGCACCTGTCACCGCGGTTTGTCAGGCACTGCCCATGTCAACAGCCTACAGTTGCAGGCAGACCTTTGGATTCATATTCATCTGTATTAGTATTAGGCTATTCCAAATCACCATAATTGCTGGGATCTATCAGAGGGCCGGCCAGAAGCCTCGTCCTTCAAAAGAAAGTTCAGAATCAGAGCTTAGTGGCCGACAATCACATTCACTTTCTGTTATCTATGGTCATCTCCACAGGTGAAAGGGATGTGACTATGTAGCTGTATCAGCTTGCAGGGACTCCTCAGCAAAGCCTGTCTCCGGGGACATTTTGTTTTAGTTTCCAGTAATGTTATATCATTAGGAATAGGCAAGACAGCACCTAGGATTAGGAGGGCCTATATTAGTTGTTGCCTTCCCTGCTGTTTCAGTGAGATTTGCAGCAGGTGCCTCCTAGTCCATAGCAGCAAGCCATTCCCTGGATGCCAGCCAGTCTGAGGGCGACTAAGAGCAGCTGTCCTGTCGATGAGGGCCTGGACATTTGAGTGTGAGGCCACATGTCACCAAGAAAGGGCAAACTTCACAATCATTTTTGCTCTGATCTGGGATAATTCCCCTTTAGTAATATGATCATACTTGTATATCATGCCATCAGAAACCTGGGTAAACCTAGGTGGCAATGTCTTTTTTTAATCAAGTTTCATATTTGGTATCAGAAGCTCTCTATTTAGCCAGGCTGGTAAGCAAACACAAGATAAAAATCCATAAAATATCTCAATTAGTTCAGCTTTTCCAGACTCTCACTTGATCAGGCTTAATGGCATTTAGGCACTTGGTATATATGTTCTTGTGCCAAGAAGTCCCGTCTCCTCAATAGAAACATATAAACTAGAAAAGTGACTTGATCCCTCACCATTCATTCCTTAGTTCATTTGTGTGTCATTTCTTTTTCAACTTCAATACCTGTGTGGAAATAATTGGGAATTCTGCAGGTGATGAGAAGGGCATTAGAAAATAAATGATCTGTTAAGACCAAAACTTGACCTCCCTTGAAATTGTCACAGTCTAGCAGGACATAATCCATCATAGTATATATGTGTGGGGTGGGGCTGTACATGCAAATAGACAAGAAACTATTTAACAGTGAGGTGACTCAATCATTGGAACAGGGCCATGGGATGTTGTTAATACTCCCTCATTAAAAGCCATTCAGTGGACATGGATGTCCTTTAAAAAAAACATGGTTTAGTTCAGCCATAAGTTATGAATTCAGTGCTGGAACCATGGGCAAAATCCTGGGTGTGTAACGCAGGAGGTCAGCTGAGATAACTCCACCCCCCAATGCTTTTTACATTATGGTCCCCAGAACACTAATCAAAGGTGAATGGAAAGCTGGATCCTCCTCATTTTGAGCTACTGAGTTACATGAAAATAAATTAAGACTAGAACAAATCTTGTTCTGAAGTTACCTTCCCGCACAAGCCATAGCTGTATACTCACTACCAGAATACTAAGCAATATTATGAAGTTGTGAGTGGGGTCTGTGCTCCCAGAACTGCACTGGTACCACCAATGACAGTAACACAGAAAGGGCCTTTAAGGGTCTCAATGTATTTGGGCCTAGATCCCTTAGAGATCACCCCCCTAACCATGATTCAGAAAGATTACTGTCCTTTTCTAGACAGCACCAGCTATCACTGCCCACAAGGTAGCTCAATAACTCTTCCTGAAATAATTATTTTCACAAATTTCATTTAGCAAGGAGTTTCAGTTGTTCATTTTGATTTGACACAAAATACAGTATTGAAATGCTGTGGAATGCCAATGCCAATTTTCAACAAGGTTTATCCAGGAACAAGGCCGTGACTCTAAGATACAGTTTGATTCCTGCTTCCTTCTTGCTCTCAGGTGGGAGAAGATGAGACCAAATCTTTCAGCGGCAAAGATTATTTCCAACTACTCAAGCTCTGATACACTAGGCTGGTCCTGGAGCCAAGATGTTACCCCACTGTTCACCTATCAATGCCAGAGAAACAATAGCAATATAGTAGCATCACCTCTTCATCCCCATTATAGACTCTAGCAGTGCTAATAGTGTGTGCAGGGACACACAAAGGGACTTGTTTCTTTGCATGTGGGCATGTGGCAGAAGTAACGACAGAGTCCTGAACAATTAATTAGAGGGATATTACAGCAAGAAACACAATACTTTATGTAGTGATAAAAGTTATAATTTATAAATGTCATAGATTACATAGACATTAGGGTTGGGAGGGACCTTGCAAGATCATTGCGTCAGGGGCAGGAAGTCAGCTGGGGTCAGATCACCCCAGCAAAATAAGCATCCAAGTGTTTCTTAAAGGTATCCAGAGTAGGTGCTTGCACCACTTCTGGGGAGAGTCTATTCCACACTCTGGAGACTCGGACAGTAAATAAGTTTTTCCTTATGTTCAGCCTAAAATGGTCATCCAGCAGTTTGTGACCATTAGCCCTTGTCCTCCCTTGGGGTGCCCTGGTGAACAGACATTCCCCCAGCTCCTGATGCACACCCCTTATGTACTTACAAGGCTGAATAAAATGGGAGAATGACTTCTTGGGTCTTGTTTGAAATGCATCGTTAGATGCAAGCCAGAGTTTTATTTGCTTTGCCAGCTGTGGCATTGCGTTGGTTGCTCATGTTCATCTTGTGGGGAGTCATGACCCCCCAGTCTCTTTCAGTTATGATGCCACTGAGTGTTGCACTGCTGAGCCTATAACTATGATGTGGGGCTTTTCTCCCAAGGTGGAGCACCTTGCATTTCTCTGCGTTGAATGTCATCCAGTTTTTATCTGCCCACCTTGCGAGCCTGTCCAGGTCAGCCTGAATTGCCAGCCTATCCTTTAGAGTGACTGCACTTCCCCATAATTTGGTGTCATCCACGAACTTAGCCAGTCTGCTTCTGACACCCAAATCCAGATCATTTATGATTTAGACGCACTCCCTAATTTTGAAGAGTTAGGAATTGGAAGACAGTCCTTCATGTGGGTGACAGCCTGGGCAGAGAGAGACATAAAGTCTGCAGAGGCTTGCCTACTGCTCCACAATAAGGGTTGTTAGTTTGTTTTTCTCATTCGTGCCTGACTGTTTTTTATTGATACTGGTGATTGCTACACTTCATACTTTTCAACCAAGGATTTCGAGATGCTTTAGAAACCTCATTGGGTCACACAGTGAAAGACACTGGAATAGAAAGTGCCATACCTACCCTCTTCCCCAATGTCTGTATGTTTTTTGAGTGCAACTACACAAACACCTAATCAAGAGGGCACAGCTCCAGTCCAAGGGTGAATTAAGCTTTGTTCTGGACTTGTGCTGAAGGTTAGTCCCAATTGACTCTGATGTAAATGGGTATTTGGCCAATCAAAGATGGCCAGACGTGATACTAGCCATATCACTCCCTTGTGTACTGTTGGCTATAGAAGCTGTCATGCTTTACGCATATTACCATAATGGTCCACTAGACTTAGGGAGACCTTTGACCTGCCAGTATAACTATTAGACTACACTTTTGATTCTATTCGGATCATACTAAAAATGCTCTGATTTATCTGCGTTTTCTTCCTCCCCCCTCCCGCCACCTTTTCCCATTTCAAACTATTTTCTTTTGGATATTTTGTAATGATTACCATTTTATCAGCTCTCCTCATTGGTAACAGCAGGATATCTTTAACAATCCTGCTTTACTTAGGGGAGGCAGGGGGAGAAAGGAGATCCGAGTGGCAGCCTGGGGTGGGGGAGGTGGACAGTCGTGAAAAAATAAAGGAAATGTATCAACTTTGCCAACTGCTCCAAAGAGATCAGCGCGGCAAGAGAAGCAGCTAGAGAACGACTCAGACGGCATTCATTATGTGTACACGGCAATGGAGTCTCACCAACTTGTCTTTCAAATGGTTCTGTTTAAATGTTTAAAATGTGAGGCAGATACTACGGTTCTTTACAAAAAAAACCCCTCCCACTGTGATTTACTTAAGTGGAAACAGCTCTTTAGAGGAACATCCTGAAATTTGTTTTGACTTACCTCCTGAGCTGTCCAGAAATATAAACCCTTGGTTTCAAATGTGGCATTCTGCTGTGCTTGCAGCTTCAAACACCTTAAAACCTGGATTTCTATAAAGCTGCTAAACCAGTGGAAAACTTGCAGAAGAGAAATTTAATTTCCTCTGACTGAGGAAAACCATGGTTGATCTGTTCGGGCCCAATATAGTTTCTCTCATATATGCAAAGTATTGAGTGTTTTAGCTGATTATAGTAGTAAAAAATGTTGATTATCAAACATGTACTTGTTTATTCATTAGATTGATTTCCCACCCCATCCAATAGGCTCAGAATGGCTTATAACAAACAGACAAGCAACCCACAGACAGCATTTCCCAAACCCCACCCCAAAACTTGACCTCCTCCGATTCCTTACCTCCGTCCAAGCACCACTTCCCTGCCTAAACCCCCAAACAGGCAAGTTCGATTTTTCCTACTTTATTCTGTATCTTCCTTTCTGGTTGATGTTAACCACACTTACCAGATTATGGGGTATCTATGCAGTATGTGCAGGGTGAAAATTGAAAAGAAAAGCTAATTTTTTACCTGCATCTGAGCAACTGAGATTAATTGGACAGATGGGGGAAGTTAATTGGCTTTAGTCTTTGCAAAGTGGTATTTTGTTGTTCACTTTGGACTTCTGTCACCCCTCAAACCTGAAAGGAACCATCAGAAGGATGGTCAAAACATCTCCAGAAAGCTTTGACAGAACTGTTTTTTATGACAAAACCTTCAAAAAATACTATTCAGTAATTGGTACAATCCCTTCCCAGGGGTAACAACACTTTTTTTTTTCTCCTACCCTGGTCTGTCTTCTTCAGTTTGGCTCTGATCTTACAATGTATCCTATCCAGTGGGAACCTGCATGTGCATGGAGCCGTCAGTGTTGGGATTACACATAGACACTAGGTTCTGCCCAAGTAGGATAAGGGCCTCAACAAAGCTATTTAAAAGGGGTTAAATTGGCAATTAAAACATTGATGGTGCAGTATTGAGCCCTGCCCCCAAAATGAGATCTACCCTTACAAATCACTAGCATGATATATGGCAGGAGTGCAAGATACAGTCAGATTCCTGTTTGGATATAGTAAGGGTCACTGTATTTGGCACCTTCTTAAGTCATGGCATCTCCTAAGCACCAGCACAATTACAAAATGTGACAACAAAAGTGACATATCACCCAGGGTTAAATGCTTCCTTTTACAGGAGGTGACCCAATGCAGGAAAGGAGCCAGAGCTTGCTCAGGTGGGATCTTGTTGAGTGGGCACCATCAGTTAGTCTCAAGACCTTCATATGTTTTGGGGAACTGTCTGACCTGGTCCTTCATGATCAATATGAGCAATGTCAGCTTTTATCTCAGTGGGGAGTCATCACCATGGTCAAATTTGCTCCCAGCAGGAATCTTCATACTCTCTCCACTTTCTTGCTTGAATAATGAAAGGTGAGGGAATGTGCCCAAGACACCTTCTCTTCAAGAGTTAGCACCATACAATTAGCCAGCTCAGCCCATGGGTATGAAGCTCACCCCTTCAGAGGGAGCTAGAGATGCCAGCAACACGAGTCTTGTGCAGCTCATGCTCAGAGATTGGCAGTTGCAGCTGGTCCCCCTTTGGGTGAAGGATGGCTTCTCATGCCTATCCTCACTCCTTGTTCACCCCTGCCAGACCCAGGTAAAAATCTGATTCCACATTATTGAAAAGCTAGATGTTGCACTGCAAGTCTTGTTCCAAAGACAAGACTTGCCTTCTCCTTTTTTCTCTGTAAGCCTTTAGGGGCAAACATCTCTTAGTACGTGAGTGCAGAGTGCTGTAATAGTGCTATTAAGTGCTACCATAGTAATAATGATACAGCTGTGGAAAAAGATAAATAACAAAACAGGGAAGTTTTTCAAAGCATGGAAGTGAATATGAGCCTAAGTTTCATTTTCAAAGATGACTAGGACACTTTGGAGCCCAGACCCTATTGACTTCAGTGTGACATTTGTATCTAAGAGCCTAACTTGCTTTTGAAAATCAGAAAATACTGATTCATTTAAACCCTTACATTTCCTGGGGAAGTATCATATTTGACTAATTTTGTACTCAAAACATTTTGGACTTTTTTTTGAAATTTTCAAATAAAAACATATTCCAATTTCCTGGGTCAAAATGACTTTTCCCTTAGAACTTAAGTTATTTCCAGTAAGAGAAGATTTCAAAAATACTGGTGAAATTCAAAATGAAGCATTTCAATTGAACCAAATGGAAACTTTTTGGGATTTTTATTTTGTGAAAAAATTCACGAGTTCAGCTTGTCCTGGTTTTGGATGTGAAAAAAAAATTTTAATATGTATAACATTTTTAACAGGATGAAACAACTGTTCATGCCAGCTCTCCTAAGTCACATGGACATTTTTGAAAATTGAATCCATTGCCACACCTCTACAAAGGAGAGTACTACATTTTCCAGGCTCTGTCACCACCTATATTGTGGGTGACAAAAAAGCACCCATAATGTTTTTAAAAAACACTGGTTTTAGCAAAGCATAATGTTTCATGGCTTTCAGTAGCACGTCTTCCCTGGCCTGTCCATTTTGGGCTGTCTTTCCAGGAAGCCCTTCCCCAAACCTGATACATCACTGACTCTAAATTAAAGATTATAGCTGAGACTCTGCTAAACCATTTAAAGTTTAAAACAATTCACTATGCACTGGCCTGAGAGTGAATAGACTCAATTATTCAGGAGCTCTCATGGGTCACATCTGCTCTTGTCTTGATAACAGTGCCTTTTGCTCGACATCGCCAGTCCCTGAGACCCTACATTCCCCGAGACGTTCCAGAGCATTTCCGCTCGAGTTCAGCTTTAAAAGAAATAAATAAATACATAAATAAATAAATAAGGGAAGGCCCCACCTCATTCCTCCCTCCCCCCAATCCTGAGCCCAGTTGCACACCCTCCGAATGCTGCTTAACAGAGATAAGCTACTGGCATTTTCCCTCCCAGCCTCCAATCAGGCATTATCATAAGAAAGTGCAAAGCATCTATCAGCCACACAGCCCAGTGATTTATGTTCAAAGTTAGGATTATCTATTCTGCTCCAAATCCCTTCAAACAGCAAACCGGATAAAAGAGAATCGCATTCAGCTGATAAAATTGGAATATAGGTTCATGCAACAGAATGACAGGCAGGTTTTTATCTCTGAACTGCTCCAACCACCTCATTTTGTCAGGAATTGTTCTTTATCCACAGCATGGGACTCTCAGAGTGACCTTAATGACATTCTTGCATCTTTCTCCCACTGTGCTATACATGGGTAGCTGTTTGTGGCGTTCCATTCCAGGGAAGGGGTAATAGCCCGGCAATAATTCAAGAGCTAAAGCATGTAGAAGAGAAGCTAAGCCTACTAGGGCACAGAGCCAGGTAGAGAGGAGTTCTATGGCCCATTCTTGCTCTCTGGCTGCATAGCGATGCACTATTTAGCCCATTAGAACGACCAGTTGATCACTCCATTATACTTCACTGGCTTTAGTGTGTTCATTAAAAGAAAGAAAAAGCTTTAGTGAAGAAAAAAAAAAAAATCCAGAGCTGGTCGATTTGTCAAAAAGAAAAACTAGTTTCCGGCGTCGACTCTTTCACTGCCTCCTTCATAGTATACTGGGATGTAGGACTCTGAGTAATTTATTGCCTTCATCTGACAAATAACTTCTCTATTCACTAACCATTATGCTCCATCTCTGTTTATTCTGCTTAATTAGACACTATTATTGCTGGCACAGTAATGAGACTTTTGCAAAGGGGGATCACAACAGGCTAGGTAGAATGCTTTCTTAATACAGTAGAAACCTTTCTGACAAGATATCCATTAACTGCAACTGCAAATGCAAGAAGAGAGAAGTGCTTTGTTGGACTATTAACTGATGGCCATTCTCTCAGCCTCATTGGAACTACCTGATTTCATTCACAGGAAAAATTACAATTAATCCAGTCATTTAAAGCATAACAAAGAATGAGGAAGGGAGACTGGATGGCCAATTTGAGTCAATAGGTAGGCAGGATTTCAGCTCCAGCTTGTTGGTTTGATCTCAGTCCAAGTTAGGAGTAAGCAAAAACATCACTGGATGGCTGCTCAATTTCCATAAAAGCAATATATAGTGATTGCTGCCAAGTCCCTTAAAACAGAAATCTACCTCACACCATTTGGCAAGCAGCAATCAAGTTGCAGCAAGAGAAGTTTAGGGCGGATATTAGGAAAAACTCTCTCCCTAAGGGGGGTGGTGAAGCGCTGGAATGAGTTATCTAGAGGGGTGGTGGAGTCTCCATCCTTGGAAGTTTTTAAGGCCCAGCTCGACAAAGCCCTGGTTGGGGATGGTCCTGTTTTGAGCAGGAGGTTGGACTAGATGGCCTCCTGAGCTTCCTGACAACCCTAGTTTTCTATGATTGCTGTTTCACTAGCCAGGCGGATGACAATGAATAGACAGAACAGAAAACCTACTAGATGTGACGCTGGCTTGTGGTTCAACCGCTCCTCATTCACATCGCTCTGTTCTGACACTTTCTTCCGTGTAGGACTAGAGGCACACAAGTGATTTAGAAGCTAAAGTGCTATTTTCAAGGAGGACCCTAGAAGTAACATTTTCGCAAATAGTTAAAATGATTGAAATGCTAAAGTCATTTAGGTGGTTTAGAAAATTTTACTATTAATTTATCTTGCCCCCCTCCTCTCCCCGTTTCCTACATACAACATGGAGATATGTCTGTGATACCACACAGCTGGGCCTTCAAGAATTTCTACCAATGACTGAAAGATGCTCATAACTGGTGGGGGTTAAGACAGAATAGATCATTGAGACTGAGCTACTGTGTCAGGTGCTCCTATGGGCATGAATAGAAATGTATTCTTATTGGGATTATTATTACTAATAATAACAACAATTATTATTACTATTATTATTATTACACTGCCATTAATTAAGCCTATTTCTGGGAAAGGAGTTTTGGTCAGCATGATTTGTCAATTGACATGTAGAATCATAACTAGCAATTTTAGTGCCCTCAACAGAGATGCTGTTGAGTGGCAAAAAGCAGGAGAAGGTGGGGTGAGGGATTTTACTAAACACTGGGCAGCTGGAGATGAGATCACTTCCAAATGCTGGCAAGCAGGGTGCAGCACTCCGTGGGCTAGTGCACAACTTGCTCTGCCCTAGTTACTGTACAAGTCATAAGTTTGGACTTGCAAGATCTAGGTAAAAAAGTAGAGATGCTGCAGGAGGGAAGGTAAATAAAGACATTTTTTAAATGTAGGGGTTTAAGGAAAGCCTGATATATGTACAGGTAGATCACTATGTGTGACAGGGACAGGGACAGTGGAGTGAATATTAGATACAATCTTTGACGCTACAGGGGGCATCAGAGTTGGATTTCTGACAGCTGAGAAAGCAAGCGCCTGGTTTTACAGAGCCCAGAGAGCAGGTATTCAGCCAGGCAAAGAGGCATCTATGTCTCCATCAAGCCGAAGGACCATTATTTTTTACACTAACTGACAATCTTTACAGACATTTCATGCATGGAAGAGAAAGATAATTTCAGTCTGGGAAGGTTTCAATATTTTGAAAATTGTTTTTAAGTTCTGATTCTGCACAAAACCTTCAGATTGCAAAGTTATCCACAGGAGGGAATGGACCTATGGACCATGGGCCCCTTGACTCTGAAGCAGTCCAGACAGGGGGCTGTCTTCTGGTTACCAGTCCTGGAAGCCCTAAGACCACAAGACAGCTGCCAGTATTCTGTCCAGTAGCAGTTTCATTGCGCTCATTTCTTTGTTATCAGAGTGAAATACGCACACACTCGGAAAACCCCGACCACAATTTCTAAAATCCTATTTACAAATGAGATGCGACTTATTTCAAATTCTCCTGCTGACTCTGATCTCTCTCTGGTACCTGTCACTGCTTTATCAGTTTACTTGTTTCCTTTTGTTCCCTCAACTGTTGGGCTCTTCAGTGCTGACTCCACAGTAATTACATGGTAATTACAGGAATCCAGGTTCAAACCCACTTGCAGCTCTTTTCACTGTCTGTTGTTGAGAGTCTATCTATACTGCAGTGGTAGAGTACTCAGCTGGGCCAATGAGGAAATAAATCCCTCTCATTTGCTTCTACTGTACATGCATCAACCCTGGAAATGCAATGAAGATACCAGGGATGGAGAGTGAGCCACTATGCTTGAGCATGGTGGAAACCCTGTATGCCTTGAGTGTGGTGCCAAAGGTGCCCTTGCCTCATTTCTCATTGACTCATTCATGGGGTTGACATGCACAGAGCAGGAACTGGTGGGCAGGGGTTATTTTCTCAGGAGTGCAACTAAGCAGTCTGCAGTGTAGCATAGACATACTCTGTATTTCCTGCCTTGCCAACAGCACTGCAGTTGGTACAGGAGGACTTCAAAGCTTTATGCATCAAATAATAAGGTATAGCCATATTATCCCAAAGATGCTGTGGAGCTTTGAAAGTGTGTGTGTGTGTGTGTATATATATATTATTTTATGTGTTTGATTTTAGACATTTAAGGTAAAATTAAGTTGAGTGGGGGAAGCGGCAGGGAGAAAGGGGAAATGCAGTCAGCTGTCAATAAGGTAAGCTAAGAGGAAAGGTTCGTGACAGAGGTGGCTTATAATTTATGTTGTGCAGGTTTAAGCTTTGGAGGAAGTAAATCTGGTCTTGAAGCAAAGCTGACTGTGGTTTGGAATGTTTTTCATTTACTCCAAGAACCAGGAGCCCATCAAAATGAAAGAAAGTGTGATGAAAACTTTTCATTATGCTTCTTCATTTACTCAAAGCCTTCATCTTAAGCTTTACAAAGGGCAGGAGATTAATAGCAAAAGCTGCCATGTCTCATCTACATAACCGAAGGCTGAAAACAAGTCAGCTTCCCACTCCTCTCCCTTTTGCTAGGCACCCTCTTGGGAGATCTCTACATTTGGCTGTTCCTTGGCATTTTGGGTTTATGGAGCTGGTTGCCTCTTCCTTCATACTCATCCTGGGCCTCCATTTTGGCTCTTACTTTAAGTATGGCAATGATGCTGAGGCATTACATACACTGTGTCAAAATACTTTTATTATATTTATCTTTACAACTTACCTGTAAGGCAAAGTGTCCTCATTGTCCAGATGTGGAACAAAGGCACAGAGAGACTAAGAGAGATTTTAAAAGATGTAGATATACAAAAAATGAGAACTCTTGGTTCCAAAATGATACCTTTTATTAGACCAAGTGGAAAATGGCAAGAAAATTGTCCTTCTCAGTAAGTTTTTGGGATAAAAAAAAAAAGGACAACTTTTTTGCTATTTTCCACTTGGTCTAATAAAAGGTATCATTTTGGAACCAAGAGTTCTCAGTTTCTGTATATCTTTTTGTCTCAGACCAACACAGCTTCCAAGTGCGCCCCTAAAACATGGAAGATGCAAATTTCCGTCAATTTTGGATTTTAAACTTCATTGCAAAACAACAAGGAAGTTTTTTTTGCCTCCCTGTCTGCCATCTGACACCTCCAGGGAAGGAATTCTACCTGATCAACACATCAAAGAGCTACTCAGAACTACTCACAAAGACACTCGCATGGACCCAGAGGGACAGCCTTCCATCTTCAGCTCCCTCCATGCAAAAATGACATTTATTTCCTACCTATGGGGACTCTTTACTATATTGTACCATCTACACTTTTCCCAGAGCTTGACAAAGGGACTTTGATCCCGAAAGCTTGCAGAAAAGGACAATTTTCTTGCCATTTTCCACTTGGTCTAATAAAAGGTGTCATTTTGGAACCAAGTGTTCTAGTTTTTTGTATGTCTTTTTGTCTCAGACCAACAAGGCTACCAAGTACACCCTATAAAAGATTTAGACACTTGAAGTAAATCTTAGAATTTGGATGTTCCAGCACCAGAGACCTAAGGACATCCTGCCCACCAGTATACACACAAGCATGCTTCACCCCAGAACTTCACAAGTAAGTCAGATCAGGGTTTGTCGCCCTATACCTGCTCTCAAGCTCTCAGCTAGGCAGTGAGAACTGAGCATGAGCCTGGGATAGTCTTACTAACAATATTCCAAGTCTGGAGCATGCATAACTCAGCAGCAGGGTGGGCTCAGGCTCCGACTGCTGAGACATACCACTGTGCATCACAGATGAGCCACGAGAGACTGCCAATGCCTAAGTTTTCTGCAGTAAAGTTACTTAAGCACCAAAAGTTCTGCTGCCAAACGTGCCCAGAACTACCTGCATCTTGGCTGAGCTGAGCCCCTTACCTGCTAGGCCTCTTTGGATTTCACAAACTAGTATCTTGAAGCTCACATCCCTTGAGACATGATCTGAATGTGCCTAACACATACCAACAGTATTAGGTCAGCAGAAAACACAGCAGCCCTAGCCATGTCCATTCAAAAGCCTAATGGCGGTGGCACAACCAGCGTGTGCTTGTTTAATAGTGTAGTGGTTAGACCAGTTTTCCAGGATGGCCTGGCTTCTAAGCCATCCTCAACCTGAGCTGTTACAAACCTACATCTTCTGCCTCCCAAGAGAAGGCGCTAGCCAGCAGGCTATATCATAAGCAGTTATAGGGAGTACTCCCCACCTTTCCGGTTGAAGCTGGACAGCCACGCAGAAAGAAAAACAGGCTTCATGAGACCAGAAAAACTTATCAGGTAGAGACTCTCTAGCCCATTGATCCAGGTACACCCCTGCAAGATGAGAGTCCAGCATTTTGATCTCTGCTCCCCAAAGCAGAGGCATAGCTGAGCAGCCGTGATGCACGGAGAAGTGTGGGGTGACCCAATGGTGGCACAACTAAGCTGCAGTGGTGGCTATTGTTGTGCTTTTCTCCTCCACTCAGCCTCTTTTGAACTTCATTGGACTCAAGGCAACCCTTACTGGATCCAAGGCGTGCCACCAGAATTTTTGTGAAATGAATGGCACCCAATTCCAAAAAATAATTTAGATATTTTACTACTTACCTCCTCACATAGGGGGCCTGGATGAGAATCACTGCCCTAAGATAACAGGTCTGTTACAATCTCTTCTTCCAGATGAAAACCAAATGTGACTGGATTAAATATTTCTTCTGCATTGTCATAGTGAATGCTTGTTAATCATTGCACTGTAATTGCTCCACATATTAAACCATCACACAATACATTAAGGTTATATTAAGAGTCTGACTTAAGACCATAAAAGACAAAGAAATGCAGGTGAAAAATCATGACTCACATTTCATCCTTAATTCACAGCACTCGGAAAATCAAATGAGCCACAGGAGTAAAGACCAGAGTGTTACACTGAGATTCCTGTAGTAAATCTGAATTCCCAGTTTACTTTATTTTTACGTCTGTCTAATCTATCACCTACTCTAGGTACCATAATTGTCACAGCAGCCCCTAATAGCCTCCCATTCTTCTAGCCATTATAGACATCATACATCATTTCATTTCCTTGATTGCTCATTAGGGCCTATTCAGGCCCTAATCCACAATGAAATCAATACCACTGCACTGGTATGAATGGGATCAGCATTTAGCCCCATCTGTTTAGGTGAGTGAGTGGAGAGCAGGTCAGGAATGGCCCAGTACTGATGTAGAGTAGGTAAAAAGGCTTAAAGATTTCCCCACAACCCTGTTGCTGTTATTTATTTCATCTACTGCATTATTAGTTAAGAGTCCCAGTCAAGGCTCAGGGCGCTCCTGTTCAAGGTGTTGTACAAACATGGAACAAAATGACAGTTCCTGCCCCAAAGAACCTACAGTTCCTGCCATTTACATCCTTGTACCATAGGAAATTTACAGAATTGAAGAAGAAAGAATATCACACGCCAACATTGACTTTTTGACTATGCAAGTACAGCAGTACTGTGACTCTTGGTGTATGTTTCCTGGCTTTTGGTGGGTTTTCCTAGCCAGCAGTCACTCTGTGGAACCTGCCCACCTTCCTGACAAGGGCCTCGAGCTCAGAGCAGTGTAAAGAGAATTGAGCATTTCCTAACACGAGGACGCCACAGCAGTAGATGAGTACCAAGGTTTATTGTGACAGCTGCCTTTTGAAAATCTTAGGGCCTTGCTATATGTTGCACTTTGAGCTTCTCAAATATTGATCAGTGTTGGTGCTAGCTTAGGTTTGGAGCAGACATACCTTAAGCCAGAAACCTTCTCTGACTGTCCCCCCACGTGTACATCTGTGACTTGCTGCTACAGGGCTGGTGAGCTGGGCCTGAGTAGGAGATACAGCTCTGAGTTGCTGCTACAGGGCAGGTGAGCCAGGACAGGCTTCGATCCTGCTCTAGATAGGGGAGTGTGAAAGAGGGGTTCAGCGGGTGGGGGAGCAGAACATGAAAATGGGAGGTGGAGAGTTAATGGGATAGGAGTGGGTAATGAAATGAGAGGTAGAAAGGAAATGGATGCCCTCCTTTCCCTGTACTCTGCCTTGGTGAGGCCGAGGCTGGAGTACTGCATCCAATTCTGGGCTCCGCAATTTAGAAAGGATGTGGAGAAGCTTGAGAGAGTCCAGAGGAGAGCCACGTGCATGATTAGAGGTCAAGAGAACAGGCCTTATGAGGAGAGGCTGAGAGCCGTGGGACTCTCCAGCCTGGCGAAGCGACGGCTCAGGGGTGACTTGGTGGCAGCCTATAAGTACATGAGGGGTGTGCATGAGGAACTAGGAGAACATCTGTTCACCAGGGCACCCCATAGAAAACAAGGTCTAACAGTCACAAACTGCTGGAAGACTGTTTTAGACTGGACATAAGGAAAAACTTTACTGTCCAAGTCTCCAGCGTATGGAACAGACTCCCCCCCGAAGTGGTGCAAGCACCTACTCTGGATACCTTTAAGAAACACTAGGATGCTTATCTTGCTGGGGTGATCTGACCCCAGCTGACTTCCTGCCCTTGGGGCAGCGGGCTGGACCTGATGATCTCATGAGGTCCCTTCCAGGCCTAATGTCTATGAAGTCTATGAATGGTGGTGAAATGAAAGAACTCATCCACAGAAGGATAAAATGAAAAACAGTAGTAAAATAAAAGAATTTCAAAACAAATAAAGAAGTAAATTAAATGTGGTCTTGTATTTTAATAAATTAGGATTTGGGAGTGGGGGATGCAGGGTGATGGTCATGCTTCCCAGGGTAGCAGGGAGGTGGGAGCAGTCAGGGAAGGCACTTTTGGGGGAGCTACTGACCCTGCCCCAGAATGAAGCCCCAGTTCATAGGGACCTAGTCCAGCCCCATACCTTGTTCCCCTCTATCTCTCCTGCACTCCACTCCTGGACACATCTGTGCCAAGGGAACTGCCAAGCTGGCATGTGCTCGGTAGAGGTTTTGCATGGGGTTGCACCCTGGGGAATAGGAAGGTCGCACCCCCAGGGGTGGAAAGGGAGTTGGCTTTGTGCCAGAACTGTTCCCTGGGCAGCAGAGTTCAAGGGGTGGAAAATTTTTCCACACAGAACAGGAGGGCAGGGGAGGGGATACGGCATTGTGGGATGTTGGAGGACTGCAACTTGGGTGGCTCATCTTTGGGGAGCAGCCATTCATTAATGGAACACAAGCTGGGTAATACGGATCAGAGATAAACCTGCCTTGGTCTAGTGTAACTTTAAGCTCAAGTGTGCTTAAAACTAGTTTCAGGTGCTAACACTTAGACAATCCAGAGGTTAAGAGCTCCAGAAGCCACCTACAGTTAATGTGCATCAAGGCCCTTAGTAGCTGCACACACTGCTGGAGTCAATAGCTTGAATTCTCATCAGCATTAATTTCCCTTTATATTATTGTAGCAATGTAAAATGGACTTACAGTAGGAGGCTACTTAAAGATCATTTGGTATTGCATGAGTAGTTAGTTTATGAGGTACAAGTCTACCCTGTCTTCTAATACAAACCCACCTGAGAATCAGGCCCAGAACATCTACACAAGATTAATTTACCAAAGAAATGCCTGAAATGGGAAAATCTCACATCTTTCTTCCTCTTGCTGACTGGCAGAATTCTCCCATAAACGTTTAGTGTGTCAGGAAAGGCCCGCACATTCCTTGCCGGCCCATTTTAATCTCTCTGGGTTTAATTCTCCACGGCCTCGTTTAAATCTGCCCTGCAGGAGGACAGTCTACCACCCATGCCAGTAAGCAGAGAACTGACTGTGCCTGCTTCGCACTCACTTTTGTGCTGGTGGCAGGGACAATGCTAAGCAGGAAGTGTTGGAGGATCAGGTTTCTTGTGCCTCTGTTTCTCTGCCTGAAAAATGTTTTTAGAGGGGGGCTGACTGACTCAATTCATGATTGCTGAAGCCCTTTGATATCTTGGGATGAAAGACATTACAGAAGTGCAAAGAGTTGTTGTTAATATAAATGCAAATATCAAAGTTTGTGGCTGCAACAGGCTGAAATGTAGATTTAAAAATATTTCAAACCAGATGTTCTGCATTTGATGAGACCCATTGGCTTAGACTTTTAAAGGAGAAATCCACCCTTTGTGAAATAACATCAAAGGCTCTGGGGACAGGTGAGGTTAGAAAGCCTTGTCCATCTTAAACCTGCACTGAACAAAGGGCAATTGCAAAATGGGAAAGAAAAAACTACAAACGTTTTTCTACCAGGCCTTATCACCGAATCTAAGCACTGCTCTACTCCCTGTGTTACTTCACTTCCAGCCTCATAATGCTTTTTTCTCATTCCACTCCTTTGTAGTAGCCATGCTACTATTTTTAAAAATCATTTTTTAAAAACACTACAATAACAGTTATTTACAAATCCCCACATGGTTATTTTCCCCCTGCAGTAAATGCATCTGTGGCATCCAAGAGCCCTGAAGTCTCACTTTTACGGGCTGTTCCGTCAGTTCCTGAAACATTTTGACTGCATTACAGCCATCCACATTTCCCTTTATTCTCCAGTCCACAGTGTAGTTAGAAACAGTTAATCATACATCTGAAATGAGAGATAAGCATTTTACATTTATTGCCACTCTCAGGTGCCATATCATTTTCATCCCTTTGGCTACAATCTGCTCTATTTGATCTTTCTGTCTAATGCCTGCTTCCCCCATTAGCTTCTTAACTTCTGTAGGCTACTGTGCTTAACATAACAGAGAAGAGCTTTGATAAAAAGGCAGATCAGTGAATTTCCCTTACTTACGGCTCTGACTTGAAAGGGACACTGTCGAGGTGTTTGTCATAATGTTTAAAATACATCTCCCTGTTGCTCTCCCAAAGCTGTATTTGTGATACCGCCTTGAAAGCTAGGAATGCTAAAGTCCCTCTCCCCAGTAAAAGTTTTCCCTCCACTTGAACACAGCTTTGTGCAGGACAGAAGGCTATCTAGTGGTCAGAGCAGGAAACAGGAAGTCAGGCCTTCTGCTTCCAGCTCTTTGGCACATTGCCTTGAATAAATCATTTCAAATCTGTGTGACTCGGTTTCCCCATCTATATATTTAGGCTCAAAATACCTTCCCTTCATAGCTATTACAAGGATGGATTAATTAATATTTGTAAACTATTCTGAGATCCTTGGAAGAGAAATGCTGTCATATTATTTTTATGTGATATAGCTACAGGGCTGCTTACGAGTGCATTGATATTTAATTAGCAGAAGGGGGAAAAAAACACTGGTTGGATTTGTTTAGGGAAAAAAGCACATACGCTGAAACACAAGTCACCAGCTTAACGAATTCCCCTTCTTCTTAGGTTTGCTTTTGATATTGTGTTTTTACAATGTAGCCACTTATTGCACTGGGAACAGCTCTTCCCTCAAGAGCATTAATTAATAAGATGGTTCTCAACAGCATTACTCTTATCACATCAAATTCATTATGGATCCAAAAGCCACTTGTACAGGGCTGCATGAAGCCTCTGTCACATACCTTGACTTAGGGCAATAGGGTGGCGGGTTGCCCTGGAGCACACCAAGAACAAGACAGTGGCTCTGAAAATCATACCATACTTCCTGCGTCTCCCTTTGCTTTATTTGGGAGGTATGGGGTGCTAGATTTCTGCCTGGCTGTCCCTTCCTGGTAGTGTTTAAGATGCATATACCCTATTACAGCCTTGCCTGACAGACCTGGGGCTTCTGGCTCAGGTCTTGGATAGAAAAGGCTCATGTTTTGAGATCTAGAAACCCCCAAATCAGACCCTACTGCAGTTAACTCACTCAGTGGGGTGGTATTTCCCTAGAACAGGGTAATTTTCCAAGTGCCAATGTGCTGGGCAAAACACAGAGAATAAAGCCTGTTCCTTGCCCACTTGTATGGGAGAAGGGGTATGTCTATACATGCAATTAATTCAAAGCAATAAACTCCGGGCCAGTTTGAGCCAGAATAAACTATTCCTGGGTGCACCATCTACACGTGCATCAGCACAGCAGCAGTTTGAGCCGGGGAGGTGCAATGCATGTCCGGGACACTCCTGCCCTGCTCTTCCCCAAGGCTCCAGGTAATGGCGTCAGGCAGTGAAGGGACTGGCTGGGGCACAAGGGTTCTGGAAGTGCAGAGCCATGAGGCTAGGCAGTAGGCAGGAGCCTGGCCCTTGCTGGCTGGACTGACTGGGTCCAATTTACACCCGCAGTCAGCATCTACACTTGTGTTTAATTGCCTTTAATGACTCCACCGTAAGACAGTACTACTCTCATACTATCTTATGGCAGGGCTAATCAGTTTACTGTGGCCTAGTACCATTGCATATGTAGACAGCAATGCTTTACTCCACAGCTAATTAATCTGCTCCACAGTAAAGCACACATGTGGATGTGGCCAAGGAGTAGTTGCCTAGTGGAGACTGCTCAGCTTATGCCACACTAGTACCAGTCACATGATCAGTCATGCAAAGAAGAAGAGTGTATTTTATACACATTAACACTCCTGTTTAGGAACATTTAATAGACCACAGTCTCACCACTGATGTAGGGAGGGACCAAGAATTTTTTTTCTTTCTTCTCTTCCAAGCACCTTTCTTTCTATAGTAAAAATGTAGTGCATGGGAGCTGGATTGGTCACTAAAACCTTCACTTACTCTTAGAACAGGCTGCAGGTATATGTGCTTCTTAGCAATGCCCTGCCAATGTTCAGGGCACCAATGGACCAGGGATGAAACAGTATCTCTATCTGCACAGCCCATGTAATTCTGTCTGCTGAGACATCCAATGACAGACAGCTGGTCTCATCTGTCATGTTGTTTTTCCATATGTAAGATATCTGTTCACAAGGAATGAGTTGGAGTCCCAGCACTTCAGTTCAGCTTAGAGTTTGACACGACAGTGCTACACCCTGCATGAAAAAACTGGAAGAGGCAGAAAAATTTCACTGAAGTCATCAAACAACCCTCACTGCATAGTCATAGCCAGCTGACCCAACTTGGACCTACTGACCTAGAAGAAGAATCACTCCCTGATCTATGTTGTCCTTCCCTTCTCTGTCTTACATATTTATTTTGCTTCTTTTAATATATCCGTTTGACACCTTCCAGTGCTATTGTTCCCATTGACGGATGAGTAAACCAAAGCACAGGTAAGTAAGCAACTTGCTCAAGGACATACAAAAAGTGTCGCAGAACAAGGGGTGGGACCTGATTTTCCTAAGTCCCAAATTCCCATTTTAACCACTGACTTATCTCAACTCAGGATTTTCTTTGCATTTCTTTTACAAACAGAGAGGTATTTTGTTGCTCTAACATCTCACCTCATGACATGAGGTTTATTGAGAGCTCTCCATGCTCTCAGAGCACAAAGGGGTGGGTGAGGAAGTTCCATGTGTTTTACTAGACAATGCAAGTCCTTCATCCTTTTTTTGGCCATGAGATTCCATATTTAAGTGAAAGCCATAAAACTATGGCATGGACCCCTACTGTTGACAGATGACAGGGAGTTTATATTAAGTTACTGATGTGTATTAAAGGGGATGGGGAGGGAAAGAAGTTTCATAAGTGCTGCTTGGAGTCCATCTGGAAGCAACAAAACATTGCTATGTAGATAAATCAGTCTGTTATATAAGTCACAAGAATTAATTTAAGATTCAACAACCCCATGTTATGTGTGAAACCCTGTATCTATTTCACAGAGAAAAAAGTTTATTTTCCCTCTTCCCTTAGGTTGGGCTCAGTAATAAATTCTCATTTTATATAAACTTGCCTAGTCCAACCTTGGGACAGCTCCCTCCTTCACTTGGGAGTTTTGGGCAGGGTCTGAGCCTGTGCAAACTCATGCGGCAGTAGGAGGTGGAAGACCCATACAATTTGTCTTAATGCCTAATTATTTTACAGTGTATCGATCTCGCACAAGATAATATAATCTGGAAACAAATACCTTGTTTCCCCTTTTAACTTTGGGCACTCCCACTAAACTAGTTGGGAAAGCTAAAGTGAAGGAAATTCCCCAAAAGCTGAGTATGTTTCTTAATAAAATTCCCATAGAAGGTGTTAAATTAACAACTTGTTGCATAAAACCATGATGCCATATGGAGCTAGTCCTTTCCTTCAACACTGCAATGGAACTTCAATTTAAGCTCTAAAATTAAATAGTTTCTTTAGGGCACGAGTCACTGAATTCATCAGGAACGAAAGATGTTAAGCACCTCGTCTAGAGCCATATTTTGTTGTCAGCTCTTAACCAGAGCATCCAAATGAAACCAGTGGGACCAGGAGGTTCTACTTAAAAACTATTGACATCCTGATGAAGATATATCTGTCTTTCAGTAGAAGCACCACTAGTGATCATTGCAGTACATTTTATCATAGGTGCTGTATCTCCATGAAGTACAAAGAATGGTTTTGACCCCAACAGTTTCTAATACTGGTATATAACAAGAAAGCCCAATCAGATGATACAAAAAGGATGCCTGTGGAAGTGGGGTTGGAGAGGTGAACAGGCTAGCAGTAGACCTGGTCAAAAACACTGAATTGAAATTTTATTTGCACAAAAATAACTTTTCAACTAAACAAAAATCTTTGCCAAAAAGATCCCATTTTTATCCTAAACTTTCATTCTCAAAAGTTTTTACAAAATCAGGGATTTTCAGGAATTAAAAACACTTAAAACAGGGGTTTTTGCTTTTTTGGATTAAAACAAAAACAGAATTTTTCAGTACTGCCAAATATTTTGAAGCAGAAAAGTCATTTCAACCCATACTAGGTAATAATAATGCAGCTATACTTTTACATAGTCAAGCTGTACTAACAATCTAGTTTGCCACATGCCTACTTATCAACAGTAATGATCTATAGGCATCAAGCAGAAGTGAGTCATGAGGAGAGCCAAACTTTGGTTTCATACATTTTTTAATGCCATGTATATTAGAAGGCAGGATGAAAGCACATCGATTCTGCTTGAGAAGTGGATTAAAGCCCAGTTTTAATGATTTATAGTGTCTTGAGTAAGTGTTGAAGGCTTTTTAAAAATACTCTTTTGGGGAGAGGTAGGAAATGAAGAGGGAGAGAAAGCAAGGGGGGGAAAGAGACTTTCTGGTTGGCATCATGCCATATTCCCTTTAATTATTGTTTATAAAATTCCGCACCTGCACCATAAGGTGATAGATTAGCATTTTTCCTGAATCTCAATCAATCATGCAGCTTGGGGATGTTTACATTTTCTTCACTATGTTTTGTCAATGGAAAAGTAACTCCTCAGATGAAACATTTTGTATTTAGAAAAATGGCCGATTTTTGACAGTTTCCAAAGGAACTGAAACATGTTCATTTTGAAAATGTTTCTTTTAGTTTGACCCTCAAAAATAGAAAAATTTCATTTTCAGCTTCTTTCTTTTATGCCTCCCTCTTCCTTCTTTTCTCTTTTCACTTCCTCCCCATTTTTCCCTTCCAGTTTTAACAAAAGTAAATTAAAGCCTGATGAAATCACGTTAAAAAAAAAACTTTCCCCAGTTTCCCTGACTTTATTCCTTTTAAACCTTTCTCCTTTTTTCCAGCAGAAACAAATAAAAAACAAAAAATCAGAAGTGAAAGTAAAAATCCAGATTTCTTTTAGTCTTTGAAAACAAAACAAAGCAAAAAATTTCAATTTGAAGTTACATGAAATTTATTGTTTCCTTCCAAATTGGTTGTTCAAATGAAATGAGAGTTTTCAATAAAAAGTTCTGACAACTCTACCTAGTAGCTTTATAGCAACTTTTTGGCTCTAGGTCTCAAAAGTCTTTAGCAAGGAGGATGAGTATCATTTCAATTGTACAAATAGGGAAACCAAGGCACAGAATGGTGAAATTCAAATTGCATAGGAGCCAATAAAAGAAAAAGTTGTTACGTGTTTCAAGCCATTTAAAGGCTTGGAACACAATCCCATTAAAATCAAATGCATCAGTGGTCCAAGTGCAAAAGAAGCTTTGACTAGCCAAGGTCTCTGCATTTTCAGATCTTCTGCAGGAATTTTCAGGATTTGGTTGGTTTTTTTAAAGAAAACAGAAAATTCAGTTTCTGCAATGTTAATACTTCAGGAAACAATGCTGCAGGAAACAATGCAGCATCCATCAAAACACTTCTTTTCAGGCAAGTTCAGCCATTAATCTGTGCCCATGTTAGTTGCCCTAGGACCTCATGGTAGTCCTAGCTCAAGCCCTCCCCTATTTTCCTCCATGGACACACCAGCTAACTAACTGCTTCATGGAAATACACACATGTGGTGCATTATGGGAGGCGTAGTCTTGGCCAGGACCACTTCCGAGACAAAAGGAACTTTTCAAAGTATTCAAACTTCCCAAGGGGCAGAAATGTGCATTTTTTGGCCTGCATTATCAGTCTTATTTTCATACAGGACTATTCACCCAGCAAAAATAGATGATTTTGCACAGCACTCAGAAACAGTCACTACTGCACTTAGCACAGAGCTTGATGTAGGGCAAAATAACTGTACAGGCCATGCATTTTAAATAGTAGAAGCTGTAACTTTGTCTCACAATCCGTCAGTATGTTAATAAACCATCTCAGCAACCTGTTCTCAATTGGTGACGAGATTAGCCCAGACTTTCATTCAAATGACTCTCTGGTATTCAGCCACACGGCCTGTTTCATTTTATATCTCTCACCGCAGAGATGCTGTCATCATGATGCCATCTCAGGAACACATCAGTAAATACCAGTTGCCACATGCCGCATAATATTTCAAAGCAGATGAATGAATCCAACTTGGCACAGAATTTCCTGGTCTGATCAAATTGTCCCCATCTGCCTGTCCCTTCTGATAATAACAAAGCAGCCAGTGAAACAAATTTGTTGCGTTCTTTCTTCCTGCTTGCCTGCCTACCGTGCTTTCTTTTTCTTCCCTTCTTCCTGCCTGCCTTCCCTTCCCTTCCGGTCTTCCTTTTTCTTTCTTTCTTTCTTCCTGACTGCATTCCTTTCCTTCCTTCCTGAGTGCCTGCTGCTTTCTTTCCTCTCTTCTAATTTTTATAAGTACAAACATTGTGTCTAATCTCAAAACAACGACTTTGTCTCCACTTCCTGCATGAACAACGCGTGCCCCCGGAGGCTGGGGGGCATGGCAACCGCCTGCCGGCGGTGGCAGCAGTGGCGGGGCTGTGGTGGCAGCGAGCAGGGAGCTCCTGCAGACGGCTGCAGAGGGTGGCGAGCTCTGACCAGCTGTCAGTGACCACTGCGCATGCTGCCGGTGGTGTCGGCGGGGCGTAGAAAGTGGTGACTGCCCGTAGGTGCCATCGGCAATGTTGGCAGTGCTTCTTTCAGGGGGTGCACCGCCAAACTCAGAGGGTGCACGCACACCAGCGTACACCCGCTATGCGTCGCCAATGATAGTGTTTACCAACATTCAAATATTTGCTCAAATATTTTATGGCATAAGGCACCTTCCCCAGGGTAAAACTGCTTTCTGTGTTAATGACTAAGGTAACTCTTGAGGAAAGGAGGGGATTTAAGGTACTAACAACCAGCAACTTATATGAGTACATGGTATACTAAGATGGCAGTGGACAGAGGGAAAGCTCAGAGAGAGCATGGCTGCATGATGTCTATCTTTGCCTTGTACCTGCAGCATATTCTTTAGACCAAGCGGTCCCCTTGGCTGTGGTCTCCTTCCACAGCCAAGGGCTGTGAAATCTGCCCCATACTATGATCTTTTTCTTGCATGAAAATTCATTTAAATCTAAATCTTCAGCTTGGAATCACATCTACTGTGGGCTGCGCATACAAGCCAGGCTGTAGGTATTTGAGAAAGGTTGAAATCACCAGAATTAAGCTCTGAGAGGTAACCTAGAAATAATTATTTAATCACTTTCAAGGCCAAAGCAATTTTTAAAGTGAGTTTACATTTAGTTTTCAACACAGAAAAGTGATGAGGTTTCTGATAAACAAAGCCCTCTGCCTGTATAATTTAGCACTTTATATTAACCCCAGGCCCTAAGGTTTCCCAGGCTTTCTACAAACAAATACAGACACACATACAAAGACACAAAAAGAGAGAGAAAAGAATAAGTTGAGTTTTCTGAGAAATTCACAATTTTGCCCTCATTTTTTGGGTGAATGTTTGCCCTTTTTCCGCATGTTCTGGTTTTATATACAACCAAATCTTTGGCAATTATTTCCTACACATCAAATGCATGTAAAAATGCACTTTTTTCTCCCTTTTCTATGTAAAGCTTCTTTTTGCTTTCAAATAAATGTGAAAATGAACTTAATTTTGCCCCAAAGAAGCTCAAAGTAAACTGTAAAATATGTCGTACTCTGAACTTTTTACAGACATTTGCCATTCAGAAGAGGCTAAATAATATGAGAAAAACTTGAAGCTTAAGTCGCTTTTTATTATTATTTATTATACCTTCAGATGGTCATGCACACACACGGAGACATGATTCCTTTGTCAGGCAACCCTGCCCTGGTCTGAGGTTATAACCATGCCCTGACCTCCTGCTCCAAAGGTTAGTATGAGGTTAACATTTTTAAAAGCAGATCAAAGCTGAAATGATAGCAGTTACCTGCTCCAGCTTCCGTTGCTTTATAACTCTAGGGACCATATGCCTGATTGACTCTGCCATCTCCCTTGGAGATCTATGGAGTAATAATACTTCCTTATTTCCTGCCTTGAAACAAACTTCTGCTCAAACCCCCCAACCCCCAGCAAATACATTTCTGTCTCTTTAAAGCATTCATTGTGATTTGGGGAAATGAAAAGGCATAAAACAGTGGAAATGATGATAACCTAATCACAGGGCTTTCTCATAGATGGAATTTCCTCCTAAGAAACTGGTTTGCATATCTGCCAAGCAATAAAATTCACAACATTTTTAATACACAGCCAGTGTATTATGAAAGCAAGCTCTGTAAACCACTTGGAATTTGGATTCTGCATGAAACAAGAAAGCCAGTGAGAAGTTCTTGTTGAATTTTCAAGGTAAAAGTCTGTTCTCATTTACACTGCTGGAAACCAGAATAATTCCCTAGGCTTCAGTGGTGTGATTCCAGACTGACAGTGGCATTCTGAGATCAGAATCAAACCCAGTGGGCGATGGACTCTTGATTATGCCAATATAAATCTGAGTCTAAGCCTGATTGGTAATGATAAAAAAATTGACGCTCTCTGAACGTAGGTGTATCGGAGCTATTTGAGGCTCTGCTCTTCTGAAAATCAGAAAGGTGCCTAACCCTGAGATCCTATTTTTGAAAAATCTTGGCTTAAGCGAATTGCCTGCTGTTACTCAGAGTCTCTGGAAGAAAAAGGATTTGAATGTAGATGTCCTCAATCCTGGCCTGGCTTTTAACTGCAAAACCATCCTTCTTCCTGAATGTTGAAAGTCAAAGTTCTTAGGGAAGTGTCTAACGATGAAATTAGGAGCTTTGTTCTAAATACCCACTTTTGAAGATTTTGGCATTCAGGCTTATAAACACATAGAGAGAGAAACAGAATGGTAGAAGTTCCACAATAAATTTTGCCTCATTGTGGCTAGTTACTTAACCCATTTCCTTTCATCTAAGGCAGGGGAATTTTTCATCTCCCATTTTATGAGCACTTTTCATGACAGTACGTTGAGACTGGACAGCAGGTCCGTATGTTATCATTATAACAAGTACAATCAGAGTCTAGCAGTTATTAATCACCTGGTCATATGACCCATTAAAACAAATTCATACTAACCACAAGACATATGTTTTGTTCCTGAACTCCAGAAATAATGCACAAAAGCAGTTAGAAGAATTGCACATACAAATTAAATATGACTGGGCTTATAGAAATAAATTAAACCTGGCAACCTGCTTCTCCTCTAATTATACTACTAAGTAACTTTTGGAATACACCTGCTACCAAATACCAGCTTTGCTGCTGGGCCCATTTTCCAGCTGCTTCTGCCGTTTGGCCTGCTTAAAATAATCTGGCCAGGTCCCCAGCTGATGTTAACTGACACATTTTGATGCAAGTCAATGGAGCTATACCGATTGACACCACCTGATGGTCAAGCTCATAGTTCACACTTAGTGCTTTCCATACAATAACATTTCATCGCAACTAATGGCTTTCAACTCAATTTTGACAGATCCTGCTTTTCTAATTGCATTGTCTACTGTGTCAGTGAAATACATTTGAACACAGGGACCATGTCTACACATGCACTTTACCGCAAAGTAGACTAATTAGCTGTGTAGTAAAGAGTCACCATCTACATGTAAGATGATATTAGGCCGCAGTAAACTAATTAATGCTGTAGTAAGATAGTAGTCAGGGACAGTACTGTCTTATGCCAGGGCAATTTGCTGCAATTAAATGCACGTGTAGATACTGACCACAGGCACAAATTGCACCCAGTCATCCCAGCCAGCTGGGGTCAGACTCCTGCCTGCTGCCTAGTCACAGGACTATGCACTTTCAGCACCCTTGTGCCCCAGCCAGCCCCTCGACCACCTGACACCACTACCCAGAGCTGACCTTGGTGTCCCTTGCCAGCCTGGGCCTGCTCTGCCCCAGCTCAGATTGCTGCTGTCATGTGTAGACACTGTACCTGGGAGTAGTTTAACTCCACCCCAAATTGTTCTGGAGTTATTGCTTCATGTGAATTGCATGTGTAGACACACTGAAGGAGTAGCAGCACGACCGGATTAGAATATCTACACAACACATGCTGAAGAAATGCTCACTGGCAGATGCAGTCCTGGGATATTCCAACTGGGAAAAAGTCAGCTCTTCAAAAGGTCCCATGCAAACCCAAAGCCCTATTACAAAAGCACAAGCAATGCATAGAGCTCTGCATAGGGATGGATATCACTCAGATATGTCTGGTTCCAAGGCTACTGAAGTCAGTTGAATGACTCCCAGTGATGTCAGTGGGCTTTGGATCAGATCCTAAACCAGTATTTCCCCAACTTGATACTTGAGGCACAAATTGGTTTTTTGTTTGTTTTTTTTTGGGGGGGGGGCAGGGGGATTGGTTTCTGTTTTAATTAAAATTGTCAGCATACTTCACTTATACCAGACAAAAGGGGGGGGTGCTAAATTTGGAATATACATATAGATTTATTTCATGTCCCTATCAGAGGAAATTATTCATGTCCTGAGAGGTACTGTAAAAAAAGAAGGAAACCAAATACATATTTAAGAAAGGATTTGATATAATATAATTGATATAATCTCTATATCAGTGGTTCTCAACCTTTTTAGCCTCAAGGCTCCCCTCCATAACTGAAATGCCACATCACCCCAGCTGCAAATCACTGGACTAGATCTAAATTCAAAATAGACTTGGATTGGGAGGAGGGGGGGGACAGGGAGCTGAGGCGAAAATAAGTGAGAACCACTGATCTAACTGGTGCTGCTTACGGGTGCCCAGGAAGAGCCTTCGTCCTGCTGTGCCCTTCTCTTTCTACCATCTGCCTCCTCCTGACCCCAGGTCTGTAAGTCAGGACACAAGGGCAGGCTTCACTGTTGAGGGTGCTCCTGCAGGGTCTCACATGCTGGTGACCACCTGCACGGGCCCTCCCGCTAGTCGCAGGTGTGTGGGAGGACCACAGGGGAGGATCCAGGCTGCAAAACATGACTTCATCTGCGTGTCTGTCTGCCTGCCCGCTCTCCGCAGTGTGGGGTGACGCAGGGCCTGCCTGGGGCAGGAAGGGTGCAGGGATACAGCGGCAGCGGTGGGTGTCCCCAAAGAAGCATTTACCTCCTCACACAGGGGATCTCGTGGCACGCTAGGGCCCCGGCACATCCTCTGGGAATCGCTGCCTTAAGCAAACCCAGAGGTACAAACACAGCATGATTTTTTTTTAAAAAAAAAATTCAAGTCAATGTTGCAGATTTATTTGGAGATTTTTACGGTATTTCCTCAGGTCTTCTCAGCACATCTTAAAATAGGAAATATATTCCAAGATTTCCAAGAGCTGGCTGAGGTGAACCACATTTTTTGTTTAAAGAGCAGAAATATACCAGGACAGTTTAGGAGTCGAGAAAGACTCAAAGCACCAAGGAAATTTAAAGTCAAGAAGTGCAGGACAAAAAGCCCCAGGAATTGCTAGTGATGTATTAAAGGATTTATATGAAACTTTTATATCCTCTCTTCATCCACAATCTTTGCTAATTACTGCTATTTCCATTACCTATGAGACTTTTTGGCTTAAAAAGGAGAATATGAATTATTTTAGTATTTGGAAGAGCTATTAATATCATGTATTAAATTTGGCTTGGGCAGGTTTAAAATAATTGGTTTGATCTCTATTTAACCATAGCAGTTTCTATGCAGTCAGAGTTAGCCTGGAGTAATGACAAGGTTAATCAGGGGTAGGTCTTTGAATTGATTTGCTCAATACACCTGGATGTATTTAAGGAATGTGTGCAAGTGTTCTCTGAGTGTTAAAGTATAACAGGAGAGGATGTTTACTGCAATGGGTATCTTTGCTTTTCCCTTCTTCTGGAAGCTGTGGCTAGCATGAAGGCATTTCCTCTGTTGATCTGGGCAGTGTATACGTATTAAAATGTGATTGATGATTTCTGACCTTTTTTTTCTTGAGTTTATAAGGAGAGTAATTTTTAATATTTGGGTAAGGAAGTGAGTTTTCAGTGTAATTGCAGCTCAGTGACTTATTGTGAATAGAGGCCTGCTTGTCACCAGTCTGGTTGTGCAAGTAGGCTTTCTCTGGCTCACACCTATCTTAGAGCCCCTTTGCAGAAGCAGAGGGGTGGAAAAGTGGCTTTGATGCAAGTAAGAACTGAGCCCTTGGCTCTCAGTGGTCCAAGGGATTAAAATGTTTATATCAGAACTGTTTTTCGACTCAAGGTGGAGTTTCTCCTGAAAAATGGCAGTGATTCTTTCAAGTCACATGTCCTCGTACTGAAATATTTCGATTCAAGGTGACACTGCACAACAATGGGAGGTGTAAGTGTTTCATGGCTCCTCTATGTCTAAGCATTCTGGCCACAATACCTCTCCTCAAGCAGCCCTAATCTGCACCAAATATTTTGGGCTGCAGCAAACATATTTTGGGTTTCAATTTTTTTTTCGAAAAACTTTCAGTGGAAAAATTCTCTTTTTTCCAAGGGACTGTATTTACTGGGAAGCTCTCTATATCTAGAAACATCACTAATTCTGTACCTGAAGTCAACTGACATCCTTCTCTGCAGTATCAACACAAAGACCAAGAGCAGTATGGGTTGCTGTGTGGCAATTGTATACAGCCTTTGACCTGGTTCTTTCAAGTAAGGAGTCAGCTACGCTGGTGATGTGCAGTGTTAGAGAAGCTTGCTCTGATGTTACTGAAGTGCACTTTTTTTGTGGATAAATATAGATTTAGGTCACCAGCAGGAAATTCTTTCAAGAAACACTTTAAACACAGATGCTATTTCCCCTCTTTTAGGTCTACAACTCAGATAAGCTTCCCCTACATTATATTTTAGAGAATGTCACGAGAAGGCGATATGGCATGAATGGTCCACATCGTGATGAACCTCACTCCAACAGCATCCTGCCAATGTTCTGCCACCTGCTGTCAAAGGGAAATGTTGACCATGCTGCTAATAGTTGGACTCTATGCAAGACAGCACACAAATATATCAAAAAACCACCGAATTCTGGCAAGGGCCTAGCCAAGTGACAGGGTAATGCTGAATAATTTCCTTTTGTCCTTAAACAGATGCCCTAGTAGCAAGACAAGCACTGCCGCAGAGCAATAAAAGAAAGCAAATGGCCCCAAATGGATATTGGCATTTTAATCACAAGACCTAATTCATTATTGAAGTAACCATTTTAATATCATGGCAGGAATGCAATAATCACTCCCCAAGTATTTTATGGCTATTTAACATCACTCATGATGTCCTACTTTATGGTGACTTTCATATTGCTTTTAATTTTTCATGTTCAATAATGAAGTGTTTCTACTCTATAGGCCAACTGAAGCTCCAAAATAAAGCTAGCCCCAAAAGAAAATAGATAATATAGATTATTGTTGTAAGATGGCAAAGATCAATAATAGATTAATATTGTTATTTATGGAATGCAAAGAAAAGCATATTGAAGCTCACCAACCAAGCTCTACTTTGATTATTCTCATGGAAATCTAAAGTAACTCCATTGGTTTGTACATTGGGGTAGGACTAAGAGACAACACAGTATGTTTTGAAGCAACTAATAAGCCCTATTATCTATTGTAGTATATAGGAATGGGGTTGTATCCCCCTAAATAGTTTGAGAGCCCTATTAATGGTCCCCATTGTCTTCTGTTTCAGAAGCCTGGAACCCAGCCAGCACAGCAGGTATAGGTAGCAAGACCATATATATATATATTTTTTTTTTTACTTTTCAGGGTTCTGATACCATCCTGGAAGACATCACCTACCTTGTCCAAATTTCAATTAATTTTAGTTGGGACAGGATTAGTAAAAACTGTACTTGTCGTGGGCTTCTCTTCTGCCACAATTTCAGATCTGATCTGACTTGTCACTTGTGCAGCCCAACTGCATTTCTGATAGACTCTAGTCCACGTCTTTCAATACAACATTAGGATTTTGTGATGTAAATCAATGAGAACCAGGCAATAAACTGAGAATACTTTCTAGCCATACAAGGTTTTTCACTTGTATCAACATTTAAATATGTTATAAGTTTCTGGAAGTAAGTGACCAGCTCATTTACTTAGAGTATCCCCTTAACACCAATTTAATGTGGTCAGGGCAAACCCTGAAGACTACTCTTAATTTTTGTTCACTTCTCAGGGATTTGGACCAATGGTAATCTACAAGGCTATGGTAAGTGGTCTTCAGATCACAATGTTTTCCCTCCCTTTAAATCAGAAGCTTGGTGATGATAAGTGTTCATGCCGTTCCAAGAGAATATTGAAGGCTGACAGTGGCCTGTTGGCCCAAAAAAGTTTGTCAAACACCAATTTAAAACATGTGTTATGGCCATATTGTTCTAATCTGAAGCAGTATAGAATGCTGCTGGCAGTAGTAGACAATGTGACTTTTCTTTTGTTTTTCAACATGTCAGCAAACACCTAGGGACTCCCACTGCAAAAGGTTGTTTTGGGCAGTGAGGGCGGGATATAGGAAAAGTCTGATCCAAAGTTGTACAGGAGGACTTGTGAGTGGATTGAATGTCTCTGCTTAGAATTTATGAACTGCCATCCCTCTTTTCTGGTGAAAGAGTTGACACAGAGGACTTCAATCATCAGGAAGCATCTGGGCAGCCACAACAGAGTTCAGAAGTAAGAACAAACCTTCCAACCATCACCACTGCACTGCTTCCTGGAGAAACAGGTAGGCCAACTGGCAGAAATGTGCCTTAATGGCATTAAATCCGTGCAAATAAGCTACCCAAGCACATCACTGGCACTTAAAATATTATAATCAGAAAAGTTTTTGCGATAAAATAGTACAAAAAAATAAGATGAGCCCAGAAGTCCAAGCTATAGGCCTAATTCTGTTTCCTATGAAGTTTTGGGACATTTTTTTCATATAATCTTAGAATAGTAGGACCAGAAGGAACCTGTAAGATCATCAAGTCTGGTCCCCTGCCATGGGCCGGAGGCTATTGGGCTCAAACGAGCTCAGCAAGGTGCTTGTTCGGCCTCCTCTTGAATTCCTCCAAGGATGGTGACTGCACACCACCTCTGCTGGGATTGTGTTCCAGATTCTAGATACCCTTACAGAAAAAAAGTTTGTCCTTATGTCCAGCCTAATTTTTTCCTCAACTAGCTTGTGCCCATTGGACCTCGTCTTCTCAAAGGATGCCTTTCTGAAGAGTTGCTCCCCTAGATCTTGGTGTTTGCCCCTGACATACTGGTAGGTGGCTATTAAGTCACCTCTCAGTCCTCTCTTACTCAGACTGAACAAACCCAGTTCCTGGAGTCTTTCCTCATAGGGCCTATACTACAAACCCCTGATCATATGGGAGGCCCTTCTCTGTACCTTTTTGAGCTTATTCACATCCTTCCTGAAGTGTGGTGCCCAGAACTAGACATAATAATTCAGCTGTGGCCTCACCAATGCCAAATAGAGGGGGAGGAACACCTCTTTGGATCTATGGGCAACGCATCGGCTGATGCATGCCTGAGTTCTGTTTGCCCCGCTGGCAACTTCATCGCACTGTTGGCTCATATCCATCCTCTGGTTGATTGTCACCCCCACGTCTCTTTCAGACGCAGTGTCACCCAGGGGACCACCACTCATTGTATAGTTATGATGAGGGTTCTTCCTACCCAGATGAAATGCCCAGCACTTTTACCTATTGACCCTCATCCGATTGCATTGAGCCCATACGACCAGCCTGGCAAGGTCATTCTGGATCCTTAACCTGTCCTCAGATGTGCCCACATTTCCCCACAGTTTGGAGTCATTCACAGACTTAATCATTGTGCTTCCCACTTCCTCATCCAAGTCATTGATAAAGATGTTAAAGAGCATGAACCCAAGCACTGATCCCTGGGGGGTCCCTGGCTTTCCAGGATGAGGCCATCCTATTGATTACAACTCGCTGGGATCGGGCTCTGAGCCAGTTGCCAACCCATTGTAGACTGGTCTAGGCCAGTACCCTCCAACTTAATTAAGAGAATTTCATTAGTATCAAAGGTCTTTCTAAAGTCTAGGTAGATGATATCAACGACATCCCACATCCAGTTACCTGGTCATAGAAGGACACCAGGTTTGTTAGGCATGACCTCCCCTTGACAAAACTGTACATCATTCCTATCATTCCTATTTCATTTCATTGCAAACAGAATGGTTTTCTGAAGGTCTAATCCTGCAAAGTGCTGAATGCCTCAAGACAAAATTCACCCCTGGGTAGTGGCCTGTTAGCCTCTTAACACCTCAGAGAAACACATGTACCTCAGCATGCACCTCTACACATAGAGGTTTTTAAATTCAACAAAATGCTGCGTGTCATCAACCCCTTTCAGCAAGAGCTGAGGCTGCTCAGAGCCTCTCACACCTGGGTTCTTTGCTAAATTTGGGGGTCTTTCCCAAAATATAGAGCTGGAGGTTTAAAAGGAAAGAAACAGAGAACCATGGTTAAACAGGGAATGTCCCTGTGATCAGATCATCTATTAACTCCTAGTGTCCTCTGTATATACTGTGGAATTTATAGTGCCTTTATGAGATGGGATGACCTTGTCACACCAGCTGCTCTGTGTGGGCAATGTAATAGCATCCTTATTAGATACAGATACATTCCAGATCCCCTGTAAACTTATTATGCATTTGATTTACAGTTTGTAATCAGAGCTCTGCAATGAAGCACAAAGCCAAGTTAAATTTGCCCAATCTTGGGTTTTGTTTCCAAGCTGAACCCCAGGCCAGACCCTTCAAAGGTTTGAATGAAACTGGGCCAAGTTCCAAGTCAGCCTGGGGCAATTTGCAATGCAAAAAAAGGTTTCATGCTCAAGCTAAGCAGAACCTGGAGGTTTTGGTTGAATTTCCATGGCCAAAATCTCTGAATAAGGCTTACTTTGAACACTGCATCTGGTTCTCTGCCCCCAAGGCACTAGTAGCAGCCATAGCTGCAGCTTTGCGCCCTTGCTCCGCACCAGGCAAGGTAGGATGTCATATCCCCAGTCCAGTGTAGACTTCCGATGGTGCTAAGTGTGTTTGCAAAATATCAAGCTGTTGCCCTCTGTAGTTTTGCTGTCAAGACAAATGCCCAGCATTTCTCTTGAACAATGACTTGATTACTTTTTTTGCTGTCATTTGTTTCCCATTGTTATTGTCTCATACAGGTCTTCCTGTCCCTGGAGAGCCTGCAGGCTTTGAATTCATGTGGCATATGCTGGAACGTACGCTTTCACACTGCTCTACTTAAAAAGCATGGGATCAAAAGGCAAAGAAGCAGACTGCTAACCTTTTATCAGTTGAAATATTTCCACCTGTGATCACACGATGGCTTTTAGCCCTTGTAAAAGTCCAAGAGGAATTGTTGCAAAACACACATTCAGTAATGCCACTATGCTCATAGCTGCTTTCAGATAGAAAAACACACACAAGAATCATGGAAACATATCCTCTATTCACAATCAGTTCAAATACTGTTTCTTTTATATATGCAACATCCCTGCTGTTGCATAAAACAAAGAACGCTCAACACAGAATCCCATTTAGCTACAGTAGGAAATGTTCATGTAAGGTACAGATCAAATATTTGCTTAGGTATTTTATTGTTTCTCAAGAATTTTATTGTCATGGCTATTTCCCAGTGGATCTAAGATCTCATTACAAAGCAAAATAGGTTGGGTGATAAGTTACAACAGTCGTTTTGACTAAAGTTAGGCATAACTCACAGAAGTCAGATGTGGATTGTGGTCTCAAGCTCTCAACATTTCAGTATTCTGTGCTAGGGTGTTGATTTAATCCATTATACAAATAAGGGGCTTTTTGCACCAGATGGATCAAGATTAGGCCTCAGAGTCCGAAGTGCTCTAGAGCTGCAGGGTTGTAGATTCTGCAAGCTAAACACGTGTTTTGTCCAGGTAATTTTGGTTTCAGGATAGTACTGCATGTGCATGCATCTGTTTTCTAATCTTTTTCTCGCCGAATCTTCCACTAGACTATATATTTGCACGTCAGATTACATTGCCATGGCTGAACTAGTAGAAAGGCTGATATTTGCTGGTTTGAGTATGCTTGAAGAAACCCTTAAAGCTACCCACTGTGCTGAGAGAAAAGAACTTTATCACATCTGAACTCTGCTAAAGAAGAGCCACCTAGTAGCAAAAGGCAACTCAACTCCTTGTTCCAGTAACTCACCACAGAGGTTATAAAAAACATCAAGTATCTTCCCTCCCTTGTTTTCTTGATCCTTTGCATCATTTTACATATCTCCCTATGGCATAATCTACACTGAAGTCAATGGCGAAACTTCCTAATGGGCCAGGGTGTCACTTCTAATGTTTCCAAAAAGTACCAGAACCCCCACAAGCAACACTGTTCACCTACTAATCCCTGCCTCAGTTTGCAGATCCAAGAGGCTGATATCATTCAATTAAAACCCTGAAAAATCACCTGACTTTTTCATGCTCATCTCAAGCAAATCTCTGAGCTTGTAGATGCTCGTGTCATGACTCACTTCTAAACATCATATCTCATCCAGGCATACCCCAAGACGAAACACCTTTTTAAAGGGCCAGAAGCTAGGGCAGGCAGGGCAGCCATGGGGTGGGGGCTGGGGTTGCAGGAGCTGGGGGAGCAGGCAGGGGATGAGGGCTGGCAGAGGTCCCCCCATGGTCCTCTCTGCTCTCTTCCAGGCCCCCCTTCCCTGTCCCTAGTATTTACCAGCTTGGAGTCGGCTGCAGCTCCCTGCTGCAGCCACCGGGGACTTCCCAAATCATCAAAGCTCTCTGAATCTTTCCCGAGGATTCAGAGAACATTGAATCTATTCAGACCTTTTAATTGGTCCCCTGATTCTATTTGGATTCAGAGATTTAGCCGCTGAATCAGGCCAAATCTCCTCCGAACTGAATCACCACCCCAAGCTTTGCACAGTCCTAGTACCTAGATCCTAATGCCAGCCCACTTTCAACACGAGCTGGGTCAGTGAATCCAGCTACCAGAGACCATTTTCGACCCCTGATCTAGACTCATTTTCCGTGTAGCACAGCTTCCCGGTAGGAATTTCCTGCCACGGGGGTAATTCACAAGTGAACCCTATTGCCTCTGAGAACTGACTGAGAGGATGAGTAAGGATGGAGCAGGCCAATGGATGGTATTTCCCCCATCCGACTGATAGTATGATTCTAAGCAGTTGCTAGATCTGTCTACCATATTCAGAGTCTAAAAACAACCTAAGCTGCTAATTTTAATGTATGCAAAGTATATAAGAAATGAGCTTTTGAAAGGAGTGAGATTTCACAGAGCAAACTTTGGATCAGGACTGAATTTCTAGGGCTGAGTTTCAAGCCCTCCATTTCATAGGAAACAAGGGGATGCAGCTTTAGTAACACCAAATGTGGAGCCACTATAATTAATGACAGGAAGATGGACACTTTGAAATTAATCTTTAGGTCTGTATTTTAAGCTTCTTTCATTTGTACCAATTAGACACATTGTAAAATTAC
Source organism: Caiman crocodilus (assembly GCA_030014935.1). Lineage (NCBI taxonomy): Eukaryota > Metazoa > Chordata > Crocodylia > Alligatoridae > Caiman > Caiman crocodilus. Next base: position 17,864,796 of record JAGPOW010002173.1, read on the forward strand.
ATATTTTTTCCCATTCATCTTTTTATCTTTTTTCTGTCTGTAGTTTCTTTTACGTTTTCAGCCAGTATGATCTTTACTGCCCCATTTCTTGTTCTGATTACAATAATTCGTCATTGGTGTGCAGACAGTTTTCTAACTATTCCTGTGCTAGAAATAAAAGAACCAGTAATGCTAGGAAGATTATCTCCAGGGTCCTGCAAAGCACAGAACTATTGAATGGTAAGGCATTAAGGCGGCAAAGAAACCGCCTATAAAGTGACACATAAAATGTAAGCTACCTTGCCATCTAAATAGGTACAATCATTCAACCCCCAAACCATTTTAGGATTAAAATCTCATTTAAAAGATGAACAAGGGTGGTTGTAACCACTATTTACTTTTTGTAAGCTTAATTTCGGCAGGTATCCAAATGCCACAATCAAATCAACTGGTTTATTTTCAGGTTAGAAAATGGGTCTTTTGATCCATCCTATTTGCAAAGACCTGTTGGTTCAGTGGAACAATGGCTAAAGCAAGTGTCTAAATCAGGGGTCAATTTCCAGAGTGTCCAAGGCTGAAACTAAGTCAATAGTCAAGATCTAAAATTCATAATCAAGACAGTATGAAAGATGAAGATTGAGAGATTCTGGTTCTTGACAGCAGCTGGGCAGGTACAGAGAAGGGACTAAGGACAGGAACTAGAGTAGGAAACAGCCTAAAACAGGGTTAAGAAGAAGTGGAGGCTAGGCTGATACAGAAACTCAGGCAAGAACTAGGATACAGGTCTTGGAGAAGACAGCACCCAAGCCCAGGTGCTAGCCTTTGAAGGACTGAACAGACAAAATTCCTTCTACTAGCTCTGATAACCAGTCAGGTTGCAAAGAGGAGTTATTCACCTCGACTGCAGCTCAAACCAACCTTATCTATGAGGCCCCTTGCATTCTTATGTTCCTTTTATCTCTAGTAAAGTTATGAATAACTGGACTTCAAAGCTAGATGGGAGCACATTATGATGATCTACTCCAAACTACTGCGGAAGAAAGAATGACCAAGGGAGATTCTGCTAAATTTAACCATTTTCAAATCAAGAGGTCTTTAAGACCCCTAAGAGTCTCAAAGCAACTGGCCCAGAAGCTTTTTGAATCTGTAATATTATTTTTTAAAATATCTTGTAGAAGTGGGAAATTCCAGAAGACTGAATGATTGCCAAGGTATTTAAAAGATTAAAAGGAAGCACTGGTATCAGTCCTGGACAAAAAAGGAACAGTTAATTCAGCATTCTATCAACAGAGAATTAAAGCAAAAAATATGATTCGTACCAGTCAATACCATTTCATGGGCAGCAGATCTTGACAGACAAAGCTGTTACCTTTTGTGATGATATTACCAGTATGGTTAATAAAGCAACTATGTTTTCTTGTATTTTCCCCAAAGCTTTTGACTTAGTACCATATGATATATTGATTACAAAAATTCAAATTATATGACCTTCGTTGCCCACCAAGTCAAGAAAAGTGTCAGACCTGTATACAGCCTTCACTGACCTTCCCTAAGGCCTTTGACTTCATGAATCATGAAGCCTTCCTGAAAGTCCTAGCCAGATTTGGATACCTTGAAAAATACACCGAGGTCTTGAGGCTTTTCCACAATGAGATGACTGCAACCATACTTTGCAGCGCTTGGGGAGCGATCCATTTGTCATCCAAACTGGGGTCAAGCAAGGATACATCATCACCCCAATTCTGTTCTCCATTTTAATTTGACTGTCATCCTGGTTCTTGTTAAGTACCTTCTGGAATCAACACTGAAAGGCTTTTCTATCTGGGACATTTTTACTCAAAAACAAGTATTTAAAATAAACATCCTTGACCTTCAATACGCTGACAACTGCACCATCCTTGCACACACTGAGAAAAGCCTCCAGACTGCACTGGATCTCTTCACAGAAGCCGACTGAACTTTGGGCCTCTCTCTCAACATCAAGAAGACTAAACTGCTCCATCAGACTGCTGCAGGCCATGAATGAGACTCCCCTCCTCAAATTACCATTAAGGAAAAGACCCCGCAGTAGCCAAGCACTTCCCTTATATTGACAGCCACCTCTCTCAGACAGTGAACATTGAAGATATCCAGCACAGGAAAATGCTTTTCTGTGATTTTCTTGATCTCAGCCTCCAGAAAGACACCAAGATTCAGATCTACAATGCAGTCATTCCCACTCTCTTTTATGGATATGAAACTTGGGTGACTTACTCTTGTCATCTCACAAGCTTGGAGAGGTATCACCATGACTCCAGAAAATCCACGGCATCAAATGAGAAGATTACTTCACAAGCATCAGCACCCTTGCTGCAGCTACTGTTATCAGCGCTCAGCGATCCTCAAACACCAACTCTGCTGGACTGGACATTGTGCACAGATGCCTGATTCCTGATCTGAAAACTATTGCTCTCCTCCCAGCTTAGTTCCAGCCTGAGATCTTGCAGTGGGCAAAGGAAATGCTACAAGGACACATTGAAGGCATACCTCAAGAAAACAGACGCCGGTATCAAGAGTCAGGTGGAGCTGGCTGCTAACTGACTCCAATGGCACTGCAACCGCAACTATAGATGATATGTATGTGTTGACAGATGGGGGGCACAACTCCACATCACCCCCACCCCCGCTGCTGCCCTGCAGGGCTCCAGCCCTGCACCCCGGTACCACCGTCAGTGCAGAAATCTGGGGGAAAAGCAGGGAGAGGCGGCACATGCCCTAGCAGCCCACTTCAAGGTAGAGCATCTTCCCCTACGAACAGAGAAGAGGAAAGAAAAAAAGAAAAATCCTGGCTTGTAGCCTACTCTCCCCTGCAGAAGACCTCCAACTTCTGTGGACACATCTGCACCTCAAAGATTGGACCCTTAAGTCACCTCAAAACCCATCAGCGAACCACAGTAGAGATCAAATCAAGAGACTGCCAGCATGACTAATAGCGATCCCCAGCATATATCCACTGACAGTGCATCAGGTTTGAAGTCACCTCCCGGTAGTTGGCTGCCTTTAATCTGCTTGTCTGTACCGATTCCTCCGGTGAAAGACCTGTGTAATGGTTGTGCCACAAGAACACAGAGAGGGAAAAAGTCTAGTCTATGGCTGCAAACAGATATCTCATCTGAGGTGATCCCAATTGATCCCAGTCAAAACGCGGGACAAAAGAGGAGTGGCACAGCCCTTCACACAGCCCTTTCAAGCTGCATTGTTCCTCTGTGGCCAAGCAGAGAACAAAGGCTGACAGGCTCCTTCCTAGAATAATTGGCAAGTAACTTGAATAAGCCATTATTAATGTACAGACATGCATAGCACTATCAGTGTTAGCACATATTACCTTGCATGCTTCACAGGCATTTACAGTGGGACAATGGACTCTGCAATGTCTGTTTATACCCTGCCATGCATTTCCTATCATTAGGAGTTGGAATATTGCAAGAGACAAAGCACTGATATATGCAGAGTAGAGTAGCCCCAATTCAGGAGGAGTCTTAAAGAGTTGCACCTGTTAAATGCGTGGGCAGTCTCGTTGAAGTCAAGAGGAAAATGTATTAGTCCAAAGTTAGGGACATAAAATACGTGTGGTAAAACTACTGCGTGAAAACGACAATTTGGCTTGTCTGCACTAGGAATTTAACACCACAATTACCCCCATATTAACAATTCATGTTTTCGCCTTTGAAGGCAAGATCTTAGTGTTAATAGCTGAAATTATTTCCAGCTCCTTCGTATTTGATTTTTTTCCATCTTAAAATAGCAATCAATAATAGAGGCATGTGATGACATCTGATCACAAAAGATAACCCATTGCACCTAAATACTACTTTTCAGAGGACATAAAGCCCTTTTCAAACTTTGATAAAAGCTCCAAAATGATCAGATATTCCCATAGCAAACAAATTGGTTAAATGGAGCAAAGGCACAGAACACATAACAATAGCTTGAGGATACAAAAAAATGCACACAAGAGTAGCACTTCTAAAAGAAATAATACCTGGGAAAATTAGAGTTACCATGAAACTTAAAACAGCCCCCCACAATTGAAAACCCACAAATTGCAGTTAAAGTTGTGAAACAACCATGACTCTGTCCTTGAAGTGATACCTTATGACAAACATAATTATAAGACAACTTCAGCCATCTACAAGATGCTAGAAACACTACAGTGCTGTACTTTTACTTCTACGTGGGTTGCAAGAAATAGTCTTTTTACCACTTATAAAATGTTCACAGAAAGAGATGTGCCTAAAAAAAACTAGTTAGAGAAGCAGCCAGAGGCACAATGGGACATCTGAGTGCCCTGGGGGACAGCAGCTCCCAAGATGGTGTCGTTGGCCACACACGCTACCATTGGTACAACAGCAGCCGATCCAGCATTGCAGCTGTTGTTATTTTTGCACACTGTGGCGGGCCAGTAGGGGGCGCTCCCGTTTTGAGCCGCCCACCTCCCTGCGCCCGATCACCTTCCAGGCTCCGAGTGCCTCCCTTGGGGTGCCTCGCGTCCGGCCGACCCCTTCCCTGGAGCA
>JAGPOW010002173.1:17869427-17894189 GCA_030014935.1 Caiman crocodilus
GTTGAAATCCCTGCCCTGAGGGGTTTACCAGCAGCCCCTCAGGCTGGCACAGGGAGAGGTTCCTGGAGAGGGGCACCCATGGTGGCTTTTCTGCCACACACACCACTCCTCAGGGTTGGTGCCTGGGACTGGTGCCCCAGTCACCCCCACCTTGTTTTGCTACTGGAACCAGCACCTTGGAGGCCATCATTCCATATCCCTCAATAAAACTCCACGTACAAAAAATGAAACACATGCCAGTAAATACAGGGCTAACATACACACAGACATATATATGAATTAATTTTGCATCATGGCATAATAGCTCTTCTTTATTTTTTTAAAGATGTGCGCTGGAAAAAAGGAACACCTATACCTAGCATCATAAAGACAGTATACTATCATCTCTAATGTAAGATTTCCTAAAGTGTTTAGATGACATTGGCAAGATAGAAGGAGTCCACTGGCATGGGCACTGAGCCAGAACAACTGCTTTCCAAAATCGGAATGGCTACACCCTATTTGTTGGACTTCTGATAAGGTATGGCCATAATTCAGTAAAGGGTCTAGGAGCCTGCCCTTCTTAAGTCAGGTCCCCTTCTCAGACTGGACTATTACTGGATAACTAAGGCTCTTTTTCATGAAAGTTGGGGATGTAGGTTTGACTCCTCTCAGGTGGAATGGGGAATTAAACCAAAGCTTTCCAGAGACAAATGTTTTCACTACCAGGCAATTACAAGAAAGACTGGAAGGCACCGTTTCTACCTGTGGCAACTGTTTTAAATGAAAGCGGCCTCGGTTGCATTTTGTAAGGATCCTGGCAGTGCTCAGTAGGCACGTTTTGAGGGTACTGACTGAACGAGCTCCTCAGCACCTCACATTTGGATCCTGATCAGCCTTAGGCATGAGCAAGGCAAGGCACTGAGCTGTTCAGACTGGGGCAGTTGTAGGTATACACAGAGGCACAACTCTAGACAACTGGGAAACTTTTTAATGTCAAAAACTGAGGCACCAGCTAAGTTTAGATTTTGTCATAATTATGTGGCATCTGTGTGGGTGGCTTTTGGATTGCAGTTTTTAAATGCAGTTAAGACAAGGTTCTCTGGGTGAATCTGATATCTTTTATTAGATCAACTTAAATAGTTGGAAAAAATTTTCTTAGTAAGCTTTTGGGTTTAAAAACCCTTCATCAGGCTGAGAAAGCACCTGCAGTTGGTATGTGTACTTCATATTTAGTCCATGATTGTTTGTATCCAGGAGGTTGATAAAGTAAAGTTCATAGGCTTGTCTGTGAAAAATGTTTTATAAATTCCTTTTGAGGATTAGGCCTGAGAGACTGGAGAGAGAATGGTTTTCTTGTGAGAAATGTGCCCCTTTATTATTCATTCCATCCAGGAAGAGCACACACCAACTGCAGATGCTTCCTCAGCCTGATGAAGGGTTTTTAAACCCAAAAACTTGCTAAGAGATTTTTTTTCCAACTATTTAAGTTTGTCTAATAAAAGATATCAGATTCACCCAAAGAACCTTGTGTGCCTGTGTCCTTAGATCAACATGGCTACAACCTACACCCCTGTAAATGAAGTTAAGTCTGCCTAAGTGCTCTACTGGATCTAGCTCATAGTCTAGGTCAGGGAGTCAGCAATCTTTTACCGACAACAGGACACATCTTCCAACCAAGCCACTTCCACAGGCTGCCCATCCCCTGCTGCCACCCCAACTCTATCTCTGCCCCTACTGCAGCCTCTGCCAAAAGCTGTGACACCAAAAACATGATGAGCAACAATTTGGAGAAGCTAATTCAGTGACAGGGGAGAGAGCAGCCCTCTGCACAGAGCAGAGGCTGATGGAACAGCAGCAGAGGATCAGCACACTGTTAGTAAAATGTGGACTGGAACAAACCTTCACAGGCCAGGTTCAATCGGGCTCACAGGCCGTAGGTTGCCTCTCCTGGGTCTAGGTTATGCATGCTGAATTTGAGTCTGGCAGTCACTCTGGAGGTGGGTCATGAATAGCTGTCAGGGGTTTTGTGGCCACCCTTCCATTATGAGATGGCTAAAAGGGAGGGGGATTGCAGATGAACATGTACTATCATCCCCAGGGCCAGCTGCTGTATCCCTCAAGGTTTGGTCCAACCATACCTTTTCAGAAGGTTAGTTCAGCTTGAGATATAGAGACCCAATGAGACCTATTTCTAAAACCTTTGTTTCTCTTTGCAGTGAGTATCTAGACCTGTGCTTTGCAATACATTTCATACTGACACACTCCATACCAGAAGCCCTTCCAGAAACTCTTTCCCATTTGGCTGGGATCTGACTCCCATTTACCCCTATGAGAAGGGGTATCCCACCCAAGGTACTGCAAACCCAGACTAAGGACCCATGATCTAAATATTGAATCATTCTAATGTCTATGTCTTCCTTTGCAGTCATATGAACCATGCAACAAGTTTTCAAAAAGCTGCTTTCAAATTGATGCTGTCATTGCCAGTGCAATTTACTGTGAGCACAGACATGAGCATGTAGGCTTATATGAGTACAAACGTGTTGTTAGGCATCTAAATGTTATAATTTGTGTCTGCAGTTGACTTCATCCACAGTGGATTGAACATGCAATAATTACAGATTGGTGAAGGCCTCTGTAAATATCTGTACGTACTACACATATGGATACAATGATTGGAGTGCCAATCTGGCTTATAGAAGGCTTGAAGTCATTTCTTTCTTCTTCTACAGACTCTGGACATGTCCCTTGGTCCCTTTGTAAGCCAGTTCCCCACCCGTAAAATGGGGATAATAATATTGATATCCTTTGCTATGCATACTGAGGTCTACTCTTAAAAACTCTTCTCTAATAGCTAGCTAGGTATTTACCCTTTCTTTCCCTCTCTTAGCACACATGTTGGTGCATGAAGCTATCTATCTAAAACATTATCAGTAATCACTGGTTTTCCTTTAAATGATTTTCAGCGGGAAAAATACCCAAGGAAAGTGACAGGCTCATAACAGAGTCCAAACACCATCATTTATCACATAAGTTAAGTGTGGTGCATACAAACAAGCTTAGCAAGCACCTCTCCCATACTGATGAGATGAGCCCTGAATACAAGGACAAAACAAATGATACGATAGATGTATTTCCCATAATCCCAGACATAAAGCTAGGATGTGCAAAGGTGGTGAGCACACAGAAATGGAAGCCAAGCCACCTTATACGCCAAAACTTACGGAGAATTAGCTCCAACACTGTTTTAAAATACATCTACTTGCCTATTTCTCCTGGAACAACCTCACAGGGGATTATGGAAGAGCATCCATAACACTCATTTCCCTCCTCAGCAAGCCTTTGTGCTCTTCGTACCACCAGGTGTAGGGGAAGATGGATGACATTTGAAAAGCATTGGTCAGAAGTGACAGGAAGAGATATCAGGGGGCCATCTGTTGCCAACTGGAGACATCAACTGAACAAAGAAGGAGTGAGAGCTGATTTCTGGGACCATCCTGGAAATCCCAGGGATATAGCAGCATTCATCAATCACCAAACACAGCATAGCAAAGCAAATTTTTATGTCTGTCCTGAACCAGAGAGCAACCTAGTCTTGTATGCACGCAAAACACTATGGCAAAGGTTTTCCTAAGGCTCTGTTCTTGGGAGGTAAACAAGAGTTTATTTCCTCACCTCCTAATGAGGTGGATAGTTGGTATAAACATACATGGTATATTGGGAATAGTATCACATTGCAAGACTACGTGGCAGGTTTCTAAACTTCTGGGGGTTTCAACTCTGAGGCCCCTTTTAATGTCCCATAGAAATTATGTGACAAAAATCCTGAGGAATGCTAAGAAGATTTAGTAGTATATAGATAAAGTCAGGTATATTCATCTCAGACTCCAGTGGAATTACATACAACCAAGAAGGAATGTGGAGCAATGCTTTCTAGGCTTGTTGGAGGAACCATATTAAACATGTCCAGGGGATTCAAAGATAGTGTTTAAAGCTACGGACAGACATTCAAAAAGCCTGAGAGTGAACTGATTCAACCTTTGCAAGTTAGTTTAACCTGACTAGGCTGAACCGGTTTCCAACCATACAAACAATCCCTCTGGACTGAGGAAATTCAGGCACATGCCAGCAGTGGCTCAGGCTGGAAGCCAGAGGGAGCTAGAGCATCCCTCCCTGCCCTTGCAGTGCTGAGTTTGGGGGGGGGAGAGGTCAGGCTACAGCAGGGCTCTGATTAGGGAGGGGTGTAAACCCCGGAAAACCGGCCTGCAGTCCCAGACTTTTCTGTGCTCGCTGCTCAAGGGATTTTAGTGTTGCTAGCCCTCAACCAGCACTAAGCCAAATGGGAAGCATGCAGTGCATGCATCTGTTGATGATACCAAGCTTTTCACTCTTCCTCCCTGTTTCTGTATACTGTCTGCAGCAAACTGACAGGCAAGCAAGCTGGGGTTGTGGGGGTTGATAACCCTGCTTATCACCCTTATCTCAGTGTTTATTGCCCCATTAAGACTGTTGATTCTACTTGTTGATTCAGCATGGACCCAGCATGTGGTCTGTTAGCTAATACACAGACACCTCTTCAGCAAGGCAGAGGGGAGGGCAGGGATTCCTGATTAGCAGGGAGCCGTGAGGGGGTGGAGGGAAGCAAACAGCTCTTAAACAGGGTTTCAAGGAAGGACATTAAGCTACCTGTTAATTAGCTCTGTCCTCTCCCACAACACAGACTGCAGCCAGCATGTGGTCTGCTAGCTAATGCTGAGGTGTCTGTGAGGAATGCGGGGGTGGGGAATGCCTGCTTAGCACAGAGTGGGGAGAGGAGAGGGGAGCAGAAGATAGGCAGATGTCTGCAGAGACTATGGAGCTGCAGCCAGCAAACAGAGAGCCCTGCCTAGCCCAGAGAGCATGCTGGGATGCCGGGAGAGTCTGGTTTCTCTTAAACCAATAAGGGGTCTGGGACAGACATTGCATAAACCGGTTTGAGCCAAATCAGTTAAACCTGGTTGAATGTAGACCTATCTCAAACCAGTTTCAGCCATTTTCAAACTGGTTTACGTGCACTGAACATCTATTCTGTTACAGGTTTAAACTAGTTTCTGATAATTTAAACCGGTTTATGTGTAATGTCTGCCCCTAGCCTGAGAAACAGTTGAAGCACGTGTTAAAACTGAATAACAGTTAATATGATGAGTAAGGGAATATATTCGTTGTATTGACTGAAGAGCTATGAAGATATGTTACTAAAAGGTACAGATTGATAACACAGTTGCAACTGGCAACATAAAGGAGAGGTGTACGCTTCTCCTAGCCAGCAGGCCCATCCCTGATAGCGATTCAAAGGTGACAGAGGCTTCACTTTGCTTCAGTCTGCAGCCTGTCTGCCAAGTTGGTACAGCTTATTAGCCTATGGCTAGGTGTCAGGGCAGTTAACTGCTGCAAAGCCTCCTGTTCTGGTTCCTGCTACAAGCTGAATTGAGTGCACAGCACTGATGTTATCAGGACCTCTGAACAACTTCAAGTAGCAAACATGAAAGGGGGAAGGGGGGGGAAATAAGAAATAACTGGTACTTACAAGCAGGCAGCATTAGCCGAAAGTTAACGACTTTCCTCAGGACTCCTCATCTTTTATGTTATGTATAGGAAAGGTCTAGCCCTCCGGCTGATTATCCCCTCTTGCATTCACTTCCTGGGACTTCAGTTTCTTTCCTCTGCACCCTTTTTTAAGGGCTTCTTATTACTGGTTTTGAAGGAATCTACCAAATAAAACCATCTGGAATCCACTGGGGCAGTGCGCATGAAATGGCCTAGCTAATCGGTGTGCTTGCCACATGCAGCCATCTCTTGCTGTAGGACAATGCTAGAGTTATGCATACTCATAACCCTTTGCAGTGTTTTCCTTCTGCTTCCTGTTTGTGACAGGGTCGGGAAACAGGCTGTGACACACAGTAAGTCCTACTGGGAATGCTAAGTGTCCAGGAACTGTAGCACCAAGAAAGAGAGAGACACTCTGGCCAACAGGAACTTCCTGGTGTGCCAGCATAGCAGCAGTGCTAGGTCCCAGAACCTTGTAAAGCTAGTAGCAAGATCGTTACATCTGTAGATTAAATAGTTCTATAAGTTCCTGTGCATAATACAGAGTTGTTGCACACTACAGGCCTCATCAAGTTACTATACAAGTCACTTCCTGTTGCTCCAGTGGAATGGGAAAGAGGGCTGGATTGTCCTTCTTCGCACTTCCCTTACACAAGAGGAAGGAAGGGACGTGGATATTCCAAAAGGCTACAGGCAAGAACATGTGTCATTAGGAGGAAGTGGGAGGGGGTGTCACATAGAGGGAAAGGAGTCAGACACTAGAAAGATCCTTTGGACAGAGCGTAAGGCAAGGGGCAGTGTGCCAGACATGCTCTATCACACCTGACTCTCAAAGTCAATCAGGGCACACTGGTTGGTTGCCAAAGGCTGGAGAACGAGCCTTCAGCGATGAATAGAAGTAAATATTTTCCTGCAGGTGACCAGCAGCTCATTGATACGAATTTGCTGGGTTTCAGTGCAGTTCCTAGGGATCACCTGATGGTTGGTACAACAGATTAGCATGGTTGCCAGTAGTCCCTAACAAGCTCATCAGCACCCAGCAGTAAGTGAGATATCAGGCAGAGCTCCCTCCGATGTGGACTAGGCTACACATACAAGGTAGACCACAATACTGCTGCTTATGTTGTTCCATATCCTTCTCCAAAGCTATACGCCTGGGGCATTACACTAGCACCAAGATACTCTTTTTTTAAAAAAATACTGTTTTTTAAATCAATAGCCAGTTGGTATGGGACATACTCACAAGTCAAAGGCTCTGATGCAGCCCCTGTACTGTAGCGATGAAGTTTGGTCCCTGGGGCAAAGCCCAGAGCAGCAACCTGCCCTCACCGCACACATAGATCTGGGGGCACATGCCCCCCCCCATACTTGCCTGGGAGTGTGTGCAGCAGTGGAAGCCATCTTTCCCCAGTCCCTATGCCCCCCAGATGAACTGCTCATGACTCCATCCTGCGCCCTGCCCTGGCTTGGCAGTGCCTGTTGGTGCCCCTTTGCTTTGGTGCCCAGGGTGGTTGCCCTACTCCCTTCTCCCCCCCTTGCTACAGTACTGTGCAGCCCTTCTGCATACAAGCAATGAGGAGTTTTTTTAGTGACTTATTATCCAATTTGTTAATGCAATATGGTAATTGGTAGCAGAGGGTAAAAACTGCTCCAGGGATTTCTAGTATCCCTGCTAATATTTCACACATTACAGTTTCCCAGCATCTTTCATTATCACAGTTTGTGTAGCAAATAATGGCTCTCCGTCAACACATTAGCCTGCCTTTATTTAATGCAGGGCTTTATAAACAGGAATTTTGTTGCTACAAAAAATGTCTCATTCCTCTTAATGCCATTCCCATCAGCAAATGTGGGCTGACACCTCATTTTTGTTTCAATTCATACTAAAATTTTATTTTGCCTTATTCTCTGTTTGTTTAAATTTTGACATTTAAGAGCAATTTGATTATGTCAAGCAAGCCTTTGGGGTTTCAGATCATGCAGATTTCCCAGTGGTGGAATCCCAATAGGAAATAAGTAGAATCTCTCCATGCCACAGGAAAGCAGGTATTTATAATAGTAGAGCAAAAATTGTTCTGTCATGTAGAGGCCACCAGCCAAATTCTAAATCCACACAGCAGTGAGCTTCACATTTCTCTCTCAATGCAAGTATGGCTGTTTGGTACTATATCACTTAATAACTTTTGCCTCGGTGGTAAGCTGTTTGACTGAAGAGCAACAGTGAGGAAGTGTTCAAGAATGGTGCGATGGTCCCGAGTATTTTCATTGTGGGCAGACAAGGTAAGGAGTGATTTCAGGTCCTAAGAAAACAAGTTCAGAGTTGGGAAAAGAATGTAGGGGGCAAAGAAAGCTCTTGGTTAGTTTCTTTTCTACTATTCTTCTCTGAATTTCAAATATTAGGTTGGGACCAGACGCTCCCAATACATCTGGCAACAGCATTGGCTATGCCATCATGCTTCACCGTGACAAGCAAGCAGACCCTCCTTCTATTCCCATTTAGGCTTTCCTTCTAAGGGAGAATGTAGCTCCCACCTCCTTACTGCACCCCTTTGATTCCTGCTCCACTCAAAGTTTAAAACCAACTGCCTGGCAGTGGCAGCAGCATTTCTTGTCAGGCAGCGCTGGGGGAGTCAACTGACTTCATAGCTCATTATAACCTACCTGATCCCTTCTAAACTCTTCATTCCACCGGTGTTAACAATCGTCATCTTTCGTGATCTTGGGGCACTTGTATATGTGACGGGGTTTAGTTCTTAGGATTGCATTCTATGCCCCCTAAATTGAAACAGTGGGTTTTTAATTGAAACTCACCATTTCAATTTAGGTTTTTATTTTTCCATCACTCCCCTTTTTTTTTTTCCTCAGCAGAGTCTGCTCACAGCTAGGAGATGAATTGCTGGCAGGTCAAGTAGCCTGAGTTATGGGGAGCTCCAGTCTTTCCCTCCATGGTGGCAGCACCCCACCAGAGCCCCCTAGGTGGGCTGCTAGTGGGCCGGGTGCTGTCCCAGCTCAGAGGCACCACATGGCCTGATCCAACTCTTCCCCGAACCCGAGCCTGGGCAACAGCTAACCTACCTGGATAGCTCCAGGGGACACCACTGCCATGAAGGGAATGACCGGGGCCTCCCAACAACTCAGGAACCACTTGGTCCTCTGGCAGCTCGTTCAGTTGTGGGAGAGGTGGACGGGCTCCAGAGAAAAAATAATAGGATCAGGCCCCTTTTCACGTCTGCCTCCAGCAGGTGCTTGCTGAAGGCAGAAGCAGCAAGGGACACAATCCTTTTTTTCTGCAGAGCCTGCCTGCCTCTCCTGTGGCTGGGGCAGGGGGCAGGGGGAGGGAGGAGGGGTGAACTGACTAATAGCTACAATGCATCATTGCAAACCAAACTGCATATGAATGTAGTTTAGTTTGCAATGATGCAAACTCATTTAAAACCCCCACAACCCTTGCACATGTACAGTATGATGCCACTAAGCCACACAAAGTGACATTTTTATCACATGTACATGGTAACAGCATCATGTGTACAAGCACCCTTGATGTTGCGCCAACTAAGATCTTTGCTCTGAAATTCTGCAGTCTGTTAGCTGCCCCGGTAATGAAACGCCTGTTTCACAGCCCTGCAGAGTGTTTAAAATTCATTCCAATTAAGTTTTTTCTTTTTTGGTTCAATCTTAAACTGAATCATACAGCCCTATGCCACTAGCATATTAGCAAAGCTTCTAGTTTATTTTTAACTGGTGAAAAATGTGCTGTGTTATATTCATGATGCACCCCACTATGCGCACCCACCTTTTCAAAATTCTAGATCCATCAATGGCTCTTAGCAAGGAGTATCATGGTTTTCTGAGAGTCCTCCCACTATGTACTCACTGCATTAGTGAATATGACAGTGTTGGTATCTATAAACACACAAGAAACAGATGGTATTCAAAAAGCATTGAAGTATTCCTGTAGAAACAGTCTACAGAGCAAAGGCCTGCAAAACTTTCTTCTTTCTCAATCACCAGTTCTCAGTAAAATGGGAATTCAGCTAATTCCCTAGAAGCATAGCCAGCAGAAAGTTGGGCCCCACCAATGCAAACCATTCATCAATGTATGTTATATATCCACTTCTATACAAGACAGATCATCAGCAATAACTTATAGCCAAGGATGATTGCCTTCCATGATTACCTTATCTTTAGGTTCAAAGATGGTTGATGAGACCTATCCTTTGCAGCTTGGGAAACATGTTTCTGTGTGGGGTGGGTGGCTCTGGGTTTTTAGTTTGGTTCACAACACACTGCTTTTGCTGCTCCTGTTATGGTTGTGACATTTCAAAGTGCTAAGATCCTTGCAGCAGACTCTTCCTCCATTTGCGGCAGTCCTGGGCAATAGTCTCCCATAAGCCAATATCAATGTTGCATTTTTTCCAAGTTGGCCTTGAGGATGTCCTTGAAGTGCTGTCTCTACCCTCCTCTTGAGCATACACTGAAGACACAAGGGGGAGATGAATCTATCACAGTGGTTAGCAGGATCCATCTTGCATGATTTCTAAATCAAGCTATCAAGATGCGTGCTTGTTTTAGCTCTGGAGCTCTCCCATTCGATCCTTGTGGCAAGATGGCAGTCAGCACTCCAGCACATTTCTCAGCACAATGCAGTCTAGATTCCATCTCAGCTCTCTAGTCTAGAGGGTGAAAAGATTTTGGGTGCTAACTTGTTGTGGAAACAGGCTCTTGACTAGAAAGGGCCGCAAGCTACAAAGCTGAGATCAAAATCATTTAGATCCAGCATTTCCTGGTGTTTTGCATCCACAGGTTTGCTTCGAGCATGTCAAATTCTCAGCGATTTTACATGGACTGGAGAACTCTATAAATAACAAAACAAGTGGATTGGAGTGACATAATCGGTGACACACTCCAATCTTGACAGAGACATTAAATACATTTTTATGTTGCTGTTTTTCCCCTTAATAAAAATTAAACTGTAAAAAACAGGACTGATATTCTTGAACTCTGTGGTTCTGTTTGAGCTGCTGGAGTATTCTTTTTCAAGCTTCTTTCTACACAATTCCCACGTGGCAAAGCAGCATTACAGTCAAAATTAAGTAATCCTTTGATAAAGTGCAGTCATTTATTTGAAAAGTGTAGTCTTGCCATTAAAATGCAAATGAAATGAGTGCTAATATATTAACTTTGGATAGGAATCGAAATGGTTTATGACAAGTGTGCTTTCATGTGGAATATAGTTAAGTGATAACGGTGGGTGCTTAAGAGACAGTAATATCTAGACGTAAATGTTTGTTTATTGAAGATATTAATGAAGGCCAGTCCTTAAAGCTTATGATTCTTTCTACATCTCATCTTTCCTGAGTCTTTCCTTAGATCCCTATTCTATGGCTGAGGTTTTTTAAAGAGGCGGCTGACCAAAAAATTCTTCTTTGCTGAATGATCTGAGATAGCTGAAGTACACACACAAAAACCAAAATATGCGTAATGACATCTTTTGAACATTTCTTTCACAACCCTTCCTGCCTTCATTCTAATACCATAAGTGGTCCAGTTAGCCAGGGAGGCTTAATAGGGATTCAGAGACAAATGTGAACCTTGATCCATGTCATTCATAGCTAGGAATTGCACTGGCCTTTGGGAATGCAACCAACATTAGCAACATACTCAGGGGGAATCTCCTCTCATCCCTGTAACACTGTGCAATATAAAAGTTGCACTAGGGAAAGGAATACTGAGGCTTATTGGCACTGTACCAGACATCAACTTCCTGTACATTTAGGAGACTCTATGGTTAGAAGAGAACATTACATCATATGATTTGGCCTCCTTAACATTACGGGCTACATAAATTCATTCAGTAATTCCTGCTGTGTGCTCAATGGTTTGCACCCAACTAAATCACCTCTTCCAGAGAGAGATCCAGCTTTGATCTGAAGACAAGGGATGAGGAACTTCCCTGTGGAGTTCGCTCCAGCAGTAAATCACCCAATGGTAAAAATTTGAGTTTAGTACTAATTTGAAGGTATCTGGGTGCATCTTCCAGCCATTGGTTCTTCTGGCACTTTCTTCTACTACAGGGGTGTCCAACTTCTTAGCAGCTAGGAGCCACACCTCACAGGAACGACACCCACAGGGGCATCCCCACACTGTTGCACCATGCACACAGGTGGAAGCCCCCACCACTGCACCATGTGTGCAGGCAGGCATTAGCGGTGGATGTAGCAACAGAAGTTATCATTTACAGGTGCTCCCTAATAGAAGACTAAGTGAGTTGGGAATTGGGTGATAGGCCCTCAGTTAGGTAGAAAGAACAAGGGTTTGTGGATATTGCCTGCTGCTCTACAAAAAGTTCATAGTTTAGTACTTTTCATTCACACATGCGTGTGTTCACTGAACCTAGTGTTTGCTAAGTGGGCTCCCAGTTACACCATGCTACAAGTTCCCTGGGCACTGTGGGCTGCATTGAGCCATGTTGCCTTGCTCTGCCCCCTCCCCACCGTGGCAGGGGCAGGAAGTGAACCCCAGAGAAGGGGGAGAGAGGCAGGAGGCCCCAGCTGTAACAACAGTTGGAAGTGATGAGAGCAATGGCCTGAAAGAGCCCAGGGACTACAGAGAGCGTAATGCAACAAAACGAAGAATCAAAAGATATTTTGTAGCCTTGAGCATTATTTGTCTCATTCTTTTTTGCCAGTGTTCGCCCATCAATGAAGACATTTATACAGTGATTTGATAGTATGAAAGACTTCAAGTTTTTCATCACACACACATGAACCTAACGCACCCACAATACACTCCCAGATACTGTCTTGGTGCTCTAAATTCTTCCCTATATTGAATTAAGGGCAAATCTTTACTACAGTATGTGACGGACTTATCCGCTCGAGCCCCAACCGCATCCCGGGCTGAGAATTCTTAATTCTGATTGGTGGAGCCCATCCACCAATTGAGGAAGAGTTGGGAGGAGCTGGCACCACTCCTTCCCCAAAAGGAGGGGGTGAGGAGCACCTGGACATACCTGGGACCTGCAAACTGTGGGTCGGCTGGCCTTCAGGGGGTGGAGTACCCTGAGGGAATAAAAGGAATGGCATGAGCCATGTGAGGCAGACGTGGCATGGGACAGCAAGGAGAGAGGAGCTCTGGTAGCAGAGCTTCCCCCCTAGCAAAGGAGAGAGAAGGGAGGGGATGTCAGTGGTGGGGAGCCAAGCTAAGCCAAACCTGATGCCACAGGCTCTATTGCTCTGTCCCACGCCTACCTAATGGGGCTGCAGCTAAGTCCGCGCTGGTTCCTGCTGCTGCTGCTCCTGATGCACCTGCCTGTCCTGTGCCTGCCTAGCAGGACTTCGTGAGCAGCTGAGCTCCTACATGGCCCTGCTCCATCTCTGCACTCCCCTGCCCAGCCATGCAAGAGCAGGACCAGAGCGATCTGCGGCAGAGCCTGCCACCCCCACCCCACTCAACACTGCAGCAGGGACAGGAGTTATCATCCGTGGAGGCCAGGGAGCCCAGGAGTCTGCAACTGCAGCCCTGCTTGGAAGCAGTGCCCACAGGCCAGGGCCGGAGCCCTCTAGCTAGAGAGGCTGCGAGCACAACACACGCTGCCCCACGTGGAAGGGGACAGGACACGGTCCTACATGGAGCACAGCAGGGAGAGTCATCGGCTGGGATGGATCCAATTAATTGGTGGGTTGCCCGCTTGTGGGCTGGATCCAATCAGCTAGCAGGTCAGATCCAGCCTGTGGGCCATATCTTGACCACCTGTTCTAGGCTGACTGCTGCCAGCAGGAACTTCCCTGCTGTTCTCCCTCCAACTTATCCAATGATTATTAAATGCAAGGAACAGGGGCTCAGCTTCAAGAGGAAGGCTGAAATATGCCTGGCCTGTACTTTGGTGGTGACATAGTACTGGAAGTCACAGAAATGTAGGTTCAACTTTCCTCTGGGTGAGAGGGGGTCTAGAACCTGGATCTCCAGCTCCCTGTGGGAATGTCTTAACGCCTTAGACCCAGGCTACACGCAATGTAGGTGCCACCCTCCCCCACAGCACACAAGCTGTGTGGACTTCCCTGTATATGACATGTCATTATGTTTCACCCAGACACCCCAATATTAAGCTCAAAGGCTACAGTTTGAGTAAAGCTTTTTTAAACAGAGAACTGCATAAACCAAGGTGCCATCTCTGCCTGAAGCAAGAAATGTATTGGGTGAGATGTTCCCAGTTCATGTGTGCACTCATGACTTCTACATACAGACACCAATCAAACCTGACACCATGACACCAATCAAAGCCTCAGTGTCCCATCAGGAAGATGAGAGGACAGAAACCGATTTTTTAAAGACAAAAACTTTTCAGCCCTCCAGGTCCATTTCTTCCTTCCCTCATTATCATCATGCATCTAGTTATATAGAGAACACAGAAAAGCGGCTAGCTCTTAGCAATTATCTGTCAAAGTTTTTATGTGAGAGGTGCCATTTGTTGACAAGACAATGGGTACTTACTGCGTACCAGGCCACGCAGAAGTTGAAACGGCAGCACCCTGACAGGCTTGGGAGCAGAAAGCAAGCTGTGTTCAGGACTAACGGCAACATGAGTGCTCTTGCCTTCTCTTATTCAGTTCCCTTTCAAAGGGGTGCATGGGCCCCTCATTCTCTTGCAAGGATGCTAAGGATGACCTGAAATGCTATTCTTCCCCTGATCTGTATTGTTCATGAACAATGGACTCTGCTTTGCTCCTGCTGGCTCTGATCACTCTTTAAAGCCATTGTGATGCAGCGGTTTAGTAGCCTCTTCCCAGTACCCAGTTTTCTAGGCACTTCACAAAGCCCAAATCTCCAGTAAGAACCAGTGATAAAGAAACTATTTGTATGTGGGCATATAACTGTGGTTTTCCATCTCCTCCTTTTGGCTTTAGCATCAGGATTGAGAAGACTTTCCTTTTGATCCTAAAGGGAGCACTATCAAAGCTTTAATACGGTTATTTAGTTCCTTTTTTTTTCCCCACTGATGGCCAAAGTGATTGCTTGTTATTTTAACGTGGAATCCTGTTGCTTTTTGTTCCATCTACGAGGCTTCTACACAAATTGGTAGGGTCACTCACAAGGGCAGAATCTTTGTCCTCACAATACGAAGGCACGTTTCTACATTGACGTAATTATTTTGATGTGAGCCTCTAGCAGAGACAAGGCACTGTTACTTTTACCTTGATATAAAAAGTCAAGATGAACCCCAGGTGAGTGGTGGAAGGCTGGGCTCAAATACCTTTTCAGCCTGAGTAAAAACTCAGGGCCAGATCCAACAACATATTCAGGCCACCTTAAATGCCTAAACTCCCACTGAAATCATAACTTGGAATAGAGACTTAAGGGCCCCATCTTCGCCAGGGTACTTTGAGAGGGCTTCCTTTTCGCAATGAAGATACAGCTGAAAATACTCCTGCCAATTTACC
The DNA here is from genome assembly GCA_030014935.1 of Caiman crocodilus. NCBI lineage: Eukaryota > Metazoa > Chordata > Crocodylia > Alligatoridae > Caiman > Caiman crocodilus. The sequence continues at coordinate 17,884,436 of JAGPOW010002173.1, forward strand.
CAGCCTAGGTTGTTATAGCATAGCTGCTATAGCATTCACATAAGGTCCTGTTGTTCATTTATGACTGCAGAACTGGGGGAAGTATACCAAAAAGCAATTCACAATCATTTACCTGAATAAAAATGTGAGTCCGCTTTCAACATTATAGGGAAATCTTTTTAATACTTTTTACAGTCAAGAGAAAGAAACATTTGAAGGGACATTTGTAGGAAGGGGAGAGTCATACAAATATGTATCAACAAGTGAGTAATCATGCATGCACCTATTCACATGATTATGCTGGAAAGGGACACTCCTGTTTGAAGGTCCTTGTGGGTCCAAGCCAGCAATACCATGAATTAGGGGACCAGAAACATGAAGTAAAAAAGTAACTGCAAATACTGAATACCGAAGTAACAACTGAGATTGGCAGTTTGAGAACAATTTAGAGGCAGAAATAAGCGGAGCATTTGAATAATGAACAAGCCCAAGCACATCTAGGTCTATTTACAGATACACTGGGAAAGAGAAGCTGAAGCACTGTGTTCAAGTCCCTGCACTATGACTCAAAGCCACAAGGGTACCATTTAGACACTGCCTGCTTGGGCGCATGGACACCAGTGTTGGGAGCCACGCTAGGAACGTGGTCCAAGTCAGTCGAGGGTTGGGGGGAGAGGGGAAGGGGCAGAATTGGTGAGTTGGAGGCACAGCAGGTCAGAGGGCTAAAGACAGCAGGGGAGGAAGAGCCCAGCCCCAGTGCTGGGGTGAGAGGCTGGGCTTTCCTAGCTCTGCAGCTGCACTCTGAATGTGTGCACATGTTCAAAGGGCCTCATGCAGATGATCCTGGGACCTGATCTATGATCCTGTGATTTATTTTAAGCCATATGATCTCAGATCAGATCCCACTTGTGCAGACAGTTTGTCAGGGTCAGGAGCTGCACTAGGAACCCAAATTAAGTAAGTTGGGGTGGTGGGGGAAGACAAGTGGCAAGTCTCAGGGAGGAGGTTGGCAATTGCTGAGTGTGCTGTCCATCATGGGGCTAGAAATAGCCCAGTCAAGGTTTGGGGAAGGGCAGGGGGAAAAGAAGTGGGGGAAGAGCACACAGGGCTCTCAGGTGCACTAAGTTAGATTGGGTTGGCTATTTTTGCCTTATCTAACTCCCCACAAATAACAAATCAGCATTTAAACTGACCTAACCCTAGTTAGATCAATCTAAGTCTAACATCTATACATACTCTGTGTGTGTGAGACATCTTGCACACATCACTTAATTTGTGCCTCATTTTCCCCATCAATAACAGAGAAAATAAACTATTCTTTACTTTCTTTGGTTAAATTATAAGCCTTTTGTGGACGGGGCTGTCTGATTTCAGGCTGGCATGGTACATTGCAAAATGGGTTCGACATTGGAATGAGGTGCCTAAATACTAGCAGAATAAATAATAAGCAATAAACAGAATTTGCTGCAATTCTTTTGCCTAGCTTACTTGTAAGCACTGAGCCACGTATACCTTTATGAAAAGGGTGTTCACGTGTCTGGAGATTCTGGTACTGAATTCTTCCTCTGCCTTTCAAAGGCCAAAGGCATGTTGTGGGAGACAAATAATCCTGTGGATCTTAACAATAGGTGTAACAAAAAAGTGTCACCAGGGTTGACAATATTATCATTTATTGTTAATTTATGATCTCTCCCAGGAGATCTCTATGCTTAACTACCTCCAATAGTAAGTAGTAATGCAATCAGCTTTACCCATAAACAGAGGTCATAGACAGACATGCTGTCTGAAGTGCTTCAGACAGCAAGAGTGCAGATGCTGATCCCCAAAGAAAGGCTTAAAAAATAGCCAACGTGCTTCAAAACCAAACCAAACCAAACCAAGCCCTTAAAAGAAGGGCATCACTGAAGTGTTTCACTGTAAGGTGTTTCCCCAAAGCATCGGTACCTGCCAGCAAGCACAATGGGGCTGCTGAGTCCTCCAGCATCCCACAGTGTTCTGCTTCATACAATGGGAAAGAGGGGTGGACAGCTAACGTCACCTCTCCTGTGCACTCAGCTGCGCTTGGAGACCAGAGTCTGAGGCATGCAGAAACTCTGCTCTTCAGCCCTTTTGTGGCCATTTCAAAGCTCTCGGGCAGTAGGGTCACACATCTGCATGGCCTTGAAGTACTCTTGATTCAACACACTCCAAACTGGAGTGGCATGTGGAGTGCTTCAAACACATGTCTGTTCATAGCCAGCACTGGTCTTTGTTTAATATGAAGAACTTCAAGGTGAACCAGTCAAAATTAAGTTCCCTGGTGGTAGCAATATGCTCCCATTTGATCCACTTTGTCTGCGTGGTTTTGAGCCATTTCACTTTCTCATGAACGGACCACTGTCTTGAAGTAGCTTCTTTTGAATAGTGCCAAAAAGATATATAGAGCTGGTAGCATATGCATGCACAATTCCCTGACCTTCATTCCATGCATAGCACTGCATTGCCTGCACGCAGCCCCACATCTTAAAAATTCTTCTACCTAAATCCATTTTATACATGTTTGAATAAGATAAGGATATGGAATCTGCCACTGTATCTCTGTGTTACTAAGTCTGGCTTCAAAGCACATGAAGATCCTGGGAAAGTGTTTGCAGGCTCTCAGCATTCCTGCTGTGAATACAAGTTATTATTTCATAACATATACTATATAGCAAACAATCAGGTGGAAGTACACCACTTTTCCACAAAGATATGCACAATATGCCACCAATTTGAGTACATTCCCTACTTCTTTCAATTAAGTATTTACACTGTTTTCTTATTGAGTTTGGCTAGAATTGGCTCAGATAAAAAAAACTGTATTTTTTGGAGTCTGGAAGACTTAAAGACAACAATCTAGATATTAAGTAAAGACTTTTTTAGAGTTCTCTAAATAACTTCTAACACCATTAGGAGTTATGTCTAAAGCAAAATTAACAAACAAGGAATCATACTGGAGTAACCCATCACCTTAGCAAAGTGCAATTAATTAGGCAGGTTGAGCAGTTAACAGCTAGGAATGAAATCTGGGAATGCAGCGATGGATTTTTTTTTATTCCCATGGTTTAAGATACATAGCCTATCATGTTAAATCTATCAATACATATCAAATGTATTAATACTAGATAAAAGGAAAAAGCAACTTGCATGGGGGGAATGCGGGGGGGGAGCAGAGGGAAGGTCTTTGCCAGCATCTGCACACACAGTAACAGCTTTCCAATAAACAACAATGGATGCAGCTTAAAAAACTTATCTGCAATGAATGCAGCTTAAAAACTCATCTGCTGTGCTTTTTAATGCGTCAGGGACACCCCAGAACAGTTCTAGACATCCCATCTTGAAATCCTGGCCCTACTTCTGCTTTATGCAACACACCCTAATTAATACTACTTCTGCCATTCCTATTAAAAAGGGCAACAAGTGTGCTGTGTTCTCTATGCTCCTCATTCTTTCCTGTACTGAAATCAGCAATGGCTTGCATCCTGGAGATGCAAAACCAAATCCACTTCACCCTAGGTATCTAAGTGCTATTTATGTATCTAAATAGTACTTGCACACCGAGACATGTAAATGCCATATCTGGAAGCACAGGACAACGCTTAGGCATGTAAAGGTGAACCAAAAAATTTGGCTTGTGCTGTTTCTATGATGCAATGGTTTAGTATTAAGTCCACCCAAGGATGCTGGTTGAACAAAAGCATCTAGCCCTTCACACAGCCTTACAGTTTTTGAATTCAGCGTTTTGCAGGGTACTGATTAGCTGATCCTCAAGGTCCCTTTCAAAACCAGTGGCCTGAACTGCAACAGAGTGACCTTGGCCATGATACTTAATTTTACACGTGACCCATACCAATTCAGTTCCTTCCCTTATATTAGTTGCATTTTTTCAGTGACTACATTTTTAGGAATGCACACGTGCCTACCACAGCAACCCTATCTGAACCCCCCCACACACACACAACCTACCCAAAAAGTGTTCTTTGGAGGCTGGAAAATGTTAGTGTTCGTGAAGCACTTTGTTACCTTGGACAAGAAGTGCTATGGAAGTAGCACAGTACTTATTCTTATCTCAGTGATGATGATGATGCCAACACATTTGTAAGCGGACAAGCCTACACCCACCATTTCTTTACCATATTCACACTTAAGTTTCGCCCGTCTCTTTCTGTTCTCTCACATGAAAGTCTGCAATCCTCTGGTCAGTATTAAGACAAGTCCAGCAGCTTCTTTGCACACGACCATTTAACAAAGTCTACATGCTTTGCAATGGGGGAACAAGTCTTCCCACAACCTTAGTCCATGCAAGGGGCAGAAGGGGCCCAGAATGGAAAGAGAACAAAGATTGGATCATTTGACATCCAGGCACCTATCTGTGTTTTGTCTTCAGTGTAAAAAGGCTGCCTGTGTAGAAGGCATATAAATGCCAATGAGTTCAATTCAAAATATATTTTATTTTATTTCACAATAGGCAGAAATGTCTTGAGATCGGTTTGGTCTGGATGGACTCTGGTAATTGTGCATAATTTTTCCTCGTCCAGCCTAAATTAGACTGTCTGGTTACTTGCCTCAACCTTGTGGACTGTCAGGCGGATTTATTTTTTACATGTATTCTAGGAGCCATAGAGCTGCAAGCTCCTAAAAAAATCCACTCTTCCCTTAAACTGCCCCATGAGGTAGTCTGCTTTAACTGAATTTCTATTTTGTCATGAACGAGTCCTCCTGGGAACAGAGGTGATACATAGACCCTCCAGCAGGAAAACAGCACTACTCGCAACATCAAATATGCTATACGTGGCATCATTAGACATTATGAGCCATCAGGAAAGGTCAGAGAGCATGGCATTTTCAGGCAGAAGCTCTGCGGTATTCCCAGTATATAATACAAAGCCCCTCAGAGCATATCCAGATCTACATCTATGTCTATATCTACATCTATGTGTGTGTCTTGTTTTCAAAGGAGTGGATTGCCCTCATGGAAAAAGGCTTGATTTCACTTCCTGCCTGCGCTCAGAAAAATTAAGAAAAGTGGGGAGAGATCTGAAGCTTTCCCCATGGAAAGATTCGATTCTGCAAAAAGAGCATTTCCCCTCTGGGAAATCATTGCAGTGGAAAATCCCTAACCAGCTCCAATAACAAACAGACAATTAGCACTTAGTGTTGCTGGTGGTACCGCAATCATTTGAAATCATCCTGTCGCAGCACTGTAACGAGCAGTTTGGGGAGGGGGTAGGTTTAGTGCAATAATTTCTTTTATAAGAGATCAGAGGTATTTGAGGATAAACTGTGTTTCAATTATGCCTTAATTGATAAGCAACCTGAAAAAAAGCAAGCCTTCTCATCTCAGATGCAAAAATGTAAATCCAGAGCAACTCTCACTCTACAATGATGTGCAACTCTAACAAGGTAACAGGAATACTCAAGTGGAGTGTGAAATCAGAATCTGATTCAACATACACACAAAGGTGTGCGCGCGCACACATACATATATGTTTCCTTTGGCTACACACGCACATACACACACAATGGTTTCACGCTGTGTTTGAATCTGAAAAGTAATGCTGCTGCTGGAGTTGAGTAGCACGTTAGCTCTGCTCCCCGAGCCTGCAGTCAGCTTTACACGCTGCAGACTGTGTCACCATGAGCAACTGAGAGAATTCTTTTCCTCCCTTTCTTTCACCTCTTCACTTTCTAGATCTCCCTCAACAGGACTTAATTTTGATCACCACGTGCAAGCAAGATTGACAGACTTCTGCCCCTGCTCCAGTGCTGGAGTGCACTTGGTAACCTTAAAAGTGAGAGGAAAACAAACCTGTGCAGCCATTTAAGATTTATATTTACGTCTAAGAATAAAATAAAGACATAAAGGCCTCTCTCCCCCCTTACTCCTGTTCTCCATCTGCCAGAATCACGCAATGGCAGCATTTAATAGACTAATCCTGAAAGGTGCCAAGCATGGCCAGCGCTGCAATCACTTCACTGGGTAAAGAGGACATCAGGCATACTACAGGAGGCACTCAGGACCTCTCAGGATCAGGCCCTGCCAGAAGATGTGGGGCAAGAAGTGGTAGGCAGTAGCAACAGGGAGACAAAAGTCAATTGTTAACCAACAATTCAGAGGGAGGGAGCCCTGAATTCCCTCCAAGCCACTTGATTTATGGCTTGTGATAATATGTTTTGGAGCACCACAACCCAGAGTGCTGTGCGGCGTGACCTGTAAAAATAAGTCTATTAACCCTAATCAATCTCCCATTATCCATCCTCACCCACAATTTAGCAAGCAAAGGAGTCACCAAGGCCTCTCAACTCGGTTTGAACTAATCCCATTGTCTTTTGTAATCAGGGTCCATGAAAGAGGAGCAGCTTCTTCATGGCAGCAAAATTATCACTCAGTTTAAAAAAGTGTTGGGGGGGAACACTCCTCTTTCATCTTTTAATGAGAAAAATGGAGAATTGTTTTCATTCTGAATTGCCAGGGCTAATTGAGGCCCTGGGCTCTTGTTGAGATACAGGCCCTAGTGGGTATTGGTTCCCAGGGCCCCTGGAGACCACTTAGTCTCAGCAGTAGGTAAACTGCTCTGACAAAACTTCCTGTTGTAATTAGTAAGAGCATTTATTCAGATTAAGTACTTTATTACAGAAGCTAATTATGAAGTTTATCACAGATTCGATGTGCTTTGCAAGGGGTTCGTTCGCCTGGCTCTTTGTCATCCCCCTTCTAAAAGCGAAAGTTATTTCAACCTTGGAAGGGCACAGAAAATTGGCACGTCAGTTGTATGGCCTAATGTTAATATATTCAGCAGAAAAATGTCACTTGAATCCTCACCAAGAAAACCAGGAACACAAAGCGTCTTTTTAAGTCTTTTTCTCCTCCCATCTCTCCTTGCTCCCCCCCCCTCCACCCCCCAAGAGTTTGGTGCTTCTATCAGACAGGCAGTATCCAAAATGGTACTAACTCAGGAACTCGGAGCAAACCCGTGCTGTTAGTGGTTTAATATGCAGTAGCAAAAAAACTAGCTCTGTACTGAAATTTGTTCTGAATTAATCCAGTAGAAAATTTTCTTCATCTTCCCCTCTTTTAGCCTCAAGCAAAGAGGAAAAGTAGAAGAAGAAAGTTAGCATTTAATTTTTTTTTTTTTTAGATTTGTTTCTGTAGCATAAATTAAAGCAACATAACAGAAGTATACTCGGGCCTAAATTCCTCACCGTTCCTCTCCATTTTTATTGATTTCAGTGGAGTACAACTGGTGAGGACTGGAACGTCAGAACTGTTGTCAAAACTCAAAATCTATTATGATTACGACCGCTAACAACTAAATCACCTTGATATTTATCATTTTCTTTTTATAGTTTAAAATGATCACATTATTAACCTTTAAAAGCCATCTGTTGTGCATGTTCGAGCGCTTCACCGACTCCAAAACTAGTCCCTATTGCAGACCACGCTAACACCTTTTCCAGCTTTAGACTGCTTCTCTATGAGCATTTTTCAACCCAACTGTTTAAAGGAGCAGCTTGGCAGCTGATGCCCAAGAGCCAAGAAATGAAGGTGCCAGGAAGCTGCAAGTTCCAGATTAGAGGCGTCTTGCCGCAGCTTGGACAGCCACGGAGGGAGGAGCTTCCCACATAGCATTGCCAGCTGAAAGCTCCTACTGGTTGTGTAAAGCATAATAAACAGGGTCAAGGCATGGACCTGAAAAGAATCCGTCTCCCCAGAGAGCTCTGCATGATTGGCTGGCAACATTAACTGCAGCACGCTCCTGCCTTTGATACATCATTACTACCTGCTGCCTAAGGGCCAACCTAAAGCAGGGCTGTAGAAGGTCTCGGAAACAGCAGGAACTCAGCGTGTGGCTCCGAGTTGCAGCCATGTGGAAGGGCTCTGCCCTCCCCGCAAGGATCCGTGCTGGCGCTCTTCAAAGAAGCTGCACAGCAGTTTAGGGGAGGGGTACAGCCATTAGATCTCAGATTCAGGGCGCAGAGAGGTTGCAGCTCCTCACATAGCCCTGATGACTGCGGTAGCAACCGGGGATCAGCTGTGCTGATACTTGGCAGCCTTCGAGAAGAGTCTGTCGTCCTCAAACCCCTCTGTACAAAGCCTGATTTGCTTGGCTTTTGTGCAGGGATTTCCATTCAGATGCAATGTTGAAACACGCCAGGCTGGAACAGTCCAATTTATATGATACCTCCAGTTACCTGAATCCTCACAAAGAAAGATTTCTGTCTTTAGGCACCCAATCCATCCACCATGACCCTATGGGTTTGTTTGTACTGTAGCAGTGGCACGTCCTGTGGAAACACAAGACTGAGTTCATCCCACAGCCAGGGCTTTGATTGCCAGAGCAGGACCTTCACTATTGAGGCTGCTCCAGACTCATTCCCAGTGCCCACTCCTGATCCTTTGACCTCCAGCAGGCCCGAGTGGCACTAGGCACAAGCCTAGACTCTGGGACAGGTCAGCAGATGCAAGTAGATGGGGTATGCTCAGCTCTGTGCTCCTCAAGACCTATCACTACTGCACTATAGATGAGCCCTAGGTGAGCCTTTGGGCCAGATCTTCACCAAGGTCCAACATACTTCTATTAAAGAATATTTACACCAGCTGGATACCAGGCCCAGGGAGCCTAGCTGTCAGAAAGTGGATGTTTTAATTGGACAGCTGAATCCTGGGTTGCTCCTTCCTACAGTGCAGGTACAGAAATGGCTCTGAATTTTCAGATGGCAATTGGAGCACTCCCAGGGGGGATCTGGATGTGGGCTCCCACATTTGAACTCTGGGCCCCCATGTGCTGTAGCACGTGGGTCTAGAGAGTGCTAAGGAGGATGTCACACTTAGTGCTAAAGCTATTGCTTACACAGAAAAGCAGCTCAGGGTAGTAAACCATGCTTGTCCTAGTTTACACCTTTGTAGAGTGAATACAAAGGGCTCGATCAATCTTTGTACTTTGCAATGAAACCATAAGGCATTAATACTACTGGAGCAAGGGTCATCTTGGGTCACCCCAGGTCACCCCAAACTCAGAGAGGGAGCATGTCAGGTACTTGAGAAAGTGTGACTAGAGGGTTCCCCATTTGCTCCAACTATAAGGTTTGTAGAAACCATGGCAATTTAGAGCAGTTCTCATAGATTCATATATTGTAGAGTTGGAAGGGACCACAATGGATCATTGTGTCCGACCCCCTGTCCCTGGCAGGAAAGAGGACCGAGGTCAGATGACCCCAGCCAGGTGACTATCTAGTCTCCTCTTGAAGACCTCCAAGCTAGGTGATAGCACCACCTTTCTTGGAAGCCCATTCCAGATCCTGGCCACCCTTGCTGTGAAAAATTTCTTCCTAATATCTAACTTAAATCCACACTCAACTAGTTTACACCCATTATTCCTAGTTACTCCCTGGAGCGCCTTAGTAAACAGCGCATCCCCTATTCCCTGTTGACCTCCCCTAATAAATTTATAGGTGGCCAAAAGATCTCCCCTCAGCCGTCTCTTGTGGAGGCTGAAGAGATTCAGCTCTCTCAACCTCCCCCCGTAGGGTCTATCACGAAGGCCACTAATCATGCGAGTGGCCCTCCTCTGGACCCTCTCCAGATTCCCCGTGTCCCTCTTGAAGTCTGGTGCCCAAAACTGGACACAGTACTCCAACTGTGGCCTGACCAGTGCTTCATAGAGGGGGAGCATCACCTCCTTTGATCTATTAGTCATGCACCTGCTAATGCACAACAAGGTGCGATTGGCCTTGTTGATGGCCTCGTTACACTGCT
>JAGPOW010002173.1:17897030-17923576 GCA_030014935.1 Caiman crocodilus
ACATCCCACACCAGGATGGCATCCAAGCCTGCCTTACATATCTACAGGAACAAGATTACAACTCAGAATACAGACCCAAAGATATTACTGACCTTATACTCTTCATCCTCACACACAACAATTTCACTTTTAATAATCAACACTTCCTCCAGATGATGGGAACAGCTATGGGCACCAAAATGGCCCCACAATATGCCAACCTTTTTATGAGCCACCTGGAAGAAGACTTCCTCAAGAACTGCACCATCAAATCCTTGCTGTACTTAAGATATATTGATGACATCTGCGAAAACCTGCCTACTGTGCCTCTCCCCAAGTTTTCCAGAGCGTCACCTTACATTCCCAAAGAATGGTTAAGCTTTCTGGATTCCATTTCTAGTAGAAATTTTCCTCATCTATTTAATAATTATATAAAAGTACACACAAAAGAAACCATTTGTCCAAACTCTGCTTATAACTAAAAGGGAGCCCACCCCGTCAATGTAGCCAAGCAACCTAGAAAAGACAGTTCTGCTTTCCCAGAAGTCTATGCCCAAAGGTAGTCAAACACCTAATTTCCAATGTCAATGCAAGTTAGGTATCTAGATAAACTTAGGGACTTTGTGCCCTCATTACTAAGTCTCCACGCTGTAGATAAAGTCTTTTTTCTGCTTCTATAATTTAGTAACTGAATCCAGGAAAGAATAATAGGTCTGAAAATACTACTTTGTATATCCCTCATCTTAAGAAAACCATTAATTTTTTACCCCCTTGAGAGTCCCTACCTCAGGGGCGGGCAATTATTTTGGGCGGAGGGCCACTTACAACTTTTGGGGAGCTGTGAGGGCCGCATACGTAGCCCCGGCCCTTGACAGTTGCCCCACCCCCGGTCTCCATATTGGGACCAGAAGTCCCACCTCTTTGCCCCTGACCTTTGCCATTGGAAGTCCCTCCCATTGGGATTCAGGATCATTCATCTCTGTGCCAGTCAAATAGCAGATCATGAAAATCGATATGCACCTTTGCCTACAGGTCAGACTATTTTTTGTTTTTCTTTTCTTTTTTTTAACCTTAAAGGGTGCTATTACCACTGTTAATTGCATTGAAGAACATTTGGGTAACTTGCTTGATTTCTGGCTCCCAAATACAGACCATGTTGTGTGGATGGATGCTTACTGGGGCTCAATTTCCTCATGTGTAAAGTCAAAGGTAATACTGTAGCTGTGATGACTTATCAGTGAGACAAGCTTCTGAGTTATCTAGCTTCTTACAGGTTCGCACTGTGGGTACTTAGGCAGAACCTACATGGTTCACAGGTTGATTAGATCTATATGCAAATTGAAAACCTATAGCAAGAGGTGCAATGTGATTGGTTCATGGGAGGATAGGAATTTCCCCAGAATATATAAACAGCCCTAAATCCAGGCTTAAAGTATCTTCTTAACGTTCCAGTATTCTGCTGTACCCTTAGAAGCACCATAATTTATTTTCTTTCAATTTAGAATAAATTAAGAGCACCCATGCACAAGCCCTGATTACCTTACCAATTAGTTACAATTACAGAACCTAAAGTCACACAATCAACTCAGCTCAAGAACTGTACATAATCCAGTATTAATATCCCCGCACACATGCTTCAGCCCGCCTACATCTCTTCAGGCAAATAGGCTGGGCCAAGTACCACAAAGCTGGCAAACACAGCCTACTTCAGCGTCAAAACCTCGGGTATAAGAAAGCATTCAGATTAAGTTATTCCAGAGCCCTTAGCTAACTATTTTGTATATATGCACCAGTAAATCTACAGAAGAGAACAGGAGCTGCTCAGTTCTGTCCTCAAGGCTTTTGCTCCCTTATTGAGGGTAATGTTAGGCCAGAATTGACCACTTTGGGAAATCACACCCCAGACTGCTGACATGCTCCTTTCAGTACGTGGGGCTAGGACCTGAGGTTTTAGAGGAGAGTCTGAGTTCTCTGTTGTTTCTATCTAATTTTGAGAAGCCATCACCCAGGGTTTACTGATTAGAGCTAAGTGAATTTTTTTTTGAATAAAACAAAGTTTCATTTAAAATACTGATTTATCAAAACTGAAATAATCTGCAAGACAGAATCATGTTCAATTAACCTCTCAATTTAGGAGATTTTTGAAAAAGCAGTCTAAATGGCTATCAAAGAGACAGAATATATTCTTGGGCTGAGGATAATTTTGCAGGTATATTCATCAGCATTTAACTGCTTTGGGATTGTGGAATTCAAGCAACAATAGAGGAGCAGCAGATTATTATTTTATAACATGAATTAGGGGGACAATGCTGTTCAGCCTCCCTGTCATTGCAAGATGCAAGTGAACTTGGCTTCTACCAGTCTGGCTGCAAAGGGAAGTGTGAAAGCCGATTACCCAGCACGGATTCTCCCTTGAGTAATTTCCATCATTCTCTATTTAGCTTTTATTTGATCTCTAGGAAGCCTGATTATAAATCTGGGCTGCGCTGCCTTCAAATGCATTTCAGAATCCCTTTGGTGGAGGCAGGCTAAAAACTAGGTAATTTATTTTTAGTGGCCTGCTACCATGAATCTGTTCATTATGTACAAACATACCCTGTGTACAGTACTTCTAAAGGGGTGTCACTATATAAGGATTATGGTACATAATGAGTATTTAATAACTAAAAGTATCTACATAAATATGCATTGGCTGGAACATACAGAGCAACACTGTAAATCGGTGTTAATCCGTTCGTTACCATGTCCCTTTGGATAACCAAACCTCCATAAAAAATAGGCTTGGGTTAAATACCACAGGGTTAGGTATTTATTCTCTCCCAGTAATTTCTAGTCTTTCATAATAATTACCAGATCAAGCATGCTTAGTGCATTATACCAGGAACCAATATTCAATGAGGCACCTTGAGTACAATTCTAGCCACACTAGAGCCAATTAAAGTTTCCACTGATTTTAGCAAGGCCTGCCCATGCCCAGGCTGCACACGGGCAGCAACACCCAAGCAAGCTCCTAGTACAAATGTATGGCACTAATGTAAAACATGTTCAATGAGTGCAGCTTATCCTACGTCCATACACGTTATGAAAAAAGTCACACCACGGCTCCCTAGTAGAGCATGCCCCTCTTGTCTAACTTTGTGGGCTCAAGTATCAATTTAGACACCTACCAGCATTTTTGTGTGCCATAAGCATGAGAATTAGAACTGAAGCGTGCAAACAAAGTAGGGTCAGCACTGCCTGCCACCTTCTCCCAGTCTCCCTGTACCTCCCCCAACATTCATGTTATCAATGGTTGGGAAGCGGGGGAGTCCTTGGACCTGTAGCAGCTCCACGGGTAGCCTGGCCTGTTCAGTCAGACCAGTCACCTTACTCAAGTCCTTCTCACACACCCACACCCCTACAGAGTTCCCTTTTACAAGGCTGCCCTTGCAGGTTTTTAAAGGCTTGTCAGGCCTCCAACTATTAAAGCCTATGCCCCTTTTTCTCCATGTCCACATCCACATCTCAGCCTCCAAGTTATAAGCATGGCCCCAACTGCAATTCCCCACCTTTTGGGGGTTTGTCTCAGAGTGCTAGAGTCCATCCCTCAGCTTGGGGTTGTCTCCTACCTGCACAGCAAAAAAGAGAGGCGCACACCCCAGCATCCCCTCTGTAGCCAGAACCCAGGCCTCCAGTTCACAAGTCTAAACTGGACCAAACAGCACAAGCCATGCACTTTACAAACGAGCAAGTAGTTTACCTCCTTGGATAAATCCAGTACGCAGGCATTACCTGCTTAGAAGTCTTTCTTCCCCAGCTTCTGTAGGCAGTTTATATGCCTGCCAACTTCCAAAGCAACCCCTCCTACCCTTGTATACCCACCCCCAACCTGGGTTTAAATCCCCTAACTCAGTCTCCTTTTGGTCACCTAACTGGGTCTGCTATGCCCACTGCCCAGATACAGCCCATCGTGCGTTAGCCACCTGTCTTTATCAGTCCCAGGCTCAGTCCACCTCCACAGCTACACTTAGCTGCCTGTATCTCCTGCTTTTGCTTAGTGATAGAGGCGCTAAAGGCAGCACCTGACACTTAAATGACACAGGGAACAAGTTAATTAAAACAATATCACCATCTCTTTAGGTTCTTCTGATCATAACCCTACTTTTATTCTAGCAGCTAACTTATTCTGCCTTCATATCCCATCAAAAAAACAAGAGGAAAACATCAGCGACTGTGAGGAGTTGGTGATGATCACTCTGTCCTCCAGCGGCTGCACTCCATTCATCATTCTCTTTACCCAACTTGTTTTCTCCTAACATACATACTGTCTCTGATAATCTTTCATGTAGTGTTACCCAGAGAGAAAAACCTATATTCATCTATCAAAAGGGTAAGTGCCTTCTGCACATCAGGTTACAGAGCTGGCAGGAAACTTTCAGCATAGCGCTTTGAAGAGGACATGCAGAGAAAAAATGGTGGCCAACTGCACCACTATTGGTTACACATGAACCACAGGATCCATCTGCACAGTGACCACCTTTTCACTGGATATAATGAGTTTGATTCTCTGGTTCAGATCTGTGCCACAAAAATGGCACCAAGGAGCAGAAAGCTTCCACATTTCTCCAGCTGAGTGGACCGTTTCAATGTTGATTAATTTGTAACACAGCAATACAATCCTTTGTTTGTTATATATCCCTTTTCTTCAGAGGATCTCCAAAAAGTTGGCAAGTATTAATTCTCTCAGCCTTCTGTAAGTCTGGAAGTGTTTTATCAATATAACAGAGAGAAACCAAAGAGCAAAGAGTTTATGGGATGAACTTTGAAAGCTGTTGAACCTCCGCTGCTCAGATTGATGTCTCTTGGAAGTCCCAGTGCTCAGCAGTTGTATAAATCTCAAGGAAAGGCATTTTCTCCTGAAACACGGACTGTAATTCCATGCAGGACAAACTTTATGCTAGTAAATGGATACTTTTCACTGACTGGAAAAATAGCAAAAGGATGGTATAGGTCTGTGTCAGGAATAGAGAGAGCAGTCTTCAGCATTTGGTGCAACAGGGTAACTAATCTTGGGGACACTTTTCCCCTGTCAGTCTGGGACATAGTTATATAAGCAATTTAAAAAATAATGATGAGACTGTTCCCAATAAAAAAGAATTGCATAAGGTGACAATATGCTAGACCACAGCCTCCCTGAGCCAGACAGGGTCAAGGGCTCCCAGAAAATGGATTTCACTGTGGTTTTGTTTTTCTTCCAGCTGAGTTAGGAAAGCTAGTGAAGAAGCAAAAGAGTGCTCTGAGAAGCCACATGGAAAGGGCTTCTCTGAAAACAGCAGATCTGTTTGACTGGGATAGCAAACTCTCACAGTGGTGAGAGCTGAATTGGCCTTTCAGTTACCATCCATGAAAGGGAAGCAAAAATTCAGTAACACGAGGTAAATTTTGCTCTTTCCCCAATCAGGTAAAGTGTCCCTTTACTAGTGAAAGTATTTATCAAACATACAGCCTTGGGGGGAAAAAAGCACACATGAAAGCTGCCCTGTCCATTTTGCTTCAACCATATCCCAATGGAAGGGTTTCTTCCATTCCCCCTCATTGTCTGTCTGCGAATCCCCGTTCTCCCCTCTTCCCTTCCACACACGCACGCCATAATTTTTAACCTATTCTCCGAGGCGATAGGAACTGGGCCAGCAGTGAGATCACTTAAGTGAGCCTGGTGCCAAGGGTACAGAGTGAGAAGAAGAGAGGATGGATCTGCCTCTAGAAGGCTCAAGAGAGATGGGAACTTGTAATGCAGGGTTTTGGTGTCTGCACAGATTCAACTGCAAGACCAGAGTCTGAGTTAGCATGACAAACCATGAGGAAAAAGTCCAGCAAACTGATATGATCCGTGTCTGTAAGTCCTAACAAAGACAATAGAAACGAATTAATGACTACAGAGCCTTTTCGTAATCTCCAAATCTAGGAAGAGTCCAAGCAGAGGTGGTCATAAATGCCAGAGTATCTTTATTATTAATGTTGCTCATTCATCACAGAGTTCACAATCTAGTCGTTAAATCTGCGTCTGGTTTCTTTTTTGCAGCTTAACCTGATGCTTGGCGCTATTGGGCAAATATTTTCTCCTCCATTTGTGGTAAGCTCCATTTATGGATCCACATCTAAATCACATCTAGCTTACCTTGTGAAAGGAGAAACGCACAGAACCATAGAAAGTTAGGGTTGGAAGGGACCTCAGGAGGTCATTTAGTCCAACCTCCAGCTCAAAGCAGGACGATCCCCAACTAAATCATCCCAACCAGGGCTTTGTTGAGCTGGGCCTTAATAACCTCCAAGGATGGAGACTCCACCACCACTCTAGGTAACCCATTCCAGTGCTTCACCACCCTTCTAGTGAGAAGTTTTTTCCTAATACCCAACCCTAAACTTCCCTTGCTGAAACTTGAGACCATTGCTTCATCATTGACTGACTTGCCCCTTGCTATGAAAGGCTGGGTACAGACATTACACTTGTACTGGTTTAAGTGATCAGAAACTAGTCTATACCTGTAATACACCAGAAGTTCAGCACATAAAACCAGTCTATACCCATAACAACACAGAAGTTCAGCGCATGCAGACTGGTTTAAAAATGTGGAATTGGATCGAAGATTTGCCTCCCCAACCAAAGGATGACTATGTTCTGTTTACTACCAATCCAAACTATGCTGCTTTCAGAAAACCACGCAACTTAGATGGATTCCACCTTGGGTTTTGTGAATGTCTGTACTTCACTGAAATGGTTAATTTGCTCTAGTATTAAAAAAATTAATGTGATTTGTTTTGAAAATGGACACTAGCTATTCCCAGAACCCCAGTCTTTGCCTTGAAGAATGCTACTATGTTTTAGAGCAAGGCTATGTTTGTTTCCACTTTTCCACTTGTGTCTCATTTGTATTTGTTCCTGTGGTGGGTAGCTCTCAGCTATAAGTACGTGCCAGAATCACTCCCCACTTTTCCACCATGGGAAGCCCTATGTCAGCCACAGGAGACAAGCATGTGCAGCCTCATACCCAGCAATGCACCTGGGGGTAGGGAGCAAGTGGATCCGTGTTCCCACCCCCGCCACCTCAGGGATCTTTGCACAGTAGGTGGTAGCATACCTGGGGATGGAAGGAGGAAGAGAGAAAAGCAAATGAGGGCTCAGGGAGCTCCTGCCACAGGGCTGCTACTTGAGCCAACATTGGTACAGCAGTAGCAGTGGCAGCAGCTGCCTCCCCTGTGCAGAGGGCTGAGGCAGGTAAAGTTCCCCTTCCCTTTACTCCTACCACAGCAAGGGCAGTGTCAGCAATGCACTGGCACTAGGCTCCACCATAGTAGTCTGCAGTGAATCCATAGCCCAGCTCTGGTTCTGCTGTCCAGGCCTTAGCCCAGCTTCCCCCACTCCCCTGCCAGCTGCTGCTCAGACTCTGCCATGCAAGGCAACTACCCCGATTCTTGCCCTACATACACAGAGGCGATGGCCCTGTCCCCAAACTCACCATCACAAGGGGCCACCTTCTTACCAAGTCTCCTGGCATGCCCTGGCTGGGTTCTGCATTGCTGGCCAGCACAGCCACTGCCAGCGCCCACACAAGGGTGCCCCCTGCCTACAGGCTTGCTCTGGGCCCCCAGTGAGTCATAACAAAAGCCTACACTGGATCCTGTGCAGAAGCAAAGTGTCACCAATCCCCTTCTGTTGCCTCGACCCAGAAGAGGAGAAGACCTTGCAAAGTCCCATCCCGACTCAGCTGAGTTTGCACTGTATGCACTTAAGGTCTTCCCATATTAAATGGTACAAGTGTCTTCTTTCAAAAAAAGTAAACAATAATACATAATAAACTGGGTTACATAGTAGCATGTAGGGAGGTGCTCTGCTACGGGTGACTAGTGCCTTCTAAGTCTGGGTGGGCCCCAGTGGGACACAACCAGTGGGGAGGTCTCCCAGGAGCCAGCTGGCAACTGAGGGGCGGAAGGTCCCCCAGCAGCCAGTTGCCAACCATGCTGGCAGCACAGCGGCAGCAGAAGTGGCAACACATCTGCATGTGGCACAGCAGTGGCAGAAGTGTCAACACTTCTGCTGCTGGCACTTCTACTACCGACATCCTGCCGGCGGAGCCAATTTCAGGGGGGTCACAAGTGCCCTCCATGTCCCACTAGCAGCCAGAGTGCTCACTGTTGGGGCACCAGCATTTTCAGGGGGGCATGTGCCTTGCCTATGCATCACCTATGTGCTCTGCACATGACCTGCACTGGGCACCAAAATGCCTGGCAACAGCTCTGCCCCTCACCCCACCTTCCCCATGGCCCAGGCACCACGCACAAAAATGCAACTTGGCTTCTGCTTTCTCCAGGGAGAAAACTGCCTGCTAGGAAAGAAAGAATAGGTAGGAAAAGGGACCATAGATCAGCTGCACCTCTGTGCTGGTGCTTGAAAGAAAGATGACGCATAAGGGCAATAATAAGCTTCAGTCTCTAGCCAGTGGTGCAAAATGTGTACAAATCTATGCGGCCCTAAAAGGGACTGAAACAGTCTGATTTAATTTCATGTGATATTTTGCCTCGGGTAACATGGCTGAACAGCACTCTGTAGACAGAGTTGTGTGTAAAATGCACAATCTGGCCTTAAATTAGTATTATCTATGACACATCCAAACAACGCCCATAAGAAGTGAGAGAAGTTAAAGTGAGAGATCGGAGGTATGACTATAACCGGTGTGTCACCAGTCC
The DNA here is from genome assembly GCA_030014935.1 of Caiman crocodilus. NCBI lineage: Eukaryota > Metazoa > Chordata > Crocodylia > Alligatoridae > Caiman > Caiman crocodilus. The sequence continues at coordinate 17,905,734 of JAGPOW010002173.1, forward strand.
ATCCTCTGTGCTAAGTCACAGATGATATGAGACGGTTACAACCTGTGTGCTATTCCTTCATCCATACTGCTACCCATGATTGCAAGCCTGATTCCCATAACTTCAATTCAAGTTACAGTAGCTTTTGCTTTTAGTTTCTGAGTCCTCAGTTCAGTCCCCAGAGTTTCAGTTAAGAAGGCAGCCGTGACACTAGCATGGATGGAATCCATCTCTCCAAAGAGCAGGGCATCCCAGGGACTGCATACCCAGGACTGTACCTGCCAAGGGCTGGAACAGGTTATCTTACTCTCCTTCTTTACATCTAGGATTGGTGGGCAGCCATTTCCACGTTGGTATTTGCTGTGCATATGAACAGCGAGCAAAGGGGAAATGAACTGAAAATAGTAACAAGACCAAATCCTCAGATGGTGTCAACTGGCATAACTCCATTGACTGCAATGTTATAATGCCCATTTTAACCAACTGAAGATCTTGTCCTGTGTTTTTAATTAGAATGGGAAAGTTGACTGAGGTACCTGGGAAAACATGCACAAGTGAGCTATATTTATAACATTTCTGTCCCAGATCCAGAAAAGGGTCTTAGAGCATAAGTGATTTTATGTAGAGAGCGCAAGAAACAAACACATTTGAACCAGATGTTTGATAGAGTATTATTATTCTATTGGCTTGTACATTGATGGCCTGACCTACTGTGCAGTGTTACCAAGTCAAAAGCCGCAGGGAAGGAAGGCTGCAGGGAAGAATCAATTAGATTTCATCTCGAGGAATTCTGGAATATTTAATAGTGATATACCACTGACAGGCCTAATTGTCTTATTCATGCTTAAAGAATGCACCAGCTCTCCTGTTTAAGTCAGTGCCTGTATCTTTACACTTTTTCCATGAAAATACTTAAGAAACAGAAACACCATAACAAACTGTGCTAACCCTGGGGCACATTCAATAAACTCCCCAGATGGTTCATTCACCAAGTGTCCACTCCACAGTCCACTGAAGGAAATGGGAGTCTCCCTGTGGACTTTGTGTGTCACTCTGTGTTAGTCTGGTTCTGCCTGAGCTGTCTGCAGCTTGAAGATGGAAAAATAATTCTATTAAACCAGGCCTTTCCTATCACTATGCTGCCTCTTAGGGGAAGGAATGAGTCCAATGCTCCAACTGTGCAACAGTTCTTATGTCAACTGAAAGTCCCCCGGTAGTTCTAGTCTTCTTCCTGAGAGCTATAAAGCCAGGATACCTACAGAGTTTCCTTAAGACCAGATAAATACTCTGAGATATGCCCTTCACCTTCCACTGACCCCAAGCTACCAGGTCATAATGAAACTGAATCACAAAAGATTTTATTCCAATTTAAAACATAAATAAATAGAAATCAAAGAACGGAAAATGTGTATGGACTTATCAAGGAAGCTAAAGCCACAGAACTCTCTTACGGCAATGAACAAGCCACTCTGGATTTGAATCACTGCTGTCAGCTGAGATAAGAACTGATGAACTCGATCATCATGGGACCGACAGTGCCAATAAAACATAGTAGAAAATCCATATTCTTTCCTGAGGGGGAAAAAAAAAAGCTTATCATTAGAAAAAAAAAAAGAACACTTAGGCTATTTTCAGTGTTTGACTCTGGAAGCCAAAATTTTCAGGTAAAAGCTATGGGAAGATAATATTTTAAAATGAAATAAAACCTATTTTTTTCTGTTTGTTTTCAGGTTTCCTTTTTTTCCCAGTGAAAAAAATTCCAGACCCATCCCCTCTGCAAAGTCAGAAGGGCACATTTTCCACAAAAAAAGGTCAAAACTCAGTTTTTCATCAAAAAGGTTTCTACAATTTTCAGCCAATCCTACCTCTAATGGAAGTGCATGGAGTCCTGCTAGCAGTTCCCTAAGACACCCAGCCTGCTCTGCGTCCCCCTCTATCCCTTACAGAGTCTTCTGATCTTTGGAGGGTTTTTTCCAAGTGGGACGGGGTGGGGGGGCGGGGAGGGGGAAGGCAGTCATTTTTCTTAATTAAAATTGGGCAGTTGATCCTATTAATGGGAGGCTCTAGCAGGAAACAAAACAGGGCATCTTGTTTGCTTCTACTAGTTTGCTACAGAGGGTGAAAGAAGGTGAAGAGGTGGGAATATTATTTTGCAACTTCAGCCAGGATGAATTCCAGTAGAAGAAGGATCCCCTAAAGACAATAGTGACTTTTCTCCATAACAAACCTGGTTATGCTCCCTTGAAAAGTTGGCTTCACCTCCAGGTCATGGGACACAAAGCTTTTGACACCATCCCCCCATCACTCCCCATGACCATCACCAGTTAAAATCCAGCCCAGATCAAGAGTAGCTAAAAGCCATTACCACCCAATGACTCCTTGGTGACCTGTATGAAATGAGGCATTGGTTGTCTCATTCCACTTCTAGGTTGGATTAGTAACCACGTTAAAAAAAATAAATAAACCACAGGTGACTCGAAAATGGATGCGCCTGTCAGCAAAAAGCAAGTGACACATACATTCACACTAAACAGCCACTTCCCTTCAGTCACATTTGCAGAAACACCTCCACAAAATAACACTTCAGTGGCCTTTCTTGTATCTGTTTTGTGTGTAAACCAGGCTTCATTCTCCAGAGTCGCCTGCCACCAGCAATACATTCGCTGACTTTAGCAGAAGAAAGAAACGGTTTGTTTCCTCCTATCCTCAAAGAGTTATTGCACTAAATCCCTCCTGATCTTGACTTATATCCAAAGTATCTCTCTTTCTTAATGCCTTTCTCTAGTCTTGATACTTTTGGTGATGCCCATACCCAGAATTGTTCTATGAAGTGTTATTTCAGTTCTTGGCAATTAAAAAAAAAAGAGTTTAATTGATTTAGAAGTCTAAATGCAAATGGCACAGTGAGTTCAACAGGTAGAGGAAGACTTTTGAAGGCCCACATGCTTTTAGATACCTCACTTTCATTTACATTAATGGGGGGAGGGCACCTAACTGCCACTTGTGCCTTTCAAAATTTCCCCCGTAGTAACTAGGACACCTTCTAGTGCAGGGGTGTTCAACCCCTAGCCTGCAGGCCAAATCCAGCCCTCGGAGCCATGACATCTGGCCCAAAAGGATCCCCACAAGCCGGAAAAAACTGGCAGCTGAGGAATGGGAAGCTCCACACATCTGGATAGGGACCCCTCCACCCTGTCCCACTCCCTGCATCTGGATCAGGGCTCTGGTGCTCCTCACCCACCCGTCACATTTGAATCAGGACTGCTCTGCCCCCTCCCCCGTCCCTCCCCCTTCCCATGCATCCAGATCAGGGCCAGGCTGCTCCCTCACTGCCACCAAGTCTGGACCAGGACTGGTTTGTTCCACCCTGCATCCAGATAAGGGCCAGGCTGTGTGCCCCCACCCCCCGCATGTCAGGATTAGGGTCACTCCACCCCTGCTTCTGGATCAGGGCTGAGCTGCTCCCCATTTCCCCAGCAGGCAGATCAGGGTGGGGATGTGTACGCCCCCGCTATTCTAAATATTTAAGAGATTTATCTACTGGAGGCACATTGAAAATGAATGGGATTTAGGGACCCAAATTTCACAGTCTACCTAGAAAAAAATGCTACCCATTGTGGCTTTTGTCCCTCAAGGGGCAGATTTGAAAAGAGACTTAGGTGCTTAGTATGACTTAGAAAAGCACCTAAGCAGGTTAGGTGTTTCAGTTGCATTGTTTTTCTGTATTTAATTGGGTACCTAACTCACTTAGCCAAATTTGTAAATCCCCAAAAGGCTCTATGCACCCCTGTTGCTTTTGAAAATGGGACATGAGAAACTAAGTTACTGAGACACTTTTGAAAATGTTGTCCTCTGTCTTTGCTGTGCTATGACACTCCTGTGATTTTTTTCTCACTGCAGTTGGCTGACAGTATTTGTCATATTATGCTTCATAAATCACTGCTAGCCACAACTACTAAGAAGAAAGATAGTGAAGGGAGTAGGGAGCATTAATGATTTCAGAAGAAACTGGGAGTAAAGAATAATTTGGGACATCAGAGAGAGAAAAATAAATCCAATAGGTCTAAAATGAGCTGAGATGTAAAGAGAAAACACAAGCCAGATAAGGGGAGGAGCAATATCATCTCTCTCTAGCACTAAAGCCAATTTAAATGGAAACACAAAAGAATAAGCTGGTGGGAGGGGGAAGAGCGTCTTTGAATACGGCCTCTATAGAACCGCTGCAATTTAAAAGAATGAGTTAAAGAAGAGGCAGCTGAAGGCTGGAATAAGATTGATTTAAGGCTAGATACAATTTAAAGGCAAGGCTGAGGAGGTAGAAGCGGGGGCTGGAATAAGATGAGTTCATACCAAGATGCAATTTCGACTGATGAACTAAGGATGTGAAAACTGCAGGGACTTGGAGCAAGAACAGTTTCAGGAAAGAAGCAATTCAAACTCAAATACTAAAAATGGGGGAGGCATGTGTTTTAATTTGTTTGCAGGGGTTGTTCTCATGATCAATAGGAGCAGCGTGAATGGGAGGTTTGCATGGACTGCATTATAAACTGATATAGTCATCAAGCAGAAAAGAAGACTGCCTCTGGCTAATCCCAGCTGACCTGACAATCAAGACACTACCATAATTGTTGTTATTTTTAATATCGGCACAGGGCCATAATCACACACAATACTGTGATATAGGTAGAAGGTACCGAGCTAGTAAGACCTGCACATCAAAGTATGCATTCAAAAAGCCAATGTAATTACTTTGTAGCAGCATTTGCTTTCGGGAATCAAAGTTTTTGGATGGAGCAGTGTTCCAATAACTGTCTTTCCAGATACCTTCCAGTCTCAGGGCTGATCTACAGAAAAATTCAACTGATTAAACTAAGTAAGTTCCCTAAATAATAGTGGATCCTCCTATTTCAGAATAAAGGAACCTAAATTTAGTTTTGCCTTTCTATTCATAAATCACCGCTGCCATATTTATTCCAAAATACTGACAAGTATCCCACACAAACTTGTACTGGATTGAGTTCAGATAAACAAAACCCCTATCATGCCACTTGATCTTTTATTAAATCTGTATTTAGAAACATTTCCTTGAACTTACCTCAACTCCCTCCCTCAGCATTACTTTGCCCGTCTCCAATCACTTTTCTTTTTCACATGCTTCTCTGTATCCTCAGTGGTGGAGAGATCGCAGGAATGCCAACACCAGGAAAGGCATTCCCATTCTGGTGTTCTCTGCACAGTATTACAGGTCTGACTTGGATGCATTTAAAATAATTTCACCCAGAGTTTGGTACCCATGTTGGAACTGAACTCAGCCCTTGAACATCCTGATGTTTGCCAATTTCTGGAAAAAGCCTGCTGGGACATCCAGTTTACTACAGGAAATTAATAGTGAACTGATCCCCATAGCATATTATCCAAAGCACTTTCGTAGTCAGTTTTACATTTCTCAGATAATAAAGTTTCTACCACACCTCTCCAAAGACTTTTTCACAATCCAGTTGCTTTAAGCAATGAGATTTTTTTCCCTAAAAATCAGTCCGGTTTACATTTGACTAATGTTATCTTACCGTTCCTCCAGTAGGAAGAGAATTACTTTTCCTAGCAGTCTGGGGAACTTGCACAAGACACGTGAGACAATTCTCAAAATGCTGTTGTTCTAGCACTGGAATGAGGAGGCCAAAATCTGGAGACATGCCCTTTCTGATTTTCCACCAGGCCAGATTGGTATTACATACCAGCGCTCTCGTTACAGCACAAAACATCAGCTTAGGCATGAAACCGGTGTGATGGTTCACAGAAGGCTTGGTAATGGGATATGCAGACTTTCACCTCTATGCCATGGGTTCAAATGCAAGCCAGGTTAGTAATGACCGAATGTTATTAGTATTTGACGGGTGCTCAATCCCCTATGTGAAATGCACTAGGGGGATGGTCTCAGTCAAGTTCTTAGTAACTGTATGTTTGCATAAGAAATATCCCCACAGTTAAGGGAACAGAATTAATGAAAGCAACAGATAGAAAAGGAAGGATATTCCAAGGAGGAACATCTACCACTGACTTTCCCAGACAAAGATTTTTTGATGAATTTGTTGGTAAGACCATCAGTGAAGATACAGTGAACTAGATCAAATGCTAGATCCAGATCACTTTTGTAGATGCCTCCCCTTAGGCACTGTAGCATCTAAAAGCCAGGTACCTAACAGCCTAGGCTCCCTAGTACATATACTGAAGGGTAATCCAGAGGTCTCAGACTATGATCAGAGAGGTACCCAGTGCTAGCCAATAAGAAATCCTAGGCCCAGAGCTGTGTCTGTCTTCCCAGCTCTCAGTGGAGCTTTAACATTGGATTCAGGACTGCACCTTAGGCAACTTGGTAATCTCAAGATCCAGGATGGCCAGAGGAGGGTCCCATGGTTGTGGGGCCACTAAAGCACTTGTCCAGGAAGTGGATTCTAGGTCTTCCTCAGTCCGAGAGGACTGAAACCCAGAGTTTCCACTTCCCAGGCAAGTGCCCTAATTACCAAGAACAGACTGGATGACAACTACTCTCCATCTCCCATATGTTTTAATTGCATGCGAATGGGTTCAAGCTTCTGGGAAACAAAACATCATGGTGTAGAATAGGCCCGAGGTGGCCTACATTGTTGTGTTGTTATCTTCCTTGTGTAACCCAGGTGTACCGGAGTGTGTACCCTGCTTTCCAATAGAAAGGGATGGTCAGCAGGGCATACGTCCTTGAGATGGAAACTGCAGTTTGCTTGCAGCTTCCTCTTCTCCGGTGTCTCTATAGAGGAAGACCAGGACACAATATCCTAGCTATATACATAGTTTATTCAGATGCAGAATAAAAGGGGAGGGGATAGAAAAAACTGAATGGGTGATAAAGATAAATATTTACATATAATACATTCAAGTCCACAAATAACAGAACAGGTAGTATAGCGCCCCCAAGACCCGCAAGAGAAACTTGACCCACAGCTCCTCAGAGGGTAAGTATGTCCCAGCAATTGATGGGTTAGCACCCCCAAAATGTAAAGCACAATAAACAGTTAATAAACTCTCCAGAAGAGAAAACCCAACCAACAATCAATAAACACTCCAAAATATAAGACGCAGCAAATAATTAATAAACCCTCCAACATGTAAGAAGTGGTAATCCCAAATACCTGCCTTCTCTAGAGAAGTCTCTCTCTGTAGCCTAAACTCTCTCTGATGTGGCTATCCACTGTGTCCCTCCCTGGTAGGAAACCCCTTGCCCAAGAATTCATGCTTCCCGGTGAGTAGGGGTCCAGAAAGTGTTCTTGGCGTTTCATCCCCAGCTAGGCAAGCGGCTCCTGCAGCGGGTGCTGTCTCAGTCCCCACGTGGGGTGCGTGGCTTGTTCACACACCTGGATGGCTTGGCCTTCTCTGCAGGTTGCGGGCCTGGGCTGCCTCGTGCATGCCCAGAGCCAGGGCTCCAGTACAGGCTCACCGCGCTGTGAAGCCAGCGCTGCCTACAGATCCTCACACCCGGCACCGGGGAATGGGGCCAGAGCCACTCCCAACCCCCTCTAAGGGCTCTTGGCTTAACAATGACTCACCATGCAGCAGTGTCTGCACCAAAGCCAGCCTCGTGCTAGGGTTGGAGACTCGAGCCCCCTTGAGCGTCTCCCAGGGTCCCAGTCCCTCTTGGACTCTCCATGCAGCAATGTCTGCACCACCTGGTCTTGTGCCAGGGTTGGAGATTCAAGCCACCTCAAGCGGCTCCCAAGGTCCTGGTTCCTGACGGACCCTCCATGCAGCGAAGCCCGTACCAGCTCGCTGTGCTGTCTTCCAGCAAGGGGTGAGGACGCAGCCGCCTGCTGCTCCTGTCTGGTGACAGAGTCTTCAGGGCAACTAGAAGCACCCCCGGGTAGCTCTTCCCGAGCTGTTCCTCAGCCCCAGCTTCTTGGTCAGCGACCACCCACAGATGCTCCAGTAGCGTTGGCAGTGGCCAGCGGTGATAGGGGAACCACCCACAGATGACATTGGCAGTGCCAGGACCCAGGGCAGTGGGGGGTGGGGAGCGGTGACCACCCACAGGTGCCACCAGCAGTGCTTTTCACAGGGGAAGCACCGCCAATCTCAGGGGTACACACGCACCCCTACATGCCACCACGTGCTATGCATGCAGCTCTTTATATCCCCTTTTGGGACTCTACCCCAAGACTCCACCAGAGGCTCCTCCCCTGCTGGTCTCTGATTGGTGGGTTTGCCCCACCAATCGCTTTGGCAATTCTCTAAGCCCAAGGAACTGGGCAAAGATAGGCAAGCCCACCACACTTGTTATTTAAATCATAATAAAGAAAGAAATGTCAGTGTCACTGTGCATATGTAACAAAGCAAAAGATTTAACAGGATTACAGCTGATGTTATGCAATGCTTAATAATGTTTCCTAGCATTGGACAGATTTTCCTCCTTCCCCACCACAGATCTGAAGTAACTCAACTGAAGTTAGGGTTGTTAGTTGTAGCCATGTTGGTCTAAGGACATAGGCAGATACGGTTCTCTTGGTAAAAGTGATATCTTTTATTAGACCAACTAAATAGTTGTAAAAATTGTTATTTGCAAGCTTCTAGGTACAAGCACCATTCTTCCACTGAAGTTAATGTTGATCCATGGAGGTAAAACCAGCAGATCAGAATTGGGTCCAGTGTGCAAGAGGAGTCATAGGACTACATCAGCACAAGGCAGTAAAGCAAGTAGGACATTCTGACCCTGTTCTGGCCTCCTTATTGCTACTAGGGGTTCTGCTCTTAAACCTTCCCAACAGATGCAATGCTGATCTCGCTTACATGTGGGTAAATAAGGAGCAATTCCATGAAACACAGTGAAGAAGAAAGCTTTGAAAGTTACACTTTTACCTTTGGTCTTCCTGCCAAGATATCTCTGGAAGAACTCTTTTCCCTCCAGGCTATCACCCTATTAAATTGAATGGCGTAAGCTGTGATGCCCCAGTTCAACCATGTGTCTGCTATGCCCCTGCCTTTTAGTGGCTATGCATCTTTTTTGGAAGGAGTTATAAGAGCCCCAGAGTGGCACGGAGGGGAATTATGCATGACAGAGCTAATTATGCTGCCTGAGAAAGTCCCTTTTGTAGTGTACCTCCCAAAGCAGGAAGCAGCGTGGGTGTGTGATTTACAGTACATGCCCTATAAATAAGGCAAAGTTTGCCTGCAGGGAGAACCAGGAACAACAAAAGCTAAACACAGCAATGAAGTGGCTACAAAACATAATCCCACTGAATTCAAGTGGCATTTAAAAGGATTGGATGCAAGAAAATAAAAACAAGGAAAGCCTAAAGCACCAAAGGCTTTGCGTTGGTAAATAACCAATGCATATTTGCATTGGTAAATAACTTTTGAAGATAGTATACAAGCATGACTGCAAAATCCAAGAAGAAATGATTACTGAGATAGCAACAGCCATCCGTGTATGACAGTAACTGTGCATAGGGTTATCTGGATGTGGTTCATTAACAGCAATGGACACTGTGTCTTCTCGTCACGGTATACATTTATTGTACTTAACTGCATTTCAACAAGCAATGCTGCCTGCAAATAAATCAACTGGTGGGGAAAGGGAGGGACATAAAGATTCTAATACTGGCATCTCAAAGGGAAACACAAACACATAACTACCGTATATTATAAATATATCCCCCACAAGGGACTGGATGTTTTAGGAGCCTAGTAATGAGATACATGGCCTTTCACCTCCAAGTCATTCATTTGAATTTGGACCAGGTCAGTAATCACTATCGTCTGACAGCTGTTTGGCCAGCATGAAACAAGTTGTGTGGGTCGCAGTGGGGAGCGGTCCATGCCACTTCGATGCCATTACATCTCAAACTGATTCATATTCCCAAAGTGTCATTCCCAGCCAAGGAATCAGTTAAGCCTGGAGCCTGAACACACTTTTTTTTAGGGTCAGAGTTAAAGCAAGTTGCTAACAATAGTGTTAAGCTGTAGGAGAAAGATGTATATCCAGTCATGCATACGCACAGGTACCTAATTAATACTATTAATATTGTTATGAAATGTGAAAATACTAACACCATCAATCTGCAAGAAATGCAAAGATCAGGATTCATAGGTAAAGAGGGTCTGAAATTTTCCAATAAAATTTATTTTCCAACATAAAAAATGCTTGTTGGTTGAGACTCAAATGTTGCATTCAAAACATCTTGGGTTTGATGAACCTGCCTTGCATCCAAGATGGGGATCTCTATGGAACCCTGCCTGGCAGGTCTGCTGCAGGGTCAGGGTACATCTTTACATGTGCCCCCAGGGTAGTGGGGGCACTTTAATTAGAGCACTTCTCAGACACTTCTCCATTTAAAGCACCAACAGCATCTCATGTATTTAGCATCCCATGCTTCAAAATGGTAGCAGGGACGCTTGAACTAAAGCACCCCTACCACCATTTTGAAGCACCAGGATGCTGAACACACAAGACACTGAGACTGCTGGTGCATGCTAATTAGCATGCTCCAGCAGATTCAATTAATCAAGTCTGCTCTGACGTGCTGTAATTCCAGCACGTCGGAGGAGATATCCCGCAAGTCCACAGGGATGCTGGAAGCTTCAGGATCCATGCCTGCAAAGTAAATGCGATGTTGGAGTCTGCCCCAGGCTGGAGATCCCAGAATCTCTGGATCCTCAGCCTGGGACCATCCACCAGCGGATGTGCTCTGAAGCTGGGAAATCCAAGAGCCCCCCCAGCACCTGCTTACTAAAATGGACATTCTTGGGCATTTCACTGCAGCTTTTAGCAATGAAACCAAGAGGAGCATCAATTTTACAGAGCAGCCGTGAGGTCCAAAAGTGCTGGAAGTTTTGAAAATGTGGAAACTGATCTGATGTAGACTAAAGTCAAATCTCAATAAAATGACATTCCCAATGAATGAGAACCTCTGCTTTTCAGGCAATCATTGTCATAAACACAAAAGCAGAGAGCTGTGCCATATGAGCCAATTCTAGTAATACATCGGTTCTTCTTTTCTTGTAGGCAAGCCAGTCCCTAAAGGGGGGAACATGGCAGACTTGGCAGGCAGCTGTAGCCGAACAGTCAGAAAGGGAATAAGAGTACAACCTGGATGTGGGAAAAAGAAGTAGGTTAGGGTTTAGAAACTAAGGATCTACAGTATCATAAATCCAGGAACCGAAGCTGAAGAGCAAAGTACCTGGTATTAATAAGAGCCTGAAGCATCACATCAGGGGTCAAGATAAGTTAATGGTTAAAGCCAGGGGTCAGGCCCTGAGGAGTCCAACACACACAATGGTATAGGCAGGAGCACAGCACTGGGGTCCTAGGCAAGGGTAAGGCAAGATCAAGGCTAGGGTAGGAGTAGTGGAACCAGGCAGAGGTCCACGGCAAGGACAAGGTCCTGCAAGAAGTGGGAGGGTTTTATAGCCTTTCCACCAGAGCCTTGTGGCTCCCACTGATTCCTCTGGGTCATGTGATTCCCCAGTGGGAAACTTATAGGTGGGCCCAGGCTGGCCTAGATCTAACACCCAGCCACCTGCTTGGTGGACCTACAGCCTAATCCTCCACCCGGGTGCTGCAGCACATAATATGCACCCCAGGGCAGAAGAGGGGTCAGCAGCAGGGTATTCTCTTGAGGCACATGCTGCAGTTATGGGAACAGTAGGCACTGAGAGTGAGGGCTGAACACTTTAATGAGCAAAGGACACATGGGTGAGTGGAGGGGAATAGCATATAATTTGTTTTACCATCTCCCCCATGAATGTGATCAATCCCTGCACAGGGTTGTCCTTGTGGCAATCTGCACAGACCAGCCAGAGGGTTTGTGCATCACGTGGTGAAATGCTGATTTAGGATCCACCCCAAATCAACTCACTGAACAGAAAATGTTTGAATGTGTGTGTTGGGTTGCGGGGTAGGGGAGGGTTAGTAGTCCCCTCTCCTCAGTCTTGTGCTGCAGAATGGGAGTCCAACCTCACATGTGCGCATGGGTTGAATCAGGCTCTCAAATGTTTTTGCAAGGCAAATGGCAGGAAACTTAAGAAAGACCAAAACAGTCCAAATACCAGGTCTGCTGCCTCACCATTTATCAGCAGATAAAAAAGACCTTCACTTTCCAAGACTGCACAATCGAGCACCTTTCACCAGGATTAAACACTCTTTATACATGAGAGAAAGAAACATACTCCAGCAGGAAAATCTTTGCTTCATGACCCTGACCCTTTAGCCATCCTCACACCCTGCTCACCCCAGGCATGCAATGGTTTCTCCCAGGGACATTCAGGGGAACCAGGGAAGAAACTTCTTCAGCGCTGCTTGCTTATCCATTCTATCTTATGAGTATTAAATGCAAGATGCAATGGGGCAGATTCAAAAGGAGGGGGTGATAACACCTAGGTTGTTGGTTGGTGGTTAGAGTGCTTTGCTAGCAAACAGGAGATGCAGGTTCAACACCCTGGTAAGGCAGGTTTAGAAGAGTGAGTCTTCTGCAGGGTGCTGTTGTACCCTAGGGTACCCCTTCTCCCTGTTGCGCAGCATAGCACAAATGCAGCGGCCGACTGCTCAAAGAGGGGAATCCAGTGGCTTCCCAGGCCAGATACACCAGGGTTGAGTTAAACATGGGAGGGCTTTCATTCACTAATCATGGGTTTTTTGCCTGGCTACAATTCTGTGCCTATGAGTGTGTACAGAGACACCACATATTTGCCTGGCCAAAGTACAGCCTTACTGAGTATGCTCAGTTGGCACATACATGCTTGTATCCCCAAAGCTGAATCCCAAACTGTGCCAAAGCCTCAAAAGCAAAAGCTATGCAGCTGTGTAGCTGCCATTTGGGCTTGCAAACTAGAATAGGATTTACTCCTGAATGGTCAGATTTGCAGAATTGCTCCTCATGCTATGATAGGCATTCAGCACTTCTGACCATGGGACCTTTGCTGACAATCATCAGAAGGGAGACTGGCTTCTGGAATGTAAACAGGGAGTGACACAGCAGACTACTGGCTCCACGACTGCCCAATAATATACAAATATACACACATAAGCCTGTTTTGGGGTTCCTTTATGAACCTTTGACATGGGAGGAGACTGTGAAGAGCCAAGTCTTCTGCAAAAGACAGATGCTGGTATGCTTAGGATTTATTATTCATCTTTCAGCCTCCTAGAAGAGGTAGCAGAATGCCTTGCCTGGAACCACAGTACTAATTACAGTAAAACTGCATGGCATTGGTTTTCAAAGTGCTCAGCATGAATATTCGAAATAGATGTATGAAGTGTGTGTGTGTGTATGGAAGCACCCATTGTTTGGCAATCCCCTGCTCCAGTAAATCCTTCAAAGATCCATGAGGTAATAGTCTAGACTGAACAGAAACTCATAGCGGGGTTTAGAAATATAAATTCCCCCAAGGATCATTTAACTCTGTGGTGAGTGAGCCTGATCTAATCTTCACTCTCTGTGCAGATATGCGGAGCTTGAAAAAGACTGCAGGCCCCAGCTAGCAAGGCTCCAACATGGAGAGATACAGACTTAATATTTGTGAAGACTGGCATGTACGCTGTGGGAGCTGACCTACATACAATAATGTAAATCAGTGATTTAGTTTAATCTGAGGCAATAAGCCAGATGCTTTTCTATGTATTAGATGCCTAAGTGCAGTCTGCCCCCACCCTGTTTGATTCCATGAAAATCCATTAATCCATCTACTTTTGGAACATGATGTCACCTAGCCTTAAAACCAAGTCACAAGAAAACAGAAAGAAGGAAGAGAAGAACTCATCCACTTTTTAGATGTTGAAACAGAAAAAAGGTGAAGTTATTCAAATTTGAGCTAGCAATGCCAGGAAAGATTAACCTGAATCAACCCCCAAAACTGCTGACACCTTTCCTTCCCCCACCCCCTGAACTTTCAGTCAATTACATTAGAAAGTATAGCTGATGTGGCAGCATTCACATCTACCTGTCCGTTTTGTAGTTGGACCCCCCCTCTAGTTAGACTCAAATGGCAAATACGCCGCGCTCACACCCTGACAGTGCAAGATGAACCCTGCTGTCACTTGGAATAAGAGGTGAAAGTAAGTGAAGGAGCCTCAGTAGCTCAAGGAGGTCCAGGTCTTCTCAGGACAGGAAATTCAGCTCGGTGCAACTGGCATCATGTTATCGTTAGTCATGCTGCAACAACTGTTTGAACTCCACTAGTAATTTAACTCTTTCAGACTTTTTGGATGGCCAAACCAGCTCACAGATGCCAGACTAGAGGGAAAGTCTGAGGAGACAAACAGCTCTGAGGACACCTAGAAACAGCAGCATTTCCACCAGAGGCCTGCAAATTTTGGTGCAGCTTTATAAAGTTCATCCATACTTTTACCTTCACAGAATTTAGGCCTGAATCTGTGACTTGTGAATGTGGCCTAGAAGATGTTGAATTTCCTCTATGCCCAAAGAATTTGTAAAACCATCTATGGTTATTCAGCACCTTGGAGGATCAGAGCTCATTCCACTGAATACATCTAGAAACAGCATATATACTTGAGACCATATAGTTTTATTTGAGTATCATCCTGGTACTCAGTGTCTAAATCCACATATATCTTTTAGGGTACATCAAATGGACCAGGTCTAATATGGAAAAAAAAATCCTTACTTCTACAAGAATCCAGCTCTGCATAAGAAAAGATCCCACTAACTCACAGAAGTTTTTAGTGTAAAGGAGGACACTTGAAAGGTACAATCAGGCTCTTACCTCTTTGCCCTTTTTCCCTGTTTGAAAATATAGTGCACTTTCCCTGCCATTTGTCATTAGTTTGATTCTGAACAGGCTGGGAATGAAAGCAAGCCAGACATTTCCAGCACTTTCAAGCCCCATTTGGTCTGATTAAAGATCCTTTAAAAAGAGAGAAAGAAAGAGGGGGAAAAAGCAATAACTTTTTAAAACTTGTTCTGAATACAAAGGAAAATATAGTCTATCCTGCAAGTAATTCATGATAACTTACAGAGTTACGTTATTCATGTAGCACCAGCGGGGAAAAAAGTAGGCACACTTAAAGTCATTAAAGAAATTCCTAGTAAAAAATTACTTAACCAATGTGCGCAGTCTTATTGGCCCTTGAGGAAAAGTGTGCAGCAGGAATGCCCAATTTATAGCTCATAGCCTGTGTATAAATATGTGGTCCAAAGCTACCTCTTTTTGTATATACAAGAAGGAAGGAAAAAATGTTTATCTGGAGGATATTTTGGCTGACCCAAGACCATGTTTCAGGAAAGCACTCAGGCACACGATAATGTTAGCAGGACTGAATTGAGGCCTCAAGCAGCAAGAAATTACTTGTCTAACAATATCTTGCTTGGTCACGCTATGTTTGTGTGCATTTAGGCCCAGATTTAGCACAGAGCTTATGCACTAAACTCCCATTTAAAAAGTGAATTAAAGCTTGTCTATATGCGTAAGTTAACCCAGTAAAAACTAAGATATTAATTTAAATGATATGGTCAACCCTATGGACCCTTAGGGTATAGATAAATAATCAAGCTGGAGTGAATTAAAAGGGGGCAGGGATTTGCCACAGAGCAACCAACATGTAATAACTGCCCATGTGCCTGCTCTTACCTTGCAGTAAGTGAAAGCTAAACTGGGGTAACTTGGCCCTATGTTATTCGGGGCAAAGGTGCCTCAGTTTGGCATTCATTTACTACAAGGTAAGGAGAGACAGATGGACAGTTCCCCATGCAGCTGCTCTGCAGTAAGTCCCCACCCACTTGAACTCACTGCCACTTGATTTTGTGTACAAACCATTATTCATGTATAATGGGGATGTCAAACACACATCCACTGAGCTGCTCCATCTGGCCTGCTGGGCTACTGATGGGCCAGGGAATTTGGGGGCATGGCTAGCAGTGGGTGGGACCTGTCACAGTACCCGAGTCCCTGAGGTCCTGGTGAAATGGGCCCCTGTAGTAGAGGTGAGTGAGAACTATGCTGACACACCCCCGTTTGCCCTACAGTCACTTGGCCCACCTCTGCTTCCACCACCTTTGCCATAGCAAGCAGCTGCCTAGTCTGGACCTGGCCTGGGGCATGCTGGATCTATAGAGGAAACCTATAGGACCACAATGCCTGGGGCATGAAGTGAGTTTGACACCCCTGATATATAATGCCGGCTGTTACTCTTATTCTGGACTGAAGGGGCTCACAGAGACTTTTACCATTACATCAATTTAACTATAATTGTATAATTATGCACATATAACTGGTAAATCTCCATTACTTAGGAGCCTAAATCTCATTAACGGTCAGAGGAATTTGGATTATTTTTTAACATATGACCTAGGCGTCTAGGTACTTTCAAAAAAATTGCCCTTGCTAACACTAAGCCTAGATTTAAGTGTGCTATTTAAAAGTTGCCTATGAAACTCAACCTGTAGCACTTTGCAGTGGAGTACAGCATTGAGCCAAAACTGCACATCATTAAAGCAAAATCAGGATATGTTTGTTTCAGTAACTAGAGCAAAATGAGGGCTAATTATATAGTTTTTATGCTGGACCAATAAAGCAATTTACTATACAGGCACCAGCCTAGATTATACCTTGCTATTGCATTTTCAACAATATCACGAAGGCTACAGAGAGTCATTGAGGCACATTGTATTAACTGCACTTCCGCTCCCCTGTTGTATGATCGGTACCTTTGTTTCTATTCTAGCCCCTTGTCTGTTTAGACTGTGAGCTCTTTGGGGCAGAGTATGGTTATGTAGTGTATAGCACATATGGTATAATGCTAATAACATTAATTATTTTGCCTATTATTAAAATGTCTCATTGAATTATTATATGCATTGCCAAAAGGCTCTTAGCACAGGACAGCTGTCATATAAATGATTAAAATAATACTACTTCAGAATTTTAACAAGCAGGAAAGTTAACACTGAAAAAAAATCAAAATTATTTATCACTAAGTGTTCCTGGGTCAGTGTCTGTGCAGTTTCCAGAAACTGAATTGCTGATGCTGCTTCAGATCAAGACTGGAATATAGTGGCAGAGATGGGTGAAGTCTGGAATAGCTGTGAGAATGGCAACTCAGAGGTGATGTGCTCTGACACAACCTGCTAAGGAAAATGGCCAATCCTGGACCAGCAGGTCAGGATTGAGATGCATTAGAGTAACAATTTGGGAGCTCAGAACCTGAATAATGGTGAACTAAAACCATGCAACTGTTCATTCTCTTTTCGGTGATCTCAGTCTCAATATGTTTTAGCCAGTTTCAGCATATTGAATATATATCATGTCAGTGCATTTGTAAATGTAGTTTAATGGTGCCTATTGGCCAACTCTGTAACCTTTAAAAAGCTTTCAGAGTACAGCAGAGTATAACTATGAGTAAGGAGATGAAACTGAGGTTAAATATCAGGAACAAATGCCTCAAGAATGAGACTGCAGCTATGAAAGTGAGGGCGCATCTACATGTTCATTAAGGCACTTTTTCTAATGTGCATTACATTTAGTACCTCCAATGTGAGGTATTAAAGAAATGCATGTTAGGTTGTCTTCATGTGCAGTAATGAATGCACGTGGTTTTTAAGTGATGCTTAATGTGCAGTAGCCTATTTTACTGCACATTAGTGTAATCACGTGATTTTTTTACATGACACTTTACTGCCAGTAAAATAGGCTACTGTGCAACGTGCATTAAAGTGCACATGGAGACTAGAGAAACTGGACCTTTTCAGCCTCCGCAACAGAAGGTTGAGAGGTGACCTTGTGGCTGTCTGTAAGTTCATCACGGGGGCACAGAAGGGAATTGGTGAGGTTTTATTCACCAAGGCACCCCCGGGGGTTACAAGAAATAATGGCCACAAGCTAGCAGA